>CAMTDV010000013.1:66213148-66601365 GCA_947069175.1 Scalesia atractyloides | reverse complement strand
TTCGTTTTACACACCCTGATCTCTCGACTATTTTATGTAAATAAATTCGTAGCATTCAATTCATATCATACGCACAATTATCGTCTGTTACACTTGTTGGCGTTCATAATTATACCCATAATCATATTCATGAACATACATGCTATCATTCATACTTATACTTATATTTGCATTCATGCATCCACGCCCTATATCCATGCTTATACTCATACTCATACTTGTGATCATACTCATATTCATACATTTATGCCTATATGCGAGCGAAACCCGAGGGATTCACTTACGTGGGCCACATGCTTAATTACACGCAAACATGCTTACACACTACATTCTTACACGCACACAAACTCATTTTCAGAATTTATGAACACCTTAATCCATACGTTGCTAATACAAGCTATGCGGATCATGCGACGATCGGTATAGTCACGGGTGCACACGGGATTATAGCGATAAGTGCATGAGAACCATAGAGTGTACTACCGTGTATGGTAAGACACGGAACACAACATTGCATCGAATAACGGAACGGTCGCGACATGGCCAAAACATGGTGGATACGCCGCTGGTACTTCCTATATATAAGTGTTTTCACCATGTTGCCAAACTTTCATAAAACGTGCCATGAGAAATTCGGTGTTTTACAGACCATAGTAAGACCTAATATGCAAACTTTAAACAACTCACAACTGCAATGCGAAGTGCGTGATACCTGATTATCCACGACGAGACTTCATCCCTAACGCAACGTATTCGTTGTTCATGTACTTATGCCATTCTTATATTCGTATACATTTATTAGATCAAACATTCACTCTCACATCTCCGGTATTCCACGTATCCTTGTATTTGTACCCTCTTGTTTACATATTTATTGATTTAAACATTCAAACCCTAAACGCTCTCTTACTTTAAAAACTACCTCTCATTCTCGTCTAGGTGCGAACACGCCTAGTTGGTCGTTACCACCGGAACCGTCTATTTCAAAATACCTAACATTCTCACCTCACATAATACGCAACTCTCTACAAACAAGCTTTATCAATGCTCTTCAAAACTGATAAAACTCTATTACAACCTACGGAAGAACCACGTTTTCCATCAAACTGTATATCGTTTCATACGAAAGCTTCCCTTCTTAGGTTAACTCATTCTTGAGTTAATCAAACTCGTTTAAACCACTCGTCTATACACACACTTACATGTCTTACTTATGCTTGATGCCTCAAAACACTATAGTTAAGCAACCTCTTTTTGCAAACCTAACTCTTCGTTGCTCTAAATTTCATGCTATCCCTCATGTATCCAGAACTCCAAGTCTTGATCGTTAACCTTCATACTATAGCCATTCCTTTCGAGTCTTCCTCTTGAATAAATTTCGGGACGAAATTTCCTAAAGGATGGGAGACTGTAACGACTCGTTATTTTTTATATATATAATAATAATAATAATAATAATAATAATAATAAATAAAATACGGCGTTACCCGACCTTTTTATATATACGGGTGCCTTGAAACGCTAAATTACGTTAGCGAGCTTTAGGCCCAACCCTCGCACTAATCCTACCTATTTAATCTACTTAAACACTTGAAAACCCTAGCCCCCACTAAACTTTCAGCCACACACTCACTTTCCCTCTCTTCTCTGGCGACCGGAGCCGCTTTTCCGGCGGTTCTCCGGCGCCGCGATTCCAGCAGACTACCATCCTCTCGGCCCCTTCTCCCTCACACTTGCGACGGCCGCCGACCGTCTCACACTCACCAACCACCGCAACAACAGCGCCCCCCTCTTTCTCCCTCCTCGTCTCTCCCTCTGCAACAATGCCGCCGGCCATCTTGGGGTGGCGGCGCGTCAATCAAGCAGCGGCAGCCGCAGCGGCGCTGCGGCGGCGTTCCCATCGAACAAGCAGCGGCGGCGGAAAGGTGATTCGGAGTGGTTCAGGTCCTCTTTCAGATTCAAGTTGGTTCGGGTCTCCACTCAAGCCTCGGTTCAGGTGCGTGTCTCACTCGGTTCGTATTCCATTTCAGGTTAACTCATTATCAAATTGATGGTTAAATTCTGATTTCGATCGGCTCGTTTCTGTTCAGATTGGTTCTACTTCCGGGTTCTGTTTCAGTCTCGCTTTGTTTGGTATTAGAATATCGGGTTATGACTCGGGTCAGATTCGCGGCTTGGGATTTGGTTCAGGCCATGTTCGTTTCGGGTCTTCGTTCGATTTCGGGTCTCGGCAGAGTTCGCTCCAGTCAACCTTAGTCAAAGTCAGATTCGGTTCGGGTCAACACCAGTCAACAGCCGTCTTGGTTCATTTAGGTTCGAGTCAAATCTGGTCAAACTCGAAGTTTTGGTAAATCAACGCCCTTTTCGTTTATTACGCTTATTATATATATGTTGTTTCATTGTTAGTTTTGAAAACGGAATCGATTCGTCTAGCAAGCATAAATGTAACCTTCGAGTAAATTATAAATATGTTTTCACATTCGACAAAACTACATTTTGACGTTCTCGATGACACATTTTTTTTTCATTACTGACAAGATTATGTATTATTACTTTATTGATGAAAATTAGTTATAATTGCAATGTTGACAAAAGTATATATTTTGTATTGAAAATGAATTCTATATATTTTGTCTATAAAAAACTTAGACATTTACATAATCATTAAACTATTGTGTTTTGAAAAACTTTATCGACACTTATGTTGTCGGTATCGTCCAAAACCAAGAGGAAACTCTGCCCGATTTTCGACAAAATATATATTTATTTATTATAGTTTAACCGACAAAAATATTTAATTACTTTTTATAGTTTTCGATAAGATACTTATATATGTATCCTTTATCAACAAATAAATATATTCCATACTTCCCAACAAAAATATAATTACTTAACGACGAAAGATATATATTTATTACACATTTCGATGAATTTCCTATTTATGTCATACCGTTCGAACAAGGATATGTATTTATCATGCGTTCGACCAAGTATTTATATATATATATATATATATATAATGTATCATCGAACATTTATATATATTTTTCCTATTAAACTCTCGATCACGATATACATGTTTATCTTTTACATTTTTTTTGCAAAAATATATATATTTAGTGTGTTATTTTAATAATACTTTTACGACACCTTGACGATTTTAACTTTAGGATCGTTAGGTAAAACACGTGATATGCATATACGTGCATCCACTTCCAACTCGAATCCTTCGTTATAATTCCGAGTATTCATACACATTCGTTTGCCATTTAAGGTGACCTCAGTGTCCCCTCTCTCCCACTCATCAACTCGTCGTGGAAATTCCAAGAAGACTTAGCAATTTTGTGAGTACACTCGACCCACTTTTGTTTATATCACTTTTTGGGTGTAACATGTTTCCATATACAAAAATCACAAACACTTAAA
This sequence comes from Scalesia atractyloides, assembly GCA_947069175.1. Lineage (NCBI taxonomy): Eukaryota > Viridiplantae > Streptophyta > Magnoliopsida > Asterales > Asteraceae > Scalesia > Scalesia atractyloides. The sequence continues at coordinate 66,597,939 of CAMTDV010000013.1, read as the reverse complement.
CTTTATGAAACGCACAAACAATCCTATACACATGACTACTTGAATCGTATACCTGTTGCTTGTCTGGGATATTCGTTATGCTATGCTTTAGTCATTAACTATTTTTAGCCTTCGTGGGACATGCTTAGCGCTATAGGAATTCACGCATCCACCTCCATCGTGTTATTCGTGAGGTCATGTTAAAACATCGTGATTGCGTTAAGGGTTTGATTATTAGTATTGCATGCCTTGATATTGCTCTTGTATAGATTTGGTTGCCATGAGGATTGTTAAAACTTTATTCGTATACGTATGCTATGCTTAAACTTGTGTACTCGTCTTTGCTTTTGGATTGACTTTATTTTAAAACATGTTACAGGTTGAAGGAGATGATTCTATGAAATCAAAATAGCATGGACTTAGATACACACATTTTAGACGTTAGATTTATAAATGTTGTACCAAATTTTGTTATGTTTTATTGACTTATTGTATTGCTTCATGTTGTATTTGACAATGTTGTGAAATGAAATTTGGATTTAATTAAATATTGTCATTTACTAGCGTTGTGAGCAATGAGCAATCTCGTTTTCGTCTCATCCCGATGTTTCCGCCATCGGTTGGGGTGTGACACGTCTCCTTTCCCACCTACTTATCCACCTACCGAATATCTAAGTTATGGGTATCAGTACCCTAGTATACCACAACCCCAACGTCCACCGCCACCACCACTCGAGGCCATTAATGAGGCCTTAGAACAAATGAAAGAAATGCAACAACAAGCGGAGAAAACGGAGAAAAAGACAAACAAGTTCTTCAAGAAACTCTCCAAACTGGTTAAGGGAAAGAAGGACGAGTGAAGTCTCTTCTAATAATTTATGTAAGTCCCTGCAAGGACATTGTTATTTCCTTAGTCCCTGCGTGGACATTTTTAATTCTTTAAGTCCTTGCATGGACAGTTTATTTCATTGTTTCCTGTATTGTAATTTCTTTTTTGAATTTAATGAAGTATTTTTTGGAATTATATACATGTATTCATCCTCTTCAAGCGAGCGTCTCGATCTTACTCGAACTTTATGCTCTGCGATATAATTTCAAAATATCTTAATGGTTTTGATTAGCCAAGTGGCAGAGACCACATATTTGGCCAACTTATAAATGATACTTAAGGATAAAAGGGCCTTCTATCATGATAGTTAAGGGAAGTTATCCTTCTATCTAGAGGTGGTGGACTAGGTTCAAGCCTCCAAGACGTTAAGGTCAGTGCGACCGTGACTATTTATCAACCATTAGGATAATCTATATTAACATTCAAGTAATGTTAATACTCTTCGTAGTGTGACTTGAGGAACCACACTAGCCTTCAAGGTAATGGACTATGTCCTAACCTTATATAGCCTACATGATCAAATTAATCCCGGCTAATATCATCAGTGCGATGATAAATAAACATCCATTAGTGATGTATTGCCCTTGGGGCTATGATTAAAACATCCATTAGTGATGTATTGCCCTTGGGGTTATGATTAAAACATCCATTAGTGATGTATTGTCCTTGGGGCTATGATAAAAACATCCATTAGTGATGTATTGCCCTTGGGGCTATGATTAAAACATCCATTAGTGATGTATTGCCCTTGGGGCTATGATTAAAATATCCATTAGTGATGTATTGCCCTTGGGCCTATGATTAAAACATCCATTAGTGATGTATTGCTCTTGGGGCTTTGATTAAACATCTATTAGTGATGTAACGCCTTCGGGCCATAATTTAACATCCATTTAGTGATGATTTTCCTTTGAGCAATATTATATTATCAATTAAGACAACGACAGTTGTGGTTAATATAACTCCCTGCCCAAATTCTACGTCCATTAGTGACAAGCCTATGTGCCATAGATTTTATGTTCTTGGTGATAAGCTTATGAGCAAAATATAATTGTCAATTGTGACAATGACGGTTGTGACAATGCGATCCACTGTCCAATAAAATATATGGACTATGTCCAGATTGTAATTTGCCTTTAATGGTCCTATTAAGACCTAGGCCAAATATAGATATGTTAAGCCTAAGAGTTGTGATGTTATTCACACTAGTTTAGGCAATGGATTGTCATATCCAATGTTCAAAGCCAATATGGTTGTTATACCATGGCTAAGGGAAGTTTTATTGGTGTATAGAACCAAAGCTCAAAGAATGGCTAGCTCGGATGAGGCACAAAGTAGCCATCGGGATATTGACTCTAACAATGCTGAAAACAGAGACGTTAATAATGATAATTTCCAAGCTCGCATTGATGCAGCTGTGGAAAAGGCCATAGGAAAGGCCATAGAAAAGCTTAAGGAGTCGAGTGCTACTCGCTCTAGACCATTATCGATTACCCCATCCTCAGCTCATAAGGAGAGCTCAGTTCACTCTTCAAATGCGAAGAGAGAACCAAAGAAAATAGATTTTGTTGGTAGGTCCCGTTCTTTTAAGGACGGATGTACCTATAAATATTTCGTCTCCTGCAAGCCCCGAGATTTTAATGGGGAGAAAGGAGCCGTGGAAGCCTTAAAGTGGCTGGATGCGTAGATATCAGCGGCTGTGCTGACAAGGATGTGGTCAAATATGTATCACAGTCCTTTAAGGGCAATGCCCTAATCTGGTGGAAAGCTATGATCCAATCTACGGGTAAAGTCCACCTGTATAACTTAGGATGGCCTAAGTTTGTCGATTTAGTCAAGGAAACTTACTGCCCACCTTATGAGGTGGAGAAATTAGAGACAGACTTTTTGTCTCTTTCAATGAAGAACCTAGATTGTCGAAAGTACTTTCTGACTTTAACTCCCTATCTAGGTTAGTTTCCTATCTGATCACCCCTGAAACCAAACGCATTGCGCGTTTTATCAATGAGTTAGCTCCTGAAATTAAGGGTATGGTAAAGGCTGCTCAACCTAGTACCTATAGGTCCGCTGTTGACCTATCCCTATCCCTCACCCATGATCTAGTGATCAAAAGTCAGTTAAGTCTGAAACTAATGGGAAAAAAAAGCGAGAAGATGACAATTCCCAAGGTTTAATAAAAAAAATAAAGGGAGATTTGGGTTCAAAAGGAACCAAGACAACTCCGGTATGACGCCAACATGCAGAACTTGCATCCGTTGGCACTGGGGACAGTGTAGTTATGATCCACTAGCCAAACCTTGGGGTATCTATAAGAGAAAGGGGCATAAGACCCTAGAATGCAAGGTAGTATAACCCTCTAGGGTTATATTACATGATCATAGTCAGAATTTGAGTTTATGCACAAGTTCCGTAATTATGCCAATTTGACTAAAATGCCCTTTTGCATAAAACAAGGTTTAAATGATAATGAACTTGAAAATAAGTTTACTACTGATGTAATATTATAAGTAGGATTATATGGGATGTTAAACCAGATTATAAACTGAGTTTACAAGCAGGTCCTTGTATTATGTCGGTAAATGACGATAAAGCCCTTGTGGCTCATAAATTGGTTTTAATCAAATCTTTTCAAGGTAAATCTTTTACCTACTGATATGTTATATTAAGTAAAATATCTAAGACATTTTAATCTGACCTTAACATCAATCTTCATTAAACATCGCATAATACGTCAGTTTACGACATAAACGTCGTTTCGGCGCATAGTATGGTTTTAAACCATGTTGATTGACCAAGAATTATTACCTACTGATTTTAAAACCTATTTTAAACATATTTACAGTAGGTACACAGGATCCCAAATAACTTATAAACTACGTGTAAAATGACCAAAATGCCCCTTCAGTGCATAGTTTGGTGATAAAAGATATATTACACATAATTAAGTTAATTTTTCCAGAATACTTATAGTTATAATATTAAATTATATTCAAATTGCTTTTGTAAGGTAAATAATTACCAAAATGCGCTTACGAGGCATAGTTTCATTTTAAAACCTTAACGGCACGTAAGTTGATATCCTACTCATATTACATCTTATTTAAAGTATAATGGCATATCGAACTTGTCCATGACTTATCCGGTTACCCGATATCGCTAAAATGCATACGGTTAAGTATATGTAACTAGTTTACGGAAATTAACCGAAACGGGTCTAACCTTGTCATTTAAGTTTCAAAATCCAGAATGTTTATAGTTTACCCATATTATGCAAGTCAAAGTACTTGTTGGGTTTAAACTACATTTTATCGGTCATCGTTTAATCAAGCGACATACGTTTTGATCTTGTACACTTCTTGGTCTAAGTCTATGACTTAAATAAGACCGTTAGTATTTAATTGGTTAGCTTATGCCACAATCTAGACTAGAGCCTTCTGGTAAATGCTATATGCACTTAGTTCATTTGGATACGATTGAGATATTGAATCTTGCATTTTAAATCAAGAATAGCTCAGGTAAATACTCTTGACTTATTTTCCCTATACGGGCTTGGGATACGGTAAATTATTACCGCTTGGTCGGAAATGAGATCAATCGAATGCAAGATTGTGGCTAGTAAATCCGCATGTTCTGTTTTAATCAGTTTTGTTTGATAACTTAAACATCGGGGGTTAACTACCGTGTCCTGGATATCCTCGGCTCATTACATTAGATAATGGCCACGACCTTAGCGCGGGGTGTAGGCATACACAGGACGGACGCTCAAATGCAAATTACCCAAGACGTTGGGGATAACTCCTCCGTGAGTTCTAAGTGGTGTGTACTTAATCATGTCTCGGTCTCTGTACTGGGCTATGTATGTATGGACAAACATGTGAATCCGTTAACAAGGTGATGTATTGAATAATACATACATTTATCTTGTAGAGTTTGTATAATGTTAGCGCGTTTTCGTTTCGATTTGTCAAGAATTTATCTACTTTTAATCCAAACACGTTTTGCAGGTCTTGGTTCGTGAAAACAGTTGGAAGGATGGGAAAAACGAGCGAAAATGGTGAAAAGAACTGAGCCGGGGCGTGAGTGGATCGAAAACGAGAAAATGAAACACAAATCAGGGATTTCAACCCGGTCGCAGGGCGCGACCGGCACAGCAAAACTCTCTCGCGGGGCGAGAGAGAGTGTTAGTTATCTCCGGTTTCAACCTCGGTCGCTGGGCACGATCAGACCACCCAAACTCTCTTGCAGGGCGCGAGAGAGGTGTTTATCCAGAAAGTTTCGAGACCTGGTTGAATTTGGACTTGTTTTGTTATAAAAAGAATCATTATCATTGTTAAACACATATTGGGCAACTTTGGACGAACTAGGGCAGATTCGGAGCTATTTTCTGGAGATTTGAAGCTACACGAAGCGGATCTAAGCTGTAGGAATCGTGGTGGTGATCACGGGAGTTCAAGGCAGGAGCTTGTCATGGTTTATCATACCAATCTCCACTTCGATTTCTTTGTTTTGATCAATCATGCTAACTTGTTATCAACTTTATTTTAATTACTTTTTAAACATGTTGTTAGGCTAGATTTTCTTCGGTTACCTAGGTTTTGGATGATGGATTCATGAAACTTTGATTTGCTTTAATTAAGTTTATGGTTTGACTATTTAATTGGTAAAGGTCACAACTTTAATAATCTAGTTTAGGGTATTTGCATGATCTTGTTTGTTTGATGATTGCTTGGTTGTTTTGCATAAACTTTGGTGGATGTCTTTCATATAATAGGTTTATGTTACTTTTCGTGTTCTTACGAATTCATGAAGTTGTCGGTAAAATTGGCCAATAAAACCGGGGAAACAATTAAATTAACCATAAAATCAAACTTGTCATTATACCTAATTTGGTAATTGAGAAATTGCAATTAGTTGGCTGAATTGATGTGGTAAATTGTTAGGTTAGGTTTTGAGAAATTCTCGAGTCTAATTTCCTTGTCATAATTGAAGCAGTTAATCTAAACTAGAAAATTGTAGTTGGTCTAGGTTAATTATTGAGAGGTGATTAATAATTAGACACTTTACTAATTTGAAAAGATAATTGAAAAAGAATCTTTAGGACCGGTAAACGAATAAAAAGGATAGGTTATTGTAGGTGTCTTCCTGAGAAGGGTCGGGGTCCTGTTTATTAAATCTAAACTTTGATATGCTAAGATCCCGGTAAAATATTCAACCAGATTAATTATTGTTAAATTGAAGGAGTAGTAGTCTAAAAATCTAACCTAAGTAACTAGTTCATTATCTCTTGATAAAAATTCTAATAAGTCCCAAGAAGTTCATAGTTTGGTCATTTCACTTTAGTAGTTTTAGTTAAATTGATAATTTAGAATTATTTGTCACACCCCGACCCGCAGCGGAATAAGAGTCGGGGCATAATTGGGTTATCACCAAAGCTCATGATGTTTACTAATATGTTTCATATTTATTAAATTCAAATTACATCTCAAATGTTCAAGTCAAAATCATACAATACAAGGAAAGGAAAAATTAACTAAAGCAATCCAAAATCTAAACTGGTTTATTCTTCTAGGCCGCCCTATATGTTTCTTGCTTCAACTTGATCACCTGTATCATGTGTAAAAATGGTGGATTTTGGGTCAACAAAAGTTGGCGAGTGAACCTTGTTAGAAAACATTTATTATAGATTTCTTGTTGTATTTGATATGGAAAAATTGTGCAATAGTCATATGTGAGCAAATGTAAATAAGCATACATTACAAACAATAACATGAATGATAATGTATATGTTGGCAACGTCACGTTCACGCTCATAGGTAATGGGGAAACGGACGGCCTATGATGATGTATGTGCGATCAAGGCTCAATCAAACGGAGCCGATCGTATGTTGGCAACGCCTCGTTCACGCTCATAGGTAATGGGGAATGGCTCACGCTCATAGGTAATGGGAAGTGGCGGCCTATGATGATGTATGTACTGAAAATGATAAATTTAATCTAAACATTAACCACACAAACAATTGATACATGTTGGATACACATTTGATCATGGATATGATGAATGCACAAGTGTTTAAATGTAATAAATAATAAGCGACACATGATACACCCCAAAATGTGATTAAAATGGGGAATTGGTAGAGATTCACTCACATTGGGTGCGTTCGTTTGATGATGTTGAATGCGCACGAGTTTAGAGTGTTGATCGACGAGGAATAACTAACCTAAATAATAACGGAAAGGTACGGTAAATAAGTGGATTTTATTAACAATTTTAATAGGGTTTTTAGATTTATTTTTGTGAGTTTAAGGTTATTTTCTAACTTTAAAAACATTATTTTTAAGTATTTTTAATTGATTTTTAAATTAAATAAATAAATAAAAATATAAAAAAATGTTGACTTTTTGGGTTGACCATTGACCATTGACCGTTGACTGTGACTGTTGACTGTTTGACCGGTTCGATCTTGTGTAAGTATGCGCCGGGTAAGGCTCGAACCCGAGACCTCCCGTACGCGTGCACGCAGCTCTACCAACTGAGCTACGTGTCTAACCCGAAATATTTCTGTTTTTAATTATATTTATACACTATTTAATTTAATCAGAAATCATTTATTTTAAAAAGGATTTAATTACATCGGACCGGTGCACACAACAGGTCTCGAACCCGGGACCTATGGTTTAGTGTTGCACACAGTCCACCGCTGGACTGTGTGTCTAACCTGGTTAATATACTGATTTTTATTAAACTTAACATCTTACAGCGAGTTGATCCGGTCCGATTTTAAAAAGAAACATTTTTATTTCAGAGAGTGAGGTTGTGTCAAGGATCGAACTCGCGACGTGTGATAAATGTTTGCACACAGTCCACCGCTGGACTGTGTGTCTAACTCGGTTTAATATCTCGTTTTAATTATACTTATACAATAGTTCAACTTCATCTTCTTCGTTCAAAGATACAGACGACGATTAATCAACTGTTCTTGTTTAATTCGATTAACGAAATTCATAAGCGATTGAAATGTGATGGACGGAGAGGGTTTGGGGAAAGAATGTACCGAAACAGATGTCTTTCTTAGAACTCCGGCAAGGATCGTCGGCTCTGTTTGGTGAACTCCGTCTGCTCGGATCAATCAACAGTTTTAATCGATTAGATGTGAAATTGAGTTACTAAACAATGATTAACAGAAGGTTTGAATGATTATACCGATTCACAACGTGATTTGGAAATTCCAGAAGTTTTCCGGCGAAAGCAGAATATTACGGCTACGTCGTCTGGGATGGATTTTGGTTGATGAATTGAAGTTAGTAATAGTCTAACAATGGATTGAAACCGAAAGAGTCGAGGTATTTACCGTTTTGATGTGAGTCTCGGTTTTCCGGCGAAAGTCCGATGATTGCAGAAAATCTCCGGCGAGTGAAATTGATTCGAGAAATGGTGCGATTTTGAGCGAAATGATTTCCAGAGACTTGGGTGTGTATTTATAGGGAAGAATCGCGATGAATTGGGTCTGATTTCAGTCTTGATTCGTTGGGTAGTTTTTCTCCGGTGGTTATGACTGATGTCGCTGGATTAGACATCGGTTATAACCGACGTTGATGTTAATACATCCGTTAAGTCAAAAGAAACCGACCATGATTGGCGAAATCGTCGGAATTTCCGGCGAGAGTGATTTGGGCGCGCTGAGCGATTGAATTCAACTTCGCGTTTCATTATATGTATTAATTGTTTTGATATCTCAACAAATAACACAAGTGGCGGAGTGGTGGGATATGCGTGAGTTAAGTTTTGAGGTAGACCCGGCTGACCCGGGTTCGAAACCCGGCAGCCTTCTTTCTTTTTTATTTATTTTATTTTCACTTTTTATCAATTATAGTTTTTAAATTCTAATTTGTTTATTAATTATGTATCGTTTAAAATTAAAATAATCATAAATACGCAACGAAATTTTTATAACTTGATATTCGATTTACAAACGAAGCGGGTTTGGAAACCCGTTTTTCGACGAATGTTACAGTATCCCCTACTTTTAGAAATTTCGTCCCGAAATTTAGGTAGTAGTGGTAACCGGAAAAAGATGTGGGTATTTCTCGCGCATTGAGTCTTCACGTTCCCAAGTAAACTCAGGTCCTCGTTTTGACTCCCAGCGTACCCTGACGATTGGAATACGGCTTCGTCTTAAACGTTTCTCTCCGAAGTCCATAATTTCTACTGGTCTTTCAATGAAATGCATAGATTCATCGACTTGAATGTCTTCTAGAGGAATATGGAGATTTTCATCGGCGAGGCACTTCTTCAAGTTTGATACGTGGAATGTGGGATGAATTCTGGTTGAGTTCTTCTGGTAGGTCAAGCTTGTATGCTACAGGTCCTACTCTTTCGAGTATCTTGAAAGGCCCTACGTAGCGTGGTGCTAGCTTGCCTTTTTGGCCAAAACGAACCACACCCTTCCACGGTGATACTTTTAAAAGTACTTGATCACCAACGTTAAACTCCAAGGGCTTTCGTCGTTTGTCTACATAACTCTTTTGACGAATTTGTGCTGCTAGAAGATTGTTTCAAATTTGATGGATCTTGTCTGTTGTTTCTTGGATTAATTCTGGACCGGTGATTTGAGCTTCTCCAATTTCGTGCCAACATACTGGAGATCGGCACTTACGACCATATAAAGCTTCGAAAGGTGCCATGCCGATACTTGAATGATAGCTGTTGTTGTACGAAAATTCGACTAATGGTAGATGAGCGGCCCAATTCCCTTTGAAGTCTATGACACATGCTCGAAGCATGTCTTCAAGAGTTTGAATGGTGCGTTCAGATTGTCCATCAGTTTGAGGATGATAAGCGGTACTGAGGTCTAATCGTGTACCCAAAGCGGCTTGTACGGCTTGCCATGTTCGTGAAGTGAAACGACCATCACGATCTGAAATAATGCTTAACGGTACACCATGACGGCTTACGATTTCGCTGATGTAGATACGAGCTAACTTCTCGTTCTTGAAGTCCTCGCGAATCGGAATGAAGTGAGCTGATTTTGTAAGACGATCAATGATTACCCATATAGTGTCATACCCACCGGAGGTGCGAGGTAACCCGGTAATGAAGTCCATGGTTATGTTTTCCCACTTCCATAAAGGTATTTCAGGTTGGACTAGAAGTCCTGAGGGTCTTTGATGTTCAGCTTTTACTTTAGAACAGGTAAGGCACTTAGAAACAAAAACAGCAATATCCTTTTTCATGCCAGGCCACCAGTAGGTGTATCGAAGGTCTTGATACATCTTGTCGGCTCCTGGGTGTACAGAGTATCGTGTTTTGTGCGCCTCTTTCATAAGGAAATCGCGAAGGTTATTGTGATCGGGAATCCATATGCGATCTAGATAATACAGAATACCGTCGGATTTTGTTTCGAGTTTAAGTTCTGCTCCACAGGATAGCTCATTGCGTATGCCGTTTTCTGTTATAGAAACATGTTGAGCTTCTCGGATTTGATCTTTGATGTCGGTTATGATTTGCGAACATAGAAGACGAATGGAGTTCGCATAACCCTTTCGACTGAGTGCATCGGCCACCACATTTGCCTTGCCAGGATGATACCGAATTTCACAGTCGTAGTCATTAAGAAGTTCAGCCCATCTTCGTTGCCTCATATTCAACTCCTTTTGGTTAAAGATATGTTGGAGGCTCTTGTGGTCAGTGTATATTTCACACTTGGTACCGTAGAGGTAATGTCTCCATATCTTAAGAGCGAACACAACGGCTCCAAGTTCCAGGTCGTGGGTAGTATAGTTCTTCTCATGCACTTTGAGTTGCCTAGAAGCATAGGCTATCACTTTTCCCCTTTGCATTAATACACAGCCTAGTCCTTGCCCTGATGCGCCGCAATATACTACAAAGTCATCGCAACCTTCGGGGAGTGTGAGGATAGGTGCGTCACAAAGCTATTGCTTAAGGGTTTGGAAGGCTTCTTCTTGTTTAGGTCCCCATATAAAGGGTTTTCCTTTATGAGTCAAAGCCGTGAGTGGTACAGCAATATGGGAGAAATTTGCAATGAAACGGCGATAATAACCAGCCAAACCAAGGAATGATCTTACTTCGGTTGGTGTACGTGGCGCTTGCCATTCTTGTACTGCTTTGATCTTTGAGGGGTCGACATGTATTCCCTTGTCATTGACGACATGTCCAAGGAATTGTACCTCTTTTAACCAGAATTCGCATTTGGAGAATTTGGCGTAGAGCTTTTCATTCCCTAAAAGTGTGAGGATGAGTCGAAGGTGTCGTTCATGATCAGACTTAGACTTTGAGTAAATGAGAATGTCGTCGATGAAGACTATAACAAAGCGATCGAGATAGGGTTTTCAGACTCTGTTCATTAGATCCATGAAGACAGCTGGAGCGTTGGTTAGACCAAATGGCATGACCATGAATTCATAATGACCATAACGAGTTCGGAAGGCGGTCTTTGGGACGTCTTCTTCATGTACTCTGAGTTGATGATAGCCAGAACGAAGGTCGATCTTTGAAAAACAGGTGGCACCCTGGAGTTGGTCTAGGAGGTCATCGATGCGAGGTAGTGGGTAGCGATTTTTAACCGTTAGCTTGTTGAGTTCTCTGTAGTCGATACACATGCGAAACGTTCCATCCTTCTTCTTTACAAACAGAACAGGTGCACACCAAGGCGATGAGCTAGGACGTATGAATCCTTTGTCAGTCAGTTCTTGCAGTTGACTGGCCAGCTCTTGCATCTCGGATGGGGCTAACCTATAATGAGATTTTGCGACGGGTGTAGCGCCAGGTACAAGATCAATGCGGAATTCGACTTCTCTCATGGGAGGAAGTCCTGAGATGTCGTCGGGAAAGACTTGTGGGAATTCTTTCACTACAGGTATATCTTCTAGCTTCTTCTCCTTGTTTCCCTTCTTGATGACGTGAGTTAAGAATGCGACATAGTTCTTGCGGAGATACTTTCGGGCTTGAAGGTAGGACATCAATTTGAGTCCTTTCGAAGGGGTTTCTCCAAAGATTCGTAGGGTTTGACCGTCTGCGAGAGGAACGCGAATGAACTTTTCGCGGCATACCACTTCAGCCTGATGTTGGCTGAGCCAGTCCATACCGATTATAATGTCGAAACTTCCCAACTTCATAGGAATGAGGTCAACTGGAAAATTGTGATCGTTTAGCGTGAGGGTACAATTCCGTATAATAGAGTTTAATGAGACCGGTTTTCCATCAGCAACTTCCACCGTTATGGATTCCATGAGTTTATCACGGGTTTGGTTGAGGATGGGTTCAAATTCTAAGGACACAAAACTCTTATCCGCGCCAGTATCAAATAACATGGATGCATAACTACCATTGATGAGAAACGTACCGTTAACCACGTTGTTGTCGGCCCTAGCTTGATTGGCGTTGATGTTGAAAGCTCTTCCTCTAGCAGGTGGAGGAGCTTGGTTAGCTTGATTCACCGGATTTGCTTGAGCTTGAGCATGTGTGATGTTCACCAAGCGTGGACAAGTGTTTCTAAAGTGGTTTGGGTCTCCACAGTTGTAACAAGCCCGCATGGGTTGCATCATGGGGTAGTTGGGTTGGTAGTAGGTTTGGGCCGTATGTTGTGTAGGTGGTAGTAGTAAGGGTTGTTGGGCTTGACCCATTATCTGATGGTGGGTTTGGGTTGTGGGTTGGTTGCGGTTCATTCGCTGAAGTGTGCGGCAGGTTTGGATGGTGTGACCTGCACGGCCACAGCTGGTGCAATTTTGACAGGGGTGCTCGGGAGAGTGATGGTATTGGCAACGGCTGCATTTTGGGTAGGGGCCGGAGTATGGCCTTTTGTATGGTGTAAATGAGGGGCAACTTGGTTGATGGGTGCAGCAGTGATAGGAGGGTTTGTTTGGGTGACAGCAAAGTTTCTGGTGTTTCGCTTCCTTTTACCAGTAAACTTCCAAGAGGATCCAGAATGGGTTGAAGTTTGAGCCTCAATGGGGGCTTTCTTTTTCTCCTCCTTGAATTTACCGTTTCGGATGCGGTTCTCGGTAAGTTCGGTAGCTAGTTCCATTGCAGCTTCCAATGTTGCAGGTGAAGTGCTTAGAACCGAGTCTTGAATTTTCGAGGGGAGGCCTCGAATGTAGTGTTCAAACAAACGGTACACTAGGGTGAACAAGTTAGGAACCATCTGATTCAGCTCAAGAAATCTTTTGTTGTAGGAAGTATGATCTCCTTCCTTTTGCTTTAGAGAGTGGAATTCATCTTCCAACTTCTTGATTTCGCTTCTTGGGCAGAAGCGTCTTGTCATTATTTCCCTTAACTCTTCCCAAGTTAAGGCCATAGCATCTTCAACTCCTCTTTTACCCTTCTCGGTGTTCCACCAGGTCAGGGCTACCCCAAATAGTCTCCCGGTTGTGTAACGTACCTTGCGATCCTCGGGACAATCGCAGTTGAGGAAAGTGTTCTCCATTTCCTCAAACTAGTGGAGGAGAGCCGTGACACCTTCGGTCCCTTCATACTTTGGGGGATCGCAAGACTTGAAGTGTTTGTAGGAGCACTTCTTGGAGGAAGGGTTGTCGACGTTCTGGTCTTCTTGCTGGAGAGGATTGATGGGATTGGTGGCGAGAGCTTGTTGGACTTGAACTACGATGTCAGGAAGCACCGCGGCCATTTGTTTTGCGATTTGGGTGGCCAAGCGTTCGTTTGACCTTCCTGACTTTCAACCTCCTCGTAGCTGCCTAGCCAACATCTACAGGAACATACATAGGAAGATTGTGAGTTTAAGAAGTGTTTAGGTGTCATGTGTCGTTAAAGTAATAAAATAACATAATCATCAATAATGCAACTACATCCATAGGATGTCTTGGGTTTGCTCATGTTTGGGCCTCAAATGTCCCCCATACCTTCACCTGTATAGTCATGTGGGCCCCCATGACTATTGGCTTGGTAGGATTCACATTGGTGTTGGCGGTTTAACACTTGCATCACCCGAATGAAAACCATGAAATATGTTTGCGAAATGTATGGTCGGAGGGTGTCCAGGTGTAGACACAATGACAACTCAAAGTGGGGTTAGCTCACACGACGTTTGGTATAGCATGCTTTGGCCTAATATTCCTTCGTACTCTCATCGTTAGTCCCCAGGTAGGTAAACTGGTCCTTTATTTTGGATTTATACGAATGCCAAGCCTAGACAGGACGTTCCGACTACCTGTACTTGTACCCTTCCAGTTACTACATGCCCGTCATGAGAACTCACTTTGATGTGATTTGAAAATACAAAAATCGTTGTAAAAATCATATGAATTGTGAGGTGTGTGCTCTCATGGATATGGTATGTTATGAGGATATGATTCATGATGAGCATTGTATAATAATATGTACTTATGAACATGCTTGCATAACATTGAATGTACAATAAACATAAAGCATATAAACATCATGAATTTTGCATGTAACACACAAACAATTTAAAAATTCTAATGAACTATAGTATAGGCTCTAATGGTCTAGTAACCTATCCTATATCCCTATAGTCATGGCTCTGATACCAATCTGTCACACCCCGACCTGCAGCGGAATAAGATTCGGGGCATAATTGGGTTATCACCAAAGCTCATGATGTTTACTAATATGTTTCATATTTATTAAATTCAAATTACATCTCAAATGTTCAAGTCAAAATCATACAATACAAGGAAAGGAAAATTAACTAAAGCAATCCAAAATCTAAACTGGTTTATTCTTCTAGGCCGCCCTATATGTTTCTTGCTTCAACTTGATCACCTGTATATGGGGGATTTTGGGTCAACAAAAGTTGGCGAGTGAACCTTGTTAGAAAACATTTATTATAGATTTCTTGTTGTATTTGATATGGAAAAATTGTGCAATAGTCATATGTGAGCAAATGTAAATAAGCATACATTACAAACAATAACAAACAATAACATGAATGATAATGTATATGTTGGCAACGTCACGTTCACGCTCATAGGTAATGGGGAAACGGACGGCCTATGATGATGTATGTGCGATCAAGGCTCAATCAAACGGAGCCGATCGTATGTTGGCAACGCCTCGTTCACGCTCATAGGTAATGGGGAATGGCTCACGCTCATAGGTAATGGGGAGCGGCGGCCTATGATGATGTATGTACTGAAAATGATAAATTTAATCTAAACCTTAACCACACAAACAATTAATTCATGTTGGATACACATTTGATCATGGATATGATGAATGCACAAGTGTTTAAATGTAATAAATAATAAGCGACACATGATACACCCCAAAATGTGATTAAAATGGGGAATTGGTAGAGATTCACTCACATTGGGTGCGTTCGTTTGATGATGTTGAATGCGCACGAGTTTAGAGTGTTGATCGACGAGGAATAACTAACCTAAATAATAACGGAAAGGTACGGTAAATAAGTGGATTTTATTAACAATTTTAATTGGGTTTTTAGATTTATTTTTGTGAGTTTAAGGTTATTTTCTAACTTTAAAAACATTATTTTTAAGTATTTTTAATTGATTTTTAAATTAAATAAATAAATAAAAATATAAAAAAAATGTTGACTTTTTGGGTTGACCATTGACCATTGATCGTTGACTGTGACTGTTGACTGTTTGACCGGTTCGATCGTGTGTAAGTATGCGCCGGGTAAGGCTCGAACTCGAGACCTCCCGTACGCGTGCACGCAGCTCTACCAACTGAGCTACGTGTCTAACCCGAAATATTTCTGTTTTTAATTATATTTATACACTATTTAATTTAATCAGAAATCATTTATTTTAAAAAGGATTTAATTACATTGGACCGGTGCACACAACAGGTCTCGAACCCGGGACCTGTGGTTTAGTGTTGCACACAGTCCACCGCTGGACTGTGTGTCTAACCTGGTTAATATACTGATTTTTATTAAACTTAACATCTTACAGCGAGTTGACCCGGTCCGATTTTAAAAAGAAACATTTTTATTTCAGAGAGTGAGGTTGTGTCAAGGATCGAACTCGCGACGTGTGATAAATGTTTGCACACAGTCCACCGCTGGAATATGTGTCTAACCCGGTTTAATATCTCGTTTTAATTATACTTATACAATAGTTCAACTTCATCTTCTTCGTTCAAAGATACAGACGACGATTAATCAACTGTTCTTGTTTAATTCGATTAACGAAATTTATAAGCGATTGAAATGTGATGGACGGAGAGGGTTTGGGGAAAGAATGTACCGAAACAGATGTCTTTCTTAGAACTCCGGCAAGGATCGTCGGCTCTGTTTGGTGAACTCCGTCTGCTCGGATCAATCAACAGTTTTGATCGATTAGATGTGAAATTGAGTTACTAAACAATGATTAACAGAATGTTTGAATGATTATACCGATTCACAGCGTGATTTGGAAATTCCAGAAGTTTTCCGGCGAAAGCAGAATATTCCGGCTACGTCGTCTGGGATAGATTCTGGTTGATGAATTGAAGTTAGTAATAGTCTAACAATGGATTGAAACCGAAAGAGTCGAGGTATTTACCGTTTTGATGTGAGTCTCGGTTTTCCAGCGAAAGTTCGATGATTGCAGAAAATCTCCGGCGAGTGAAATTGATTCGAGAAATGGTGCGATTTTGAGCGAAATGATTTCCAGAGACTTGGGTGTGTATTTATAGGGAAGAATCGCGATGAATTGTGTCTGATTTCAGTCTTGATTCGTTGGTCAGTTTTTCTCCGGCGGTTATGACTGATGTCGCGGTATTAGACATCGGTTATAACCGACGTTGATGTTAATACATCCGTTAAGTCAAAAGAAACCGACGATGATTGGCGAAATCGTCGGAATTTCCGGCGAGAGTGATTTGGGCGCGCTGAGCGACTGAATTCAACTTCGCGTTTCATTATATGTATTAATTGTTTTGATATATCAACAAATAACACAAGTGGCGTAGTGGTGGGATATGCGTGAGTTAAGTCTTTGAGGTAGACCCGGCTGACCCGGGTTCGAAACCCGGCAGCCTTCTTTCTTTTTTATTTATTTTATTTTCACTTTTTATCAATTATAGTTTTTAAATTCTAATTTGTTTATTAAATATGTATCGTCTAAAATTAAAATAATCATAAATACGCAACGAAATTTTTATAACTTGATATTCGATTTACAAACGAAGCGGGTTTGGAAACCCGTTTATCGACGAATGTTACATTATTAGTAAAAATCCCCCTTTAAAATATACATAGTGTGTAATTGAGTCTAAATTAGTTGTCTTAGCAATTAGAGAGTCCTGTGGGTTCGATAATCCGGACTTGCTTAATACTAGTCTACAATTGATCGGTCCACTTGTCGGTTAGTAGTTTAGTATAGTTTAGGAGTCTAGAGTATAATTTGAGTCTAGAATTAGTGTAATCTAGTTTGTTGTTAATTAACTACTTTTAGAACATCAAGTTTTTGGCGCCGTTGCCGGGGACTCTCTCATTGGCAATTGCGTTGATTACTCGATTTAGGCTTTTCTTTTACATTTGTGTTTATTTTATATTTGTTTGTGTCGTAGGAGTCTAAGTTGTTTAATTCTTTAATATTTAATTTTTTTATATAATTGAATTATTTGTGCTAACTTCTCGTGTTTGTCGTGTTTCCGGTTTAGTGGATGGCCCACAAGCGCTCGCAAGGACCTCCGCCTAAGCCGTCGACGGACACGCCATTCTCTCCCGCACCAAAGGTAAGTGTTTCTTCCTCAACTTTTTCAAGTTCATCCAATTCCTTCGTACCACCCGATTTTGATTTTACCCCTAAACATTCATCACCCGATTCTCCATCACCCTGTGTAGTCCATAGAAACGTAAGCCCACCACAGCCACCACCCAACTTCCACATGGCCGACAATAACAATCAGTCCGTATACCACAGGCCACCATCGGTTTCACCGGTGCAAACTCGCCCATTACCTTACCCCCCATGAACAATGACCGAGCCTGGCAAATCCCTTCCTACATCATGACCGCCATCACTAACTCTTGCCAATTCCACGGTCGTGATGATGAGGATGCGCCCGCACATATCAACCGCCTTACCCATCTATGTCATACATTCAATATGGAGGGTGCGGGTCATGATGCCCGTTTTCTCCAAGTCTTTCCGTTCTCTCTCGGGGGTCGGGCCACCATCTGGCTTGACTCCCAACCACCCGGCACTTTTTCTACTTGGGCCTCTTTACGGGATGCTTTCCTTAAGAAATACTTCCGACCCACCAAAGCATCCCGCCTTCACGATCAGATCCATTTGTTCTGAATGGATCCTGACGAGCCCTACCATCTAGCTTGGGAGCGGTTCCAAACTCTAGTATCCCGTTGCTCCCAACATGGTCTATCAGACTGGGCACTTGTAGAGAAATTCTACAACGGTCTCACCCCGGAGACTCGTGCTCGATTCGACACCTCTGCTGGTGGCCACCTGATGGGAAAGAAAACAGTAACCGAGTGCAATGACCTTTTCGAGAGCTCTGCCCATTCTGATGTCGATTACAGCACTGACGGCAGGAATTCAATTCCTGTTTCACGTACACCTCCGGTTAACCGGGGTCTACACCAAGTTAGCTTGGAAACTATGGTAGCTGCTGCTCTAGATAGCTTCAAGAGAGAGGTCACGAAGGAGATACAGGAGCTGAAGAAAAAGGTAGACAGGTGTGAGGTGGGTAGAGGGGGTCATGACACGCTAGAGTGTCCCACACTCACTGTTGAGTAGGTTGAGTTTATCACCGGTTAGAACCGTGGTCCTACGAATCCTTTCAATAATAATACTTCCAATTATAATCAAAACTGGCGTAATAATAATAATAATAATAATAATAATAATCGATCTTCCGGTAAACCCCCTGGCTTCCAATCAGGCTCTTATCAGAACAGGGGGCAGGGTCATTACAATAGTGGAGGGTCAGGTCACACCAAACAGTTTAGTGGAGGGGGTTCAAATCAGGAGGGTCAAACTAGGAGTGGAGGGTCAGGAGGTAGTCTAGATAGGATCGAAGAGCTGTTATCCCAACTAGTTGTCAAAGATCAGGCTATTCAGAAAACTCTCGCGGAACATTATCTGCTCTTGAAAAATCAACAGTCCGCACTCTTAGATCTGCAGAGGTCGGTCGATAGTATCGCTAAGCAGCTGCAAGAGCAGCCACACGGCCAGTTCACGAGTAATACTCAACCCACCCCGCGAACCAACACGCGAAAGCAATTACTACTCGCAGTGGTAGGACTCTGAAGGAGGTAGGTAGAGAGGGTGTAGAGGTGGAGGTAGAGGAGCGAGATGAAGAGGTAGATGAAGAAATCGAGATGGAGGCTGCACTCAGGGTGCACACCAGGTTAGACCCAGCAAGTACCGCACCAGCCAGTGGACCTTCACTTGAGAGTAGGGGAGAGAGAAAACCGGTAGAGGTTAGGCCATCATCGATCGTAGACACTTCATGCCTACCCTACCCAGCACGTCCGAAGCAGCAGAAATATGCCAAGGAATACGGGAATTTCCTTGACATGTTTACTCAGTTGAAAATCAATCTCCTGTTTATCGAGGCCCTCCAGCATATGCCTAAATATGCTAAGTTTTTAAAAGATATTTTAAAACGTAAAGATAGGCTGGGGGAGCTTTTGAATGTTCCATTGACCGGAGGGTGTTCCGCTGTGCTTTTAAACAAGCTACTCGAGAAATTGACTGATCTGGGCATCTTTACGATTCCATGCCTATTCGGCGGCTCCATTGCTCCAGCTCATGCTCTAGCCGATCTCGGGGCAAGCATAAATCTGATGCCTTTATTACTGTACGAGCGTTTAGGTTTAGGGGAGCTCAACCCTACGTGCATGTCTCTGTCATTAGCCGATAGGTCGATTAAGTACCCGAGGGGAATCGTGGAGAATTTGTTGGTCAAAGTTGATAGATTTGTCTTTCCTGTAGACTTCGCCATCCTCGATATGGAGGCTGACGAAAAGGTTCCCATCATCTTAGGTCGCCTATTTTTGCGCACCGCGAAAGTGCTCATAGATGTTCATGATGGGAAAATCACTCTTCGAGTCGGTGACGAGAACGTCACATTCGAGATCGCAAGGTCGATGCAACACCCGAGTGGTGGCGACAGCGATAGTGGCCCTTGTCACTCCGTATACTTCCTAAACTCATTCATTTCGTGTGTTGATCATTGTTTAGACTATATTAGCGGAGCCGACTTAATGAATGAGAGTTTGGTACCCGAGGAGAGTGATAGTGAGGATATAGGGGACGATGTCTTCGAGATTCCCGAGACTCTAGATTTCTGTGAGGTGAGTACCGCTACTGAGAGCACACCATTGTCGAAACCAACAGCAGTAGAGCTTAAGGTTCTCCCGTCTCATCTAGAATACGCGTTCCTAGGTCAGAATTCGAGCTTACCCGTGATCATTTCTTCGAAATTGTCAACGGAGGAGAAGGAGCGTTTAATCGAGGTCCTGAAGTCAAATAAGGAGGCCATTGCATGGAAACTGTCTGATATCAAGGGGATTAGCCCTACCTTCTGTACTCATAGGATCCTCATGGAGGACGTCTTTAAGCCAGTAGTACAGCCACAGCGCCGTCTGAACCTGAATATGCAAGAAGTTGTAAAGAAAGAGGTGCTTAAGCTGATGGAGGCTGGTCTCATTTATCCGATCTCCGATTCTACATGGGTAAGCCCCACTCAGGTCGTTCCCAAGAAGGGGGGAATGACAGTGGTCATGAACGAAAAGAAGGAGCTTATCCCATCGCGAACAGTCACGGGCTGGAGGGTGTGCATAGACTATCGAAAATTAAACGACGCCACCCGCAAGGATCACTTCCCGCTCCCGTTCATCGATCAGATGCTGGAGCGCTTTGCAGGATAGCAATTTTATTGCTTTCTTGACGGCTTTTCGGGTTACTTTCAAATCCCGATTGCTCCCGAGGATCAAGAAAAGACAACCTTCACGTGCCCGTATGGCACTTATGTGTATCGCTGCATGCCGTTCGGGTTATGTAACGCTCCGGCTACTTTCCAGCGCTGTATGGTAGCCATCTTTCAGGACATGATTGAAACCTCCATGGAGGTTTTCATGGAGGACTTCTCTATCTATGGAAACACCTTTGATCAATGTCTTACTCACTTAGATGCGATGATGAAACAGTGTGTCGAGACGCGATTAATGCTCAACTGGGAGAAATGTCACTTTATGGTGACAGAGGGCATAGTGCTAGGGCACAAGATTTCGCGAGCTGGGATAGAGGTCAATCGGGCGAAAATAGATACCATCAGCAGACTTCCCCCACCGACTAGTGTCAAGTCCATCCGCAGCTTTCTCGGTCATGCGGGCTTCTACCGACGGTTTATTCAAGATTTTTCAAAGATCACCCGCCCCATGACTCGACTTCTCGAGAAAGATGTACCCTTCGTCTTCGATGACGACTGCTTAAAAGCTTTCACGGTCCTTAAGGAGAAACTAGTGAGTGCTCCTATCCTCGTCTCACCCGACTGGAGCTTGCCTTTCGAGCTCATGTGTGATGCGAGCGATTATGTTGTGGGCCCCGTTTTGGGTCAGCGACGAAACAAACATTTCCACCCTATTTACTACGCTAGTAAAACCCTCAATGACGCACAGGAGAACTACACCACTACCGAGAAGGAGCTTTTAGCAGTGGTATTCGCGTTTGATAAATTCCGCTCTTACCTTGTCCTGTCCAAAACCATCGTCTTTACCATGCAGCTCTGCGTTTCCTTTTCCAAAAGAAGGACGTTAAGCCTCGTCTCATTCTTTGGATTCTCCTGCTTTCCGAGTTCGACATAGGATCAGAGATAAGAAAGGAGCGAAGAATGTAGC
The DNA here is from genome assembly GCA_947069175.1 of Scalesia atractyloides. Lineage (NCBI taxonomy): Eukaryota > Viridiplantae > Streptophyta > Magnoliopsida > Asterales > Asteraceae > Scalesia > Scalesia atractyloides. The sequence continues at coordinate 66,576,258 of CAMTDV010000013.1, read as the reverse complement.
TGCTGACCATCTATCCTGACTAGAGAACCCTGGTAGAGAAGAAATTAGGGAAGAAGAGATCGGTGATAGATTTCCCCACGAGTCAGTAGAGTTTGTGACAGCCGAAAAGGAGGGAATGCCGTGGTTTTCCGACTTCGCGAATTATCTGGCGAATGGAGTGGTACTGAAGGGGATGACCACGCAGCAAAAGAAGAAATTCTTCCGCGATGTCAGGCGTTATATCTGGGACGACCCATTTCTATTCTGGTAGGGGGAGACCGAATTTTGAGGCGCTGCATGAGTCGAGAAGAGGGAGCAGAGACATTGAGGCACGTGCATGAGGGACTGACAGGAGGTCACCATGGTCCGCAAGTCACCGCACAAAAGGTTTTTGATTGCGGTTTTTATTGGCCATCAGTTGTGAAAGACGCCCTAGAGTTTGTGAAGATGTGTGATCGTTGCCAACGTACCGGCAACATCTCATCCAAGGACGAGATGCCCCAACATCCCATCCAGATTCTTGAAGTCTTCGATGTTTGGGGGATTGACTTCATGGGACCGTTCCCCGTCTCTAGCGGGAACCGGTACATCCTCGTGGCTATTGATTATGTCTCCAAGTGGGTTGAAGCTCAAGCTTTACCCACAAATGATGCCCGAGTGGTGGTGAGATTTTTAAAGAAATTGTTCACCCATTTTGGTACCCCACGAGCCATTATCAGTGACCGTGGCACGCACTTCTGCAATGCCGTCATGGAAAAGGCATTGGCGCGCTACGGTGTCACTCACCGCCTCTCTACCGCCTATCATCCGCAGACTAGCGGTCAAGTGGAGAACGCGAACAAGGGGGTAAAACGGATCCTGGAGAAGACGGTAGGTAAGAGTCGAAAGGACCGGCCCGATAAACTGGACGATGCTTTGTGGGTGTTTCGCACCGCCTATAAGACACCACTAGGCACCACGCCCTTCATGATCGTATACGGTAAAGCCTGCTATCTCCCGGTCGAATTAGAGCATAGGGCAATGTGGGCTTTGAAGACCGTAAATTTGGACCTCACCGAAGCAGCCAATCGACGATTCTTTCAAATTCACGAGTTAGAGGAACTTCGGGATGCGGCGTATGAGCGGTCATGGAGTCTGAAGGAGAAAACAAAGGGGCTGCATGATCGACGGTTGAAGAATGTGAAGGAGTTTCAAATCGGTGACAAAGTGCTTCTATATAATTCCCGATTGAAACTGTTTGCGGGCAAGCTGAAATCCAAATGGTCCGGCCCGTACGTGGTAAATGAGGTTTTCCCGTATGGAACTATCAAGCTGAAAGACGAAGCTGACGAAGGGACATGGAAGGTCAACGGGCATCGCTTGAAACATTATTTAGGAGGACCGCTAGATCCCACCGAGACGGAGGAGACTCCTCTTGAAGTTCCGCCTCAGACCGCATAGATTCTCGGGTTTCGGCTCGAATGTAGAGTTTGGTAGTTAGTTGCATTTTGTGTTTTTATTTCATGCATGTTTCGCCGTTTATGTGTTTGTTTGTGGGTCGGTTTAGTTGGTTTTTGCAGGTCACATCACGCATCAGTCACGGAGCACGGACGATTGTAGGTACGTTTGATCAATCCGGTAGAATGAGTGTGATTCCGTAAACTAAAAAGCTAACATGATAGTTTCTAGAATTCAAAATTTTTTCTAAGGCATATAACCTGACAAAAAAACAAGAAACTTTGCGCGAGAGGCACAAGCCTCCTCGGTCGTGGCCCGCGAGAGGCCAATAAGTCCCGGATTCATCACTCCCTCATGGGGAACGAGAGACGTAGTAGTCTCTCTCGCAGCCCGCGAGATACCATATCTGCATACAAAAAGCCCTAGCCTCCATTTCTCACACATTCACCACTTTCTTCAACACCTTCCTTACGGTTTTCACCCCATTTTCACCATAACTTCGCCATTTTCAACCCAAATTCATCAAAATCACCCACATTTTCTTCCCTACATCATTCCTCACTTATTGTTAGGTGATTCCACCCGGTTTTCACCCTTCTACTCGCATTTCACCGGTGCTTTAAAGTTTCAACTTTTTCGTGCACTAGTCTTACAGATCTACAACAAGGTACGGTTTTTCGCAACTTTTATGCTTACATTCTTTATTCTATATCTCGTTGTTGCGGTTTTTTTTATGTTTGATACTGTGCTAGTTGTCTGTTCGGTTAAGTGTGGGTTGGGTTCCACTGGGTCTAACTTGAGTTTTGATAGTGCTGGTTATAATTTGTGGATAGATTATGTACATGCAGGGGGTATTTAGCGGGTTTGATGCGGGGCAACATTGAGTGGCGGGATGAGGGTTGGCTAACTTTGTTTTTAAAAGAAAATATGATTTTTTAAGATAGTCAACCGTTAGTTCTGCCACGATTCAAACTGTTTTATCTTTCATTATACACTCAATGTGGGCTCGTATCTCGGCACATCGGTTTAATTGAGGATAATTAAAGTGCCGAGAGGACGTAGTGTTTGGTTTTGGATATGTTTCGGGGGGTTAATAACATCTGATTGATCATGCGTATAAGATTCGATCTCGCCCATACTCAATCTCCATTCGGGCGAGATTCGGTTTTTATCAAACTATAATGTTACACTCATTCCAAATGTATCTTAATCATGAGGTAAATTGTTTATCTGTTGCAAACCACGACCGCGAATGAAATGCTATACGGTCGTTTGTTTTATGTGGTTGCTTTCTTTCTAAGGTCATGTTTATCTTACTTGTGTGTTATGCAGATGTCAGGAGAAGGTAGCTCGAGCAGGGCTGGCAGAAAGAGGAGGGGACCAACACCTCGTCAGAGAGGTGACCCCGCCGATGCGCCACAAGAACCCTCTTATTTCGGCAGGCGCAGAATCAGGTATCGGGGAGATGGTGTTCCCCATGGGCAAAGCACGCGAATTGTGGACAGCCCTCTCTTGCAGTTCGAATTAGACTCCCACGAGTGGGAGAGGCTCTCAAACTTGGTCACTTGTGAGTTGCTACCTTACAGGAGGATTGATTGAGAGTTGATTTGTAACATCCGTCAAAAAACGGATTTTACCAAACCCACTCCGTTTATTAACCGAACAATCAGTTTAAAATTTCGTCGCGTATTTAATGCCCAAATTAATTTTAAACGATACATAATTAATTATTATATTGGAATATATAATTGTTTTTGAAAAATTGTTAAAAATAAGGAAATAAAAATAAAATGGCACTGCCGGGTTTCGAACCCGGGTCAGTCAGCCAACAACTTCATCAAACTCTTATCGCACACACACTCAACCACTGCGCCACTTGTAATTCTTGTTAATTATTGGAGACAAATAATCCATATCATAAATCTCAAATTGAAATAACGACGCGCCCAAATGCAATCGTCGGAAATCCCGGCGATCTCGCGAGATTGGACGGTTTCTTCAAGTCTTAACGTAAACATTTAAACCTACATCGGTTATAACCGACGCCTGAGTCCGCGACACAAGTTATAACCGCCGGAAAGTTTCTAACCGACGAATCAAGTCGGAAATCGGACCAAATTCATCGATGACCTGCCTTATAAATACCCCCTCAAACCTCTGCAAGCTTTTTCGCTCAAAACCGCACCTTTACCCGACGTAATTCCACTCGCCGGAAAAGTTCTGGACATCGCCGGAAAACCAAACCCTTCACTTCTGAGCCTTACTGAACACCCAGAACTTATACCGAAGCCACTCACATCCATCTCAAGCTCTCTGAAGTCTCTCTGCCGCAAGACACACGTCGCTGGAAGTTTCTGCTGTCACCGGAGTTTCGCCGGAGAAACAGAGGAGTCCAGTCGGTATACCTTACGCTTAAATCTTCATTCTTTTTATATATCTCACCTGTAATTAACCTCAAAACACTAAAGAACATGATTAAAACATCGAACCAGTCGGACTTCCGATTCTGGTTAAATTCAACGAAGAAGACGAAGTTTCAGTTGTGTATATGTTTAATTAAAATCAAGTTATAACTCGGGTTAGACACACAGTCCAGCGGTGGACTGTGTGCACACTAAACACGCAAACGTCTCGAGTTCGAATCTTGTCCCACGCATACTTGCTTGAATAAAAATGTTCCTTTTTATTTCCGAACCGGAGTCACCGCTGTTACATGTTAAATTAATAAAAACCGGAATAATAAGCAAGATAGACACACAGTCCAGTGGTGGACTGTGTGAATGTTTAATCACAGGACACGAGTTCGAGTCCGGGCTACCGCACCGGTCCGGACAATTATCCAACTTTTTATATAAGGCATAAATGAAACTATTTAGTTTGTATATAAGTATAATAAAAATCAGTTTATTTAACAAGTTGGACACACAGTCCAGCGGTGGACTGTGTGTTAACTCAACTCACAGGTCCCGGGTTCGAGACCTGTGGAGCGCACCAGTCCGACTCATTAAATCATTTTTAAAAATAAATGATTTTCAGTTTAATCTAATTAGTATATAAATATAATTAAAAACAGAAATATTTCGGGTTAGACACGTAGCTCAGTTGGTAGAGCTGCGTGCACGCGTACGGGAGGTCTCGGGTTCGAGCCTCACTCAGCACACACATACACGCATACGAACCGGTCAACAGTCAACGGTCAACGGCCAAAAAACATTTTTTATTTTTTTTATTTATTTATTTTAATTAAAAATCAATTAAAAATACTTAAAAATAACATTTTTAAGGTTAGAAAATAGCCTTAAATTCACAAAAATACACTCAACAATCCTACTAAAATGGATTAATAAAACCCGTTTACTTACCAAAACATTATGCCATTATCTAGGTTAATTTCACTCGTGGTTAAAACCATTTCGTGCGCATTCAACATCATCAACCGAACGCACCCACTGTGAGTGAATCTTACAACTACCCCTTTTTAATTACACGTTTTGGGTTGTGTCATGTGTCACAAAATAATTAACTCGTTTATTTAAACTTGTGCCATACCATATTGTGATCTAAACTTAGATTGTTTATATTGTTGTGGTTATGTATTTCATTTTGTCAACTTATATGAAAGTCATTCATTAAGCCCATCAGTTCCTCGTGAGAGACGAGTTGAGCAACGCGTGCCTCAAAACAAATCCATTATTGTTCATGTGTGTATTATTGAGTTTATATTGTTTGTAGTTATGTATTTCATATTGTCAAGTTTATGCAATTCATTCATTAGGCCCATCAGTTCCTCGTGAGAGACGAGTTGAGCAACGCGTGCCTCTAAACGATCCATTATTGTTCATGTGTGTATTGTTTAATATTAAATTGATTGGTGAATAAGTTTACATCTATTTTTACTCATGTGTGGTTGTGCACTTTATTTTATAATCAATTAAATAAACTTGTTCAAATGTTTTCCATAGGATTCACTCGCCAACTTTTTGTTGATCCAAAAACCCTTTTTACACATGATACAGGTGAACAGGATGAAGCAAGGAAAACATAGGAAATGCCTTAGAAGAAAACAATGAAGCCTAGATTGATATTTAGGTCATGATGTAATATTGATTGTAATTTTCCATTAAAGTGTATTAATGAATATGAAACGTTAAAATAAATGTCATGAGCTTTGATGATAACCCAATCATGCCCCGATCACCTTTTCCGCTGCGGGTCGGGGTGTGACATGATTGATAATTTGGGTCAGAGGGGTCGGATCGAGCAGTTACTAGGGGATAAGCTCAGAAGGGTGCTAGATTGTGGAGCAAGACAATGCAAGGAAATCACTTATGAGTTCCATTCCACTTTCGAATACCAACAAGGGAAGTTCAACGAAAATGACGCGGTTTCTTTTGCCTTGGGGAGGCAAGTATTTGAAATGACAATCCCACAGTTTGCGGTGGCTACGCAAATATGCTTAGATGAGGAGGTTCAGTCACCGGACTTCGCCACGAGCTTGCAGGGTGTCTTCAAAAGGAGGCACCCCCATAGTCTCCAGACAGACGAGCTCGCCAGATTTTGGGGCACCATCTCTTCTGCCCCGTACTCAAACAACATGGTGGCGAGCGATAGCACTGATCCCATTCACCGATTTCTTCATAAGATTCTTGCTGCTACGTTGGTTGGGAGGGGACAGGGGGACAATAAGGTCAACCAGGTGAGTTTATTTTGTCTGATTGCATGGTAGAGGGACGACCGGCAAACCTGGCCACAATATTTGCTTGGTCAATGAAGAGACTGTGGAGGGGGGGCCCGGGGCAAGAGTTTATTGCGGGCCCTTGATTACATGCTTGGCTGAGAGCTTAGGGGTGTTCGACAGATACCCCCAGGACAGAATGAGAGAAGGCCCCGCCCCTGTGTCATGAGCATCAGAGATCTCCATGCTGCCGGAATTCTTACAACCCAAGAGCCTATTAGCTGGATACCAGCCCGCCAAGGACCTCAAGTGCAACCGCCTCCCGGATCCGAAGCTGCATCTTCTATGCAGGCGGGCATCCCTACTCGATACCAGCGGCCAGTCACCCGCCAGGAACTGCCAGGACGGTAGTACCCTCTTCGGGAGCCTCGCCCGGACCCACTGACCTTAGATTCACTTTATGATAGGATGGAGACTGGGTTCGGGGATTTGGGAGGTTATGTGGACCAGCAGTTTGGCGGGGTTCGCCAAACCATGTTAGAGAGTAGACGAATGCATGAGGCCAGCCAGAGGAGGTTAGAGGATGGGATGCGCTACATGATGCAGAATCTAAATATGGGAGTCTCGTCTTACTTTTAGCAGCTAGGCGGTCAGGCAGGTTCTAGCCAGTTTGCAGGGATGGAGGACGTGCAGCCATACCAGGTATTTGAGGCGTCCGAAGAATCTGAAGAGGATGATTGAAGGAGCCGAAGATCTTTATCTTTATTTTTTCTTTTCTGCTGTTTTCAGTTATTATGGTTTGTACTTTTTAAACAATTTATTTTGGGGTTGGTTGGTTGGTTGGTTGGGTATGTGTTGATAAACAATCTTGCAAAACTATTTATTTATCTGGCTTATTATTATTATGTTTTGTAATTGTGTGATGCTAGGTTGATGTTATATGCTGTTCCATTCGCATGAGAGCGTTGAGAGTGGCACATTTAGCACGTTCGGTTTGGAGAGCACGAGTGGTTTGCCTGGCACATCAACACTTGCACTACCAGCTAAGTCGCTTCCTTTTCTGTATTTTATTTTTCTTCTTATTTGGTTTGTTTTATTTTATTTTTAGTATTATTTGTCTCGTCCTTGCATTGGGGACAATGCAAAACTTTAAGTGTGGGGATGGGATATTAGAGTAGTATTAGATTTATTGAATATATATATATATATATATATATATATATAATTCCGAAAATGTCTTTTGAAAAAGAAGTTTGCATGAAATTAAACGGAAAATGATAGAAAAATTAAACTTTTATTCGGTTTCAAATAATAATAATATGAGAATAAAAAGGGTGAGTTTATGTCTAATTTGGGATGTGCGAGTAGGCTCGATTCAGTTCTTATTTTCTTTGAGCTTAATACACCTTAATAGTCGGTCTACTAGTGGGTACTCATCTAGAGAAATGGGAAACTGAAACCGCCAAAAATAGTATAAGGAATACCGTTATAAGCTAAAATATTTAGAATTTTTAATCATGTAAAAAGAAAAGAAAAAATAGAAAATGAGCTTGATTGAAAAGTAGACGAGCCCTATGGAATCTCCCTTGGGGATGGTGACTCTGATCGAGAATCTCTCTAGGATTAGTTGAAATTTTAAGTATCGAAGCCCACGTTGTCGCTCTCGGGGATGGTGACTCTGGTTGAGACAGCCTCTAGGTTAGATATGCAAAAGGAAATCAAAATGCTCAAATGAAAAAAAAAATTTGCTTGATTTCAAATTCTTTATATTTTGGTATTAAACAGTTAGGAAAAGAGTTTAAACAATTCGTTTCTTTTGCTTCATAAGCTTGAGGTGGGATTATGGATACTGTGGACTCTAGTGTGAGACCCTAGGTGGATTGACCGCACTTAAATTAAATTTACATGATAAGAGGTTTGAACCGAATTTTGAGTTTAAGTGGATCCAATACTTGCAATCGCAGTTAACATGAATCTTGTTCCCTAATGAAAATAATAGTAATTTTTGAAATCGAGTAATTGTTTGGTTATAATTCGTTTATGCACAATTCTTTTTCGAGGGCAAAAAAAGAGCAAGTGTGGGGATATTTGATGTATTGAATAATACATACATTTATCTTGTAGAGTTTGTATAATTTTAGCGCCTTTTCATTTGATTTGTCAAGAATTTATCTACTTTTAATCCAAACAGTTTTGTAGGTCTTGGTTCGTGAAAACGGTTGGAAAGGATGAGAAAAACGAGCGAAAATGGTGAAAAGAACCTAGCGGGGCGTGAGTGGATCGAAAACGAGAAAAGAAACGCAAATCAGGGATTTCAACCCGGTCGCGGGGCGCGACCGGCACAGCAAAACTCTCTCGCGGGGCGCGAGAGAGTGATAGTTATCTCCGGTTTCAACCTCGGTCGCGGGGCGCGACCAGGACCACCCAAACTCTCTCACGGGGCGCGAGAGAGGTGTTTATCCAGAAAGTTTCGAAACCTGGTTGAATTTTTTACGTTTATAATTTTTTTTCTAAAAACTTAAGTATATACTTGTGCTTGAAATTTTTTTTTTTGACATTTCGTTATAAGTTTTTTAAAATATTTATTTGCTATTATAAAACTATACGATGATAAACTAAGTCGTTCTAATAGTTTGTCTTTCTAAATAACATGCTTATATTTTAAATGATATTTGTTTTACATTATCATTTGTTTGATTTCGTTCTAATGGCATTTAGAAAAAAAAAAACTATTTTCCTTTAAAACCTTGCAAATATACACTTGTCTAGTCTTAAACTACGATTACATTTTCTCACATTTTAATTATTTAACCACCCCACCCCACATATATAAATATACACACACATGGTGTGTATGTCTACGTGTATGTATAATTGTATATAATATAAGAGTGTAACATTAAAACACAAGGTTAGTGCTCCTCTTTGTCGGTTCTCTCACACACCCAAGATAACAGTCCATGACTTCCACAAGTTTCCGACGACCCTCTCGCCGGAGCCCATCTTTCTCCTCATCTTCTTCATCATCTCTAGGATCAATATCCTTTGTTGACGATTCTTCGACTCCGGCCACTCCACTTCGATACACCGGAATACCCTTTTCTTGGGAGCAATTCCCCGGAATTCCAAAGAAAAACAATACCAACAAAGCCTCATCACACTGTCTCCTCCCATTACCGCCATCCGGTAATTCATTTCGAAAATCCTTCGGTAAAAACACCACACCAATGATCAAAAAGAATACCACCCATGAAGACCCTTTTTTTGCAGCTTTTGTTGAGTGCTCAAAGGATGATGATATGGCGATAAAAGGGTTGAAAACGCGGTCGAGTAGCAGGCTTGGTAGCTTATACGGTTCTTGCTTTAGAACATGTGAAGTGGCTCAGTCTATTGTTTACCTTCCAAGATCACGTTCAAGTTATCTTTTCCGGTGAATATTATTGTGTCAGTCACTAAATCCATCCTACCGGTGATAAAAGATAATAAAATAGTAGAGTAAGGTTGTCTTCGTGTGACCTGAAGGTCATGAGTTCGAGTTGTGGAAACAACTTGTTACAGAAATGTAAGGTACGTAAGGATAAGCATACGTACATCAGGTCCAGTTAAGTTGATTTGAATGTTCGAGCATTGAATTTGACCTAGTGAATATTCAAGTCTTTATGTATGTGAATTTCTATAACATTAGGAATGCATATATGATGTTGTTTATGGTTTTTATGAAATTTTAATCTTATGTGCATGAATTGTTTAGTTTTATTTATTAGATATATACTTGATTATAATTTTATAATTTGGAGTGAAATGATTTCTTTTGAAAAAGTAGAGCGGACAAACTTTGTTGAACTTATTGTAATGTTGTCTTTTAAATATATAAATTTAAAAATAAAATACTTTTGTCATTTTTCTATATAATTATTTAACGTTCCACAAAATTGTATTTATTGATCAAAACATTGTGAGTTATTTATGTTATGACCTACCAAACCATCAGGCGACAACCCATTAAAAACTTCCACCCATGAAATAATGAAATAATATTCTAGTTGTATTGTGTTTCTTCTTCGTAAAAATTGTGTGATCTTAAATATTTAGAAATGCAATGTTAGATTATTTAGGTGTTAAAAATTATTATAAAAAAATAAAAGAAAACTAAAAACGCCCGAGGGTAATAGCCAACAGTGGAGCAATATCCTTTGTCACCGAGTGATGTCACGCATGACCTTAGAACGACCAAAGAGACGTGTTGCATTAATTTTGTCAATCGTAAACTTATGTAGTGGAGTCTATTTTAAAGAATTTTCTTTGAAATCACTCTCTTGTGCTATCTCTTTCCATATGTATACAGTGTATATAGTTTAGTTTTCGGTCAGATTGCTATTTGTTGTTGGTAACAAATTTGAAAAACGTAATTGTTATCATAAATACTTCATTATAGAAAGTTATAATTGATTGTCAATTTGCACCCAAAGATATATTTAAACTTAGTAATCATATCATTAGGGTGTTATTAGCAAAGCTACAAAAGTTATGCTTTTAAATGTTGGTAGATAAAACAAAACTCAAATTAGGATTTTAAATACACTACAGTTCAGTTTGAAAGTGCAAATTTGAATTATAAGATGCTACCAGAGTCATATACGCCGGTATTGAATATTAGAATGTTAATTTACAAGGTAAGAAGTGGTGGAATAATTACGCAACAAAAAATTAGTTGTACTTATGTACATAAATTACCCAATGAAATACATTAATTATGCAAGCTTATATACATAATTATACAACTTTTATATATGTAGGGTGGGGTTCTAGAATGAAACTAGTGTATTTGTGAACTAAGTGAATAAATCCTAATCATTGATTTACATTATCAAATCGGAAAATACGCTAGTGTATTTTCATCATCAAATCCATGCCATTGATTTACACTTGTGCATTGATAATCAATGGCTAGGATTAGTTGTTCACTAATGAACCTAACCCTAATATATATATATATATATATATATTTAAAACCCCTTGATAGTAAACAATAATAACCCTTTATTATTAATACACAAGTGTAAGTTAATAACCAAGATTTTGATCAAGATTTGATGATAAAAATACACTAGTGTATCTTACCATTTGATGATGTAAATCAATAGTCAGGATTTGTTCACTCACTTCAAAATTTGACTAGTGTTCACTCAGAACCCCACCTTATATATATATAATATATATATATTTAGTTGGTTAAAATGAAAACCACCTTAAGTTGTGAGAACCGTGAAAACTAGACCATTTTTTCCGAAAAAGTTTTCTCAAAAATCTTAAAAAAATCATTTGTTTCAGCACAAAAAAAATTAATACCGCATACACACATTTACGTTAGGTGTAAAAAATATTTATCTTCGTAACAATTTTACACAATTTTTTTTAAAATATCATTTCTTTAAAGTATTTCAACTTTATACTTAAATTAGAGATAACAAAATTCTTAGTTTTTTGGTGTAATTTTAGAAAACTTAATTAAGTATATAAAAGTTAAAAGCATCTAAAAAATGGTGTAATTAGATAAAAAAAGTCATGAATTTTGCTTTTTTACAAGCTAATTAGTAAATTGTTAATGTTTGTCTTAGCCAAGGATTTGCCATTTTCAACGTACAATTTTATTACGCACATCACATCAACTTTTTTACTTTCTATTTGATCTCTGATATACCTATATCTGTATATAAATAAACCATCCTATAACTATAACTAGCTTAATTTTCTCTTTCCAATTGTATTTTTTTTCAATTAACTATAACTAGCTTAATTTTTTAATAATAAAATTTACATCTTTACACCAATAATCTTAAAATATCCTCCATGCCTAGCTTAATTAATAATTACGAAAAAAGATACAAGAGAAAGAAAATTTGATTAATTTGTCGTTTCCAACTTATTTAGTCTCCACAAGTAGATAAGGAGTAATATCTTAAGAATTAAAATAAGTAAAGTAAACAGCATAATTATAAACACTAAAACTTATAAATAAAGTAAACAACATAATTTTAAACCCTAAATTTATAATGCCCACATTGCTCTCTTTTATGATAGTTTCCGTGCTTTTGCCTTGAATTTGGCAACATTGCGCATGTGATATTGTTATTATTGTTATAAAGTATTAAAAAAATCACAAGTGAAGTGAAAATCATATGATATCCATGTGAGACCCATTTTCTTAAAGGTATTGAACCCAATCACAGAACAAACTGTTTACAGCTTAATAACAATTACTTTGAGTTGCCATTCAAAAAAGAACACGACTAAAAAACATTAAGAATCATATTAATACTAAAACTTAAATAATCATATATACCCATATGTATATGTATGCATCTATATTTAGTCATATTTAAATATACTCATTCTAATGCATTGCAGATGCATATTTATGACTTTTTAATTCTTTACTTAGAAACATTCTCAAACTTTTTGTGATTTCCAAACTAATTCCTTTACACAAATTGTATGTTTGGTTTAAATCGTGAAATCATTCAAACCGATCATCGGTTTAGTTTTATGGTCGGTTATTTTATTTCACTTTCGGTCGATTGGTTTTAAAAAGTTCAAACCGTAGTAAATGGTTTGGTTTACGGTTTATACCAAAAACCGGCTTTAAAAAACCGGACCGAACCATAGTATTTGATTTTTATTTTTATTTATTAAATATATCTATAGTGTTAGATACAACTTATTTATATTATAGAATTTAAATAAATTTGGCATAACTATTAAATCAGAAAGATTACATCGTAAAAAACAAAAAAAAAGAGTTTTGTTCCCTTTTAGCCTAACACCCACCTGATGTGGTTTTTGAATTTTTGTTTACTAGGTTATTAAAAATTTAGTCACGAGTTAGTTCACATGTGAATTTACTCTACAAAGTCAACAGTCAGCTGGTTTTGTTTAATATGTTACAATTGGTTATAAGTTAATATAAACTAGATTTATCAGTCTGCCGCAATCGATGAGGGCGTAAAACCGTACCGAATAGCACTAATGCTACAACAGGCCAGCGACAACCACATCTGAATTTATGACATGTTAATGCGAAAAAATTAGACTATAACGTAAAACATAGAAAATAATAACTAAGCCGATTTATGATCCACGCATTGTAACAAACCTGTCAAACAGGAAAAAAAATCGACAACGTAAAAGCGTTGAACCACACAAGCACGTTGAGTCGTGTTAACTCGCAAAATCTAGTACGAACCGTAAAACAAAACATAAAAACGTTGAACCACACATGCATGTCACGCCGTGTTAACTCGTAAAATTTAAAACGAAACGTAAAAGGAAAAATCTGCGAATTATGAAAATAGGGGTATTTATAAGGAAAAGCGTCAAAAAAATTAAAATTTAATTTTTAACATGTTAAGTTAAATTTTTAAAAGTGTTCTCTGGATGAAGAAACACCGGTTGGACCTAGGGATATCCGGAGATATATAAGTCACAACCAGGGTGTATTTCATAAAAGGTTATCCTCTCACTTCACTTTTTGGGTGTAAGCTCACTTCAGCTGATCTGCAAAACTAGCAACGCCGTCAGTCTCGCACAGGGAAAAGGGTGGTTTTCTCCGTGACCACACTCCGGCGTGAGATAACTATTTTTGAGTAGCAGGTAATTGCAAATAGTGATAAGCTTGTGTGTGTTAAAGCGTATCTGTGTTGTGAAGCATATCCTTTTACCTGGACATCCGATACTTATTTATTGCCAAAAAAGGTATGTTCAGGAGAAGTGCTGGTGGGCTTGGGCCCGGCCAATAGAACCAGAGACATCCTTTTTGTCCCTCTACGTCAGACATTAAATGCTCCCTACAGAAGAATTAATGTCTTCTGTCAAGAGTTGTGCTTTGTTGGATGTTGAATGGTGCCACGTGTAAACACAACCGTTTCTGGTGTCAGGCATGTCGCCAGCCGAAAGTGGAGAAGGTGGAACAGTCACTAGCAGAGACGTATGGTTTGAGCGTCTGCCTTACTGGTCAAGGACACTGTCACACGCAACCTACCAAGTAACCTTTGGTCATAGTTCTACCACTTTGTACCCTTGGGTATGGTCAACACCTCTTAGTGCTTACCCCTTCTGCGAGGTTGTCAAGGTTTTTCCCGCCAGCGTAAGGTGTCAGGGGTATTACCTTTTGTCCCAAGACTATGAGGTGTTTCTCATGTGTGTCTTGTCCTTATAAGGTTTTAGGATTTGCAACTCAAAGAGATGTTGTTTTGCGCAGGGTCTAGTAGCCTGCGCGCGTAAGTCTAACCTGTCGTTGCGCCAAGCACACAAGGTTCGTTGTGTGACTTGTATAGTTTAGTCTAACTTGTTGTTGTGCTGAGTGTGCAAGGCTTGTTGTGTGACTTGATTGTGTTGGTCTAATTCACCGTTGCACTGAGTGCGCAAGGTTCATTGTATGACCTATTGGTGTTGGTCTAATTCACCGTTGAGCTGGGTGCGCAAGGTTCATTGTATGACCTATTGGTGTTTGTCTAATTCACCATTGAGCTGAGTGCGCAAGGTTAATTGTATGACCTATTGGTGTTGGTCTAATTCACCGTTGAGCTGGGTGCGCAAGGTTCATTGTATGACCTATTGGTGTTGGTCTAATTCACCGTTGAGCTGAGTGCGCAAGATTCATTGTATGACCTATTGGTTCCAAGGAAGGCACACCATTGCATGTTGCATGCAGGGTTATCCTTGTGAAATCTAGTCAAGGTAATGTTCATTTGGGACCATACCTCCTCAAGTCCCCCCAGTCCAGTACTACTCCTACGCGCATGTTGTAAGGTGGGAGGAGTGTTGGACTAGAAGAGTTGTTGCTTGCGCCGTTAATGTGGTGGCGAAAATTCTGTAAGTGTTTAGAGGAAACATTTGTGTGAAGGAATCGTTTTGTCATCAAGCTCTTGGAATTCGACAATCTGATTTTTGACATTGTAGGTGAGTTGGTAAGAAAAAATGGGAGTTGAAAAGACGTCTGACAGCTGTAGCGTGCACTCAGCCGCTTTGTCTACCATTCATTTAATGAATTGGCAGAGAGCGTGGTGGCCACGCGCGCACGTTAACCGTAATTACCCACTTGCTCGCCACGCGTCCGTTTGTGATTGGTTGTTATTACCACGTGTGAAACACGTTCTCCGAGCGCATTAAATGCGACTATAAATAGGGGTGCCTGGTTAGGGTTTTCCTCATTCATTCAAGTTTTCTTCTAACTTTTTCTCTGAGTTCGTTTAGTTCCTGAGTCCTACAAAGTTTTCTTCAAAAAAATTTCTTCCTTTTCTTGGTCTTTAATGGCGTCCAGAGGGCCTGAGGCTGCCTCTGGTGCTGGTGTTCCACCTCCTTTGCCGGCTTGTAAGCTGAGCCGGCAGGCTTTTGATAAGCTTATCTCTGGCTTCCGGTTTCCTCCCACGTGGGATGCCCGGTTGCCGGCGGAGGGTGAGACAGCCGCCGATGCTCCGGCGGGCTACATCACCCTATTTTATGATTTTTCAGTGAGGGTAACTTCCGGTTTCCGCCACCAAGTTTTTTTTTCTGGAAGTGCTATAGCACTATGGGTTTCACCTGTCCTAGTTGAATCCGTTGGGGATCGTGAGAATCAAGCACTTCGAGTTTCTTTGCCGGTCGATGGGGTTTGTTCCCACCGTCGACCGCTTTAGTATATTTTATCAACTCCATTGTTCAATGGGGTTTTATTCTTTTCAGCACCGTGCCCAGGCACGGAAAATTTTTCTCTCTCCCCCAAGTCCTTCCATGATTGGAAGGCAAAATTCTTTTTTGTGAAGGCCGGTGTTATACCTGTGCCTTTGGCGTTCCGGGGGCCGGATGAGATTCCGGCGGAGACCCTACCAATACCAGTGTTGGACCCCTGGTATTGTGATTTGAAGGAGATCCCACAAATTCAGTTGTCGGAGAAGATACTGGTGGCGGCGGGGATGAGCCTGCTGTGGGGACTCGACCGTCAGTCTCGACCAGTGTATGTGGAGGGCGATCAGAGTAAGCACCCTTATTCCCTTGTGTTTCCTTGTTTTTGACTTGTCGATTGTTTAATCATGCATGTGTTTGTTTGCAGGAGCCCCATTGTTTTTGGCCGCCTTTCAGAGGAAAGAAGGGCGGATGGAAAAACCCCGCTTGGGGCAGGATGAGCCCACCTGGTATGCGCAGGTCCTGGGCAATTTTGCCTTAGTCAAGGATGCGGACCTGGAGGCCGTCGTGCCACCAACTGGTGAGTCTTGACTATTTACTTATGCACCGTTGCAGGTGACTTATTTGTTATTCTTGTGTAAATGTAGGCACTCTAGGAGATTTGGGCATTGGCCCAGATCCCAAAAAGAAACGACGCGCAGGGTCGAGCGTAGTGGTAGACAGAGAGGCAACTCAACCCTGGGCAGGCCCTCCCAAAGGTAAGCACGTTGTTACTGACAAATGGAAAGCTTATGTGGTCATTTCTGACTCATGGGAGGGTCTTGAACCTGTAGGTGCAAAGAGGGCTGCACCAAAGCAGGCGGTTATCCCTACCACCATACCTGCTAGCCCGGAGGATGCTGAGGAGGTCCCAGTAGTGCCTCTGAAGCGAAAAAGGCTTCCGAAGGAGGACCTCTCCGCGCAACCTCCTAAAAAGGTTGCGCGGAAACATTTTGGGAAGCGGGCGAATCTGGGGTCGTTAACTTCTAAAATATCCCTTGGTAATTATTTGTACCCTTCATATTTCCTTCCGGTTTTTATGTTGTGTATGCTAACTTTTTGTTATTGTACAGTGGGGATGAGCCGGTATTTGTGGATTCTGGCACATGCGCCGAGGACGCTGATTCCCCAATGACCCAGGCTGGTGGTCAAGGAGGAAGCTCTGCTGCTGGGGCAGAAGAACAGGTCGGAGTGAGGGAGGGGCCTCACGTGGAGGTGGAAGGTTCTGGTATGGTACTAATGTGAGTTCCCCGGTTTTGAAAACTCCAGGTCTTCCATTGACGCAACCACAGCTGGATATTGAAGAACCTGTGGTTGTTGTTAGGGAATCACAGGTGGACCTTGGGGAACCTTCCGTGGAAGTGGAAGAATCGAGGTTCGTTGTGCAAGAACCCGTTGTAGTGGGGCAGAATGCGCGCATCTGGGTAGCGCGGTTAATGTTGGTGAGGCGGAGCCGTTGGGAGCGGCATCTGCCGAAGATGCTCAGACCAGTGCTCCATAAGGGCATGTGGAGGAACCGTTATCCGGGGGTGGCGCGGGTCTGCCTCCCTTGATTTGTCTCCCATCCACCCGAATGAAACTCCGGGGGATTATATTATTATAGGTCGTTCTTCTCCGCTCAAGCTGAAGAGATCCACACTCCTGTGTGGAAATTAGAGAAGGGAGATGACTTTTCTCACTGGCCGGCATGCCGTGAGTTTTTTAACGAAGCTTTCCCCCAGCAGAGGTACGTTTTCTTTCTGATCATGAAGAAGAAGAGACGTATCATACGTACCTCCAGGCAGCTGCCAGGTCCGCCTCTGTGACCTACAAGATTGTTCGGGAATGGCGGGGCTTTGTGAAGCAAAAGAAAGATCTTGAGGCTGCTCAAGAGACCCTTGGTAAAGAGCGATCCCAAGTGGTTGCGCGTGAAGCTGCGGTGTTGGCAAGGGAGACTGCCTTCGCCGAGAACCAGCAAATTGAAGGGTGGTCTGTGCAGGGGTGGAAGAATCGGGCCGAGCCTCGGATGCCAAACTTGCTGAGTAGCGCAAGTTGTTGAAGGAGGCTTGTGAAAGGGAGAACAGGGAGAAGAAATCCTTGAGGGATGAACTGGCCCAGCTACGCGCTGATGTGGCGCGCGAGAGGAAAGAGAAGGAGGCGGCAGCTGCCGTGGCTGCATAAGCTAGTGTGCAACGCGAGCACAGTGAGTAGAAAGAGGTACCCCTTGTCTATGTGTTCATTCCCTTGTAATATTACTAAGTTATGATGCTAACCTTGTTGTGAACAAACAGGTCGAAGCTTGCGCTGCTTTAGCGAGCGCTAGGAAAGATCTCCAAGTAGCCTCGATGGAGAATGCTGAGCTTCTGCGTAGGCTACGGTTGGCGGAGGCGAAGGTGGAGACGGGAGAGAAAAAATTGGAGGATTCTGAAAGATCCCGCGCCATCTTTCAGTGTTGGTGGAGTCGCTCACCAACAACGTGTTGTGGCTTTAGTAGCATGGGATCGGCCATGTAAGTGTTTTGCTTGTTTTTTCTGACCTTTATTTGATGATTCTGACCTTTCCCTTGATTTTGCAGATTGCCAATTCCATAGTGAACTCCGCGGAGTTGGATGGTGCAGTGGCTAAGCTAGTAGTTGTTGCGCGCCATGATGGGTATGCGCAAGGCTATTTGCGTATGCACAACAAGTTACTCATGCCCTGGATACTCAATGGAATTCTAGCCATGCTTCCACTCATGGCGTTAATACCGGAGTTGTCTTCGAGAAGGCACAGCAAGGGTATAACTGTCTTGATATCCCGACCTTGGAATTGGTGAACGAGGCGCTTACCCATGATGACTTCGTCGACCACTTGAAGGATATCTTTCCGGAAGACGCTGAGGTCGCTGCTGAAGAAGAAGACTAGTGTAGGATCCTTAATGTAATATCTTGTAGGATCATTTTTTGCGTTGCGCGTTGCGCGGTTTTGTACATATTTTTATCTTTTAATGAAATGTTTCTTCTTTGTTACAATATTTGCGTGAAATGGACCAACTTTGTGTAGGTATAGCCAATGAAACTGGTAATGAACTCGTGCGTGGGTATGAGCTCCTATACGTGCTTCATAGGTAGTGGCTTATGTTTTACGAGTCAATGTGCACCAAGGTATTTTTGCGTATACCCAAAGTGGTTCCGCGCATTTGTAACGAAACATTAAGATAAAAATGAATGAAGTAACTCTTATCTTTATTACATAACTGGGCGTAAGAGCCATACTTTAAAGCAGACAAGAGATAATGAAGTTGCAAGTTTTCATGTAACACCGTCTTAGCTGTTGCACATTCCATGTCCTGGGGATATTTGTTCCGTCTAGGCGTTTAAGAGTGTATGTGCCTTTTCCCAGGACTTCATCAATAACATAAGGACCTTCCCATTTAGGTGCCAGTTTTCCAGGACATTCGGCATTACATGCCTCATTGTCTCACAGAACAAAGTCACCGGGTAGAAAGGTGCATACGCAGACTTGCGGTTTTAGTATTTTTCGAGCTTGGACTTGTATTTTGCCTCATTAATGGCAGCGTTCTCATGCCTTTCTTCTAGTAAGTCCAAGTCGAGTCTGCGCTCGTCTTCATTGTTTTGTCTTTTGCACAGCTAACATGCGCGGTGATGGGAGGCCTATCTCTGCAGGAATCACTGCCTCCGTTCCATATACAAGGCTAAAAGGAGTTTCGCTTGTGCTAGTTTTAGGCATGGTTCGATGAGCCCATAGGATACTTGGCAACTCATCTACCCAGCCTCTGCACGTTATTCCCAACCTTGTCTTGATCCCTTCGACTATACTTTTGTTAATTTTTTCCACTTGGCCGTTCCCTTGGGGATGCGTGACCAAATTGAAAATGGGTTCAATATGTATCTCTTTCATCTACTGTTGTAGCTCTTTGGCTACGAAATTGGGACCGTTGTTGGTGAATATGCGCAGGGGTAGCCCGAATCGACATATGATGTGTTCACATATGAACTTTTGCACTACAGTTGTTGCGGTGGATGCGAAGGGTTTGGCTTCTACCCATTTGGTGAAATAATCGACTGCAACGATTATGAATTTCACCGCTCCTGGAGCATCTGGAGATGGTCCCACCATATCGATTGCTCATTGCTGAAAGGGCCACGCTATTGTCATTGGGATCAAAGTATTCTTGGGGCGCAGTGTTTTTGGAGCATGGCGCTGGCATGATGCGCACTTGAGTAATATTTCAACTGCATTGAGGTGCATGTCAGGCCAATAGTATCTGACATTCATGATTTTTGCCACGACCATGTGTGGGCCGGTGTGAATGTCGCATAACCCTTCGTGTATTTCGCCGATCAAGTACTTGGCGTCTTGCATGTCAACGCAGCGGAGGAGCGGCCCAAGGTATGACTTCCAGTATAAGATACCGCCTGCCATTTCATAGTTGAGTGCCTTGTTCTGGACCTTCCTGGCTTCCGCTTTGTTTTATGGGAGGCTACCGTGTTACAAGAACATGATGATGGGAGACATCCAAGATGGATTTCCCACTTCGATGATGTTGACTTGTCGTAAAGGAACAGAAGGGTTTTTTAGTACCTCAATGCGCACCTCGCGTGCCAGGTGCTTGAAGCTTGTAGCGGCTAACTTGCTGAGAGTGTCGGCATGCTTGTTCTCGCTCCGGTTAAAATGGGTTATCTTGAAATGTTGAAATTTGGTTATTAAGGCTTGCGCTTGTTCTAGATACAAGGCCATTACCTCGCCCTTTGCGTCGTACAGGTCGTTGACCTATCCGACGACTAAGAGTGAGTCGACATGGGCCTCCAAATTCTGCGCACCCATTTTGATTGCTAACCGAAGACCTGCCAGGAACGCTTCGTATTCAGCTTCATTATTTATGCTTTTAAATTCCAATCTGATGGCATAGGTGAATTCCTGATCATCGAGGCTTACTAAACGGTCGCCTGCCCCTGCGCCATCATCGTTGGATGCGCCATCGGTGTGAAGTATCCATGTGCGGTCATCCGTAACCGTCGTTGGATTCTGTACTTCTTCACATTCATGCGCTTATGCGGGACTTCCGTGATGAAATCGGCCAATATCTGGCCCTTTATTGCTGGTCGTGGTTTATACACGACATTGTATCCACCAAGCTCGATCGCCCACTCTCACACCCCGGCTTTCCACAGCCAGTCAAACACCAGTGGGCCCGGGTGGGGAATATCGTGACGTAAGTTGATAACATCATAGACAATTAAACACAGCACAGCGGAAGTCTTGGATTTAAATTACTATTACAAACCAAATGTTCGAAATACAAAATAATATACAGGCTCGTAATAGAAGATCCACAGGCGGATCATAAATTGTACAAAGAAAGAATGTAAAACAGACTTTGGGCAGATCTAGGATTTGCAAGATCTTCTTATCACTACCGAACACTTCCAGCCTATTTTCGTATTGTACCTGCAAGCTTAGTCTTTTGAAAATACGTCAGCTTTCGCTGGTAAATACACCCAACTAACTCATTTTGAAAACATTTAAAATATGTTTTAAGTGCGCATCAGCACAAAATCTTTTATAACTTGGGAAAGTTGACCGTCCAACCTTGTTAACAAATTACATGTTTGTCCATACATACAAGGCCCGGTACGGAGACCGAGACATGATTAAAGTACACATCACTTTGGACTCACGAAGGAGTCAATTCTTCCCAACCTTGTGGCCAATGCGTTTTGAGCGTCTATCGGGTGTATGCCTACACCCGCGCTAAGGTCGTGGCCATTATCTATTGTAATGAGCCGAGGATATCCAGGACACGGTAGTTAACCCCCGATGTTTAAGTTATCAAACAAAACTGATTAAAATAGAATATGAGGATTTACTAGCCACAATCCGGCATTCGATTGATCCCATTTCCGACCAAGCGGTAATAATTTACCGTAACCCAAGCCCGTATAGGGGAAATAAGTCGAGAGTATTTACCTGAGCTATTCTACGTTTAAACGCAAGATTTATAAACTCAGTCGTACACAAAAAGTACTAACTGCAGATAGCATTTACCGGAAAGTCTCTAGTCTGGATTATGGCATAAACTAACCAATTAAATAGTAATGGTCTTATTTAAGTCATAGACTTAGACCGACTAGCATATTTGATTAAAACGTATAACGCTTGATTAAACGATGATCGGACAGAATGTATTTTAATCCCAACAAGACTTTGACTTGTGTAATATGGATAAACTATGAACATTCTGGATTTTGAGACTTAAATGACAAGGTTAGACCCGTTTTGGTTAATTTTCGTAAACTAGTTACATATGCTTAACCGTACATCAGCGATATCGAGTAACGGGATAAGTCATGGACAAGTTCTATATGCCATTACACTTTAAATAAGTTGTAATATCAGTAGGATATCAACTTTTATGCCCGTTATGGTTTTAAGTGAAACTATGCCTCAAAAGGGTGTTTCGGTAATTTCATAACGTATAAAAAGAACTTGAATATAATTTAATATTTTAGCTATAAGTATTCTGGAAAAATAACTTATTTGTGATATAATATCAGTAGGATATTAATTATATGTGTAATTTATCTTTTATGACCAAACTATGCACCGAAGGGGCATTGTGGTTATTTTACACATAGTTTATAAATTATTTGGGATTATGAGTTTGTATAACTACTGTAAAAATATTTAGAATAAGTTTTACAAATCAGTAGGTAATAAGTCTTGGTTGGTACATATGGTTTTAAAACCATACTATGCGCTGAAACGATGCTTATGTCGTAAAATGATGATTTGTGTGACGTTTAAAGAAAAATGATGTTAAGGTCAGGTCAACATGTCCTAGATATGTTATTTTATATAACATATCAGTAGGTAAAAGATTTACATTGAAAGATGTGATTAAAACTATTTTATAAGCCACAAGGGCCTTATCGTCATTTATCGACATAATACAAGGACTTGTTCATAAACTCAGTTTATAATCTGGTTTAACATCCCAAATAATCCTACTAATCTAAATCTGTTTTACATCAGTAGAAACTCATTTTCAAGTTCATTATCATTAAAACCTCTTTTTATGTAAAAAGGGCTTTTAGTCAAAATGGCATAATTACGGAACTTGTGCATAAACTCAGATTCTGATTATGATCATGTAATATAACCTCAGAGGGTTATGCTACATTATATTATGATCATAATGCAACTTTAGATCAGTATCTAACTAATCTAAATCGGTTCAGAACCGAAAGTCAAAGTAGAAATCAAAGTTCGCGACTTTCGGTTGCGAACCGACCCTAGAACTGAAATTGACGAGCCGAACATGTTCTTACATGTTTTAATAATTAGTACCAACTTGTTTAAGTGTTAAAACATGTTTCATAACATATATAAGATCAATTTATGATTTTTCCAAAAAATGGCCTATTTGACTTTTTAATATTATAACTTTGGCCCGTCAATTGTCTAGCAAACGTGATCTTCAGGAGGTGCCTTTTATAGATACTAACACCTACCTTATTACGATCACTTAGCCATGTTCATTACGAACAATGGCTGGACCATAATGGTCTTAACCGAAAGTCAAGACGTTTTCCGTAACAAGCTTGACTTTTGGCTATAAAAGCCTATAAACGAAAATGCAAGAGCAAGGAACACTTACAAGAGGTTCCTAGAATGCAATAGAACTAAGTTGGATGCTCCTTTCAGTTAGGAACTTCCAGAGGAGGGAGATAGAATTGTGAATGAGAAAGGTGCAGGTTCAAATGGTGAACCTTGGCACCTATTTATAGTTGGAGAGCTTGAGGAGGTAATGCCAGGTGTTAAGGGGTGTAAGAGGAAGCTTACAAGTGTCCTAAAACGTGGCATAGCAGTTTGGAAGACCATGGTTTCGAATCAAATGGTTTTTGGCAATTTGTGTGGAGGCCAAGCAAATTTTTTGCAGACACAGGCCTCCCTCGCGCCCCGCGAGAGGCACAAGCCTTTCCTATCGCGCCCCGCGAGTACCCCATGGCCAGTTTCAAATTTTGACATTTTTAGCCCCTCAACTTATTAAACCCTCTTAAACCTTCCTAAAACACCTTTTTAGCATTTTTAGCCCTCCGTAGCCAATACTTGGCGTAGCTGGGATTATGCCCGGACATTGTCGAGCTCTCGGTTCGTTAAAAGGTCACTCAGAGGTATAAATTAACATGTTGACACTTTTAATCCCTCCATTATCCAACTTTCACATTTTTACAGAATTAACCTCTCTCGTCCAACAACGGGCACGCATGAGAGTTAGGACTTCGTAAAGGATCACTCAGAGGCCCATTATAAGCATGTTGACTCCGATGTCACTCAGAGGCTGGGCATGTTGAATATCAGTCACTCAGAGGCCAAGTTTAAGCATGTTGACATATCAGTCACTCAGAGGCTAATGATTAAGCATGTTGACATATCAGTCACTCAGAGACTGTTGTTTTAAGCATGTTGATGTATCAGTCACTCAGAGGCTTACGTTTACGCATGTTGACCTCAGACAGTCACTCAGAGGCTCAGTTTGAGCATGTTGACACCTTTAGTCATTATTAGTCTTTAATAGACTTTAAAAAAATACAACACGTGTCACTATACTATTGGACACGATTTTACGAGGTGTTACACCCACTTTATATATCTGGTTTTGACAAAATTTGGCCTAGATGATAGTTTGAGAGAACTGTTATTTCATGGCCTGAAAATATCGGCGCAACCGCCGGGATGCATGAACTAAAGCTAGAGCTAGCTTTTCCATCATGGGATATCGAGCCTCTGCGTCAGTGAGCATCTTGCTGATGTAGTAGATCGGATTCTAAACTCCTGCGCGTTCTACTAGTAGGACTGCTCCCAAAGCGATATCTGATGCGGAAAGGTAGAGTATCAGTGGCTCGTTCTTCTACGGCGCGGTGAGCGTTGGTAGCTGAATTAAGCATTCCTTCATTTGGGTGAAGGCTTTCTACGCATCCGGAGTCCACTGAAACTTGTTTTTCTTCAGACAATTCCGCAGAGTGCTGATGAATGGGAAGACTTCATCGCGTGGTTGGCCAAGAACCTGTTCAGCGCAGCCAGCCGCCCGGCCAACTGTTGCATTTCTTTGATAGTTGAGGGTGACGGCATATGCTGAATCGCTTCCACTTTGTCGGGATTGACTTTGAAGCCTCGCGCGTAACAATGAATTTCAAGAATTTGCCTTCCTTCATTCCAAAAGAGCACTTACTGGGGTTCAGCTTCAAATTTGCATCGCGCAAGGAGGCAAACGTTTTTTGGATGTTTGCCAGCACCTTCTCCTCATCCGAGCTCATGATGACTAAGTCATCAATGTATATTTCCACGGTTTCACCAATGTCATCCCCGAAGACATGGTCCATTAAGCGTTGATAGGTGGCTCCTTCGTTACGCAGTCCGAATGGTATCTTTGTGGAAGAGTAAATGCCCTTATATGTTCAGAAAGCGGTCTTGTCTTCGTCTTCTTTTTTCATTTGGATTTGGTGGTAGCCCTTGTAGCAATCAAGTAAGCATTTCCACCTGAATGAAGCAAGAGAGTCCACCTTTATGTAACAATCAAGGCGTAGTCCTTGGGACATGCCTTGTTGAGATCTTTTGGACTTTTGGACCATGACTGGGTTGGCTACCCACGTCTAATAACGCACCTCTCAGATGATTCCTGCTTGGAGAAGTTCTGTGACTTGCTCGTTCAAAGCACGGGTCTTTTCAGGCCCAAAGTTGCGCTTCTTCTGAACGATAGGTTGAGCTGAAGGGAATGTGTGCAGTGCATGCTCAGCTATTTCCCTTGGCACCCCGTCATATCCGTCGGTGACCATGCAAAAATATCAGAATTTCGGAACAACACCTGTTTCAACCGCGCCTTGACTGCGGGAGTCATGGCGGGTCCCAAGAGCAAAGTTTGTTCCGGGTACTTATTGTTGAGCACCAACTTTTCTGGCTCACCGTTGGATGATGGCTTGGGTTGCTTTATTGGCGGTTCCTCGTCTACAGACATGATTTCCTTCCTTGAATACATGATGGCCACTCCGGTTTCTGTGGGAAAACCGCAAGCGGTGTGAGGAATGGAGGTAATCATGCTGAAATCCCGTTGGGCGCATCGTCCTAATAGTACGTCATGGCGCAATGTTGCGGGCATGACCATGAAATTGACCTGGACGGTGCGAGCGTGACGCCCATCAGAGAGAGTCACCGGCAAAGTAATCTGTCCCAAAGGAAAAACAACCTCATTGCAGAAACCAGTGAGTGGGAAGTCCACCGGCTCCAGGCGTGCTTTGTCCTCTGGGTCGAGTTACTGGAAGCACTATTCATATATAATGTCCATGGAGCTTGCAGGGTCTATGAACATGTAGTCGGTGCGGTAGTTACCGAAAATACTAGTTATCACAACCGGTCTGTCTTCATGTTGACCCCCGGGGACGATATGGAAGATGACTTACTGCTCACGCTAGTGAGACGTACAGCTCTTCTGGTGACTTTGCTTGCGCGAAGGACCACCCTGAATCATATGAACAGACTTCATTTTTTTGTTACTCGGGCCCTCGCCGCCTCGAGTGATTTGGCGCACCTCCTTGCGCACGTTTTGTAATAAGTGGGTGAGCTTCCCACTCTTCAGTGCTTTTTCGATCTCCATGCGCAAGGAGATGCAGTTATCCGTTGTGTGCCCCGTGTCTTTGTGATAATCGCAGAAGAGGTTGGGGTCTTGACCTTTCTTATTGTGCATCGGCAGTGGTTGTTTGAACTGATGGTCTTCTGTGCTGAGGACCTCTGCCGGTGTCTTCGTCAGTGGGGTCCACTGACGATCGCGATTATCTTGCTTTATTGATCGCTGGGTGGGAAGCTTATTAATGGTCGCGCGAGCGTCGACCTGTCACACCCCGACCCGCAGCGGAATAAAAGTCGGGGCATAATTGGGTTATCACCAAAGCTCATGATATTTACTAATATGTTTCATATTTATTAAAGTCAAAATTACATTCCCAAATATCCAAACATGTCCATACAATACAAAGAAAGATAACCAAACAAAACAATTCCAAGCTCTAAATCATTTTATTCTTCTAGTCCAATCCTAAGTGTTTCTGGCTGCACCTGGTTCACCTGTATCATGTGTAAAAATGGGGGTTTTTGGGTCAACATAAGTTTGCGAGTGAACCTTGTTAGATAAACATTTATTATTGATTTACTTGTTAGTTTATCAATGAAAAATTGTGCATAATCATAAATGAGCAAATGTAAATAATCAGGCAGTGGCAATAGCAATCACAACTATAACATACAATAACATATGATAGCATACATTAACATACCAACATCATACGATAAATAACATGAATGAAACTGTGTGATCAAGGCTCAATCAAACGGAGCCAATCGTATTGCATGTACTGAAAATGAAAAATGTCTGTGCGATCAAGGCTCAATCAAACGGAGCCGATCGTATGTGGGCACGCCAGGTTCACGCTCATAATGTAATGGGGAACATGCTCAACGCTCATAATGTAATGGGGAGCGGCGGCCTATGAAATTGCATGTACTGAAAAATAATAAATTGAATCTAACAATAACCACATAAACAGTTGAAACAAGCTAAATATAATATATATAACAAGACACATGATACACCCCAAAACGTGATTAAACGGGGAATTTGTAAAGATTCACTCACATTGGGTGCGTTTGATTGGAGATGATGAGATGCGCACGAGTCGGGAGAATTGAACAACGAGAATTACTAACCTAAATAATAACGGAAAAAATATAGTAAATGAGTGGATTTTATTAAGGATTTTAATGGAATTTTTAGATATATTTTTGTGAGTTTAAGGCTATTTTCTATCTTTGAAAATGTTATTTTTAAGTATTTTTAATTGATTTTTAAATTAAATTAAATAAATAAAAATATAAAAAAAATTGTTTATTTTGCGTTGACCGTTGACTTGTTGACCTCTTGACCGGTTCGGTCAGTGTGCATGAATGCGCTGGGTGAG
Organism: Scalesia atractyloides; assembly: GCA_947069175.1. NCBI lineage: Eukaryota > Viridiplantae > Streptophyta > Magnoliopsida > Asterales > Asteraceae > Scalesia > Scalesia atractyloides. The sequence goes on along the minus strand of CAMTDV010000013.1, from coordinate 66,548,478 downwards.
ACTCGAACCCGAGACCTCCCGTACGCGTGCACGCAACTCTACCAACTGAGCTACGTGTCTAACCCGAAATAATCTTGTTTTTAATTATATTTATATACTAATTCGATTTAACCAAAATTCTTTTAATTTCAAAAACATTTTAATTCGTTCAACCGGTGCCCGTAACAGGTTTCGAACCCGGGACTTGTGCTTTAACATCACACACAGTCCACCGCTGGACTGTGTGTCTAACTTGGTTAATATACCAATTTTTATTATACTTAACAACTAACGGAGTTAACCCGGTTCAGTTTTAAACAAAAAGGCATTTTATTACATAGGGAGTGCGTGTATCAGGGATCGAACTCGTGACATCAAGAATTTGCCTTCCTTCATTTCCAATAGAGCACTTACTGGGGGTTCAGCTTCAAATTTGCATTCGCGTCAGGAGGCAAACTTTTTTTGGATGTTTGCCAGCACACGTTCTCCTCATACGAGTCATGATGGACTAAGTTCATCAAATGTATTATTTCCTACGGGTTTCACCAATGTCATCCCGAGAAGACTATTGTCCATTAAGCGTATTGTATAGGTGCTCCTTCGTTACGGCGAGTCCGAATGTAGTCTTTGTGGAAAGAGTAAATGCCTTCTTATATGTTCAGTAATGAAGCGGTCTTTGTCTTCGTTTCTTTTTTCATTTGGATTGGTGGTAGCCCTAGTAGCAATCAATGTAAGCATTTCACGCTGAATAAAGCAAGGAGTCCACCTTTATGTAACAATAAAGGGGTTTAGTCCTTGGGACATGCCTTGTTGAGTTTCTTTTGGACTTTTGGACCATGAGGGGGTTGGCTCCCCAAAGTCTAATAACGACCTCTCAGATGATTCCTGCTTGGAGAAGTTCTGTGACTTGCTGGGTTTCAAAGCACGGGTCCTTTTCAGGCCCAAAGTTGCGCTTCTTCTGAACGATAGGTTGAGCTGAAGGGAATGTGTGCAAGTGCATGCTCAGTATTTCCCTTGGCACCCCGTCATATCCGTCGGTGGACCATGCAAAAATATAGAATTTCGGAACAACACCTGTTTCACGGCCTTGACTGCGGGAAGTCATGGCGGGGGTCCCAAGAGCAAAGTTTGTTTCCGGGAAACTTATTGTTGAGCACCAACTTTTCTGGCTCACCGTTGGATGATGGCTTGGGTTGCTTTATTGGGGGTTTCCCTGTCTACAGACATGTTTTCCCTTCCCTTGAATACATGATGGCCACTCCGGTTTTGTGGGAAAACCGCAAGCGGTGTGAGGAATGGAGGTATTCATGCTGAAATCCCGTTGGGCGCATCGTCCTAATAGTACGTCATGGGGGCAATGTTGCGGGCTATGACCATGAAATTGGGACCTGGACGGTGCGTGAGCGTGACCCCCATCAGAAGGAGTTCACCGGCAAGTAATCTGTCCCAAAGGAAAAAACAACCTCATTGCAGAAACCAGTGAGGGGGAAGGGTCCACCGGCTCCAGGCGTGCTTTGTCCTTGGGTCGAGTTACTGGAAGCACTATTCATATATAATGTCCATGGAGCTTGCAGGGTCTATGAACATGTAGTCGGTGCGGTAGTTACCGAAAATACTAGTTATCACAACCGGTCTGTCTTCATGTTGACCCCCGGGGACGATATGGAAGATGACTTACTGCTCACGCTTAGTGAGACGTAAGCTCTTCTGGTGACTTTGCTTGCGCGGAAGGACCACCTGAATCATATGAACAGACTTCATTTTTTTGTTACTCGGGCCCTCGCCGCCCTCGAGTGATTTGGCGCACCTCCTTGCGCACGTTTTGTAATAAGTGGGTGAGCTTCCCACTCTTCAGTGCTTTTTCGATCTCCATGCGCAAGGAGATGCAGTTATCCGTTGTGTGCCCCGTTGTCTTTGTGATTATCGCAGAAGAGGTTGGGGTCTTGACCTTTCTTATTGTGCATCGGCAGTGGTGTTGTTTGAACTGATGGTCTTCTGTGCTGAGGCCCTCTGCCGGTGTCTTCGTCAGTGGGGTCCACTGACGATCGCGATTATCTGCTTTATTGATCGCTGGGTGGGAAGCTTATTAATGGTCGCTGCGAGCGTCGACCTGTCACACCCCGACCGCAGCGGAATAAAGTCGGGGCATTATTGGGTTATCACCAAAGCTCATGATATTTACTAATATGTTTCATATTTATTAAAGTCAAAATTACATTCCCAAATATCCAAACATGCCCATACAATACAAAGAAAGATAACCAAACAAAACAATTCCAAGCTCTAAATCATTTTATTCTTCTAGTCCAATCCTAAGTGTTTCTGGCTGCACCTGGTTCACCTGTATCATGTGTAAAAATGGGGGTTTTTGGGTCAACATAAGTTTGCGAGTGAACCTTGTTAGATAAACATTTATTATTGATTTACTTGTTAGTTTATCAATGAAAAATTGTGCATAATCATAAATGAGCAAAATGTAAATAATCAGGCAGGTGGCAATAGCAATCACAACTATAACATTACAATAAATATGATAGCATACATTAACATACCAACATCATTACGATAAATAACATGAATGAAACTGTGTGATCAAGGCTCAATCAAACGGAGCCAATCGTATTGCATGTACTGAAAATGAAAAATGTCTGTGCGGATCAAGGCTCAATCAAACGGAGCCGATCGTTTTGTGGGCACGCCAGGTTCACGCTCATAATGTAATGGGGAACATGCTCAACGCTCATAATGTAATGGGGAGCGGCGGCCTATGAAATTGCATGTACTGAAAAATAATAAATTGAATCTAACAATAACCACATAAACAGTTGAAACAAGCTAAATATAATATATATAACAAGACACATGATACACCCCAAAACGTGATTAAACGGGGAATTTGTAAAGATTCACTCACATTGGGTGCGTTTGATTGGAGATGATGAGATGCGCACGAGTCGGGAGAATTGAACAACGAGAATTACTAACCTAAATAATAACGGAAAAAATATAGTAAATGAGTGGATTTTATTAAGGATTTTAATGGAATTTTTAGATATATTTTTGTGAGTTTAAGGCTATTTTCTATCTTTGAAAATGTTATTTTTAAGTATTTTTAATTGATTTTTAAATTAAATTAAATAAATAAAAATATAAAAAAAATTGTTTATTTTGCGTTGACCGTTGACTTGTTGACCTCTTGACCGGTTCGGTCAGTGTGCATGAATGCGCTGGGTGAGACTCGAACCCGAGACCTCCCGTACGCGTGCACGCAACTCTACCAACTGAGCTACGTGTCTAACCCGAAATAATCTTGTTTTTAATTATATTTATATACTAATTCGATTTAACCAAAATTCTTTTAATTTCAAAAACATTTTAATTCGTTCAACCGGTGCCCGTAACAGGTTTCGAACCCGGGACTTGTGCTTTAACATCACACACAGTCCACCGCTGGACTGTGTGTCTAACTTGGTTAATATACCAATTTTTATTATACTTAACAACTAACGGAGTTAACCCGGTTCAGTTTTAAACAAAAAGGCATTTTATTACATAGGGAGTGCGTGTATCAGGGATCGAACTCGTGACATGCGCGTATATTTTGCACACAGTCCACCGCTGGACTGTGTGTCTAACCCGTTCATATTACTGATTTTAAATAAACTTATAACTTAACTATCTTCGTCTTCTTCACTCAATTTACAGTCGACTGTTTTACTAATCCGTTTCTTGCTTTTACGATTATCAATCATCCATAAGACTAAAATGAAATAGCAGAGACGGTGTTGGAAGTAAACATACCGTAGGAATGATTTATCAGAGTTTCCGGCAATGCGTCGGCTCTGTTTTTGTGCACCTCAACTGAACAAAACAATTAACCGTTTTGATTGTGGAATTGAAGTGATAAACAAATGTTAACAGTGTGATTGAAGGTCCTTACCGTTTCACAGACGGAAATAAAGATTTCCAGAAATTTTCCGGCGAACTGGAATTATCTGATAACGGTGTCTGAATTCGATTTCAATTGAAAGGTTTAAGTTAGAAATAGCTTAAAAATTGTTAGACTACGACGGTATTGAAAGAATTACCGTTTTGATGCTGAATACGGTTTTCCAGCGAACTTGCAGAAATTTCCGGCGAGTTGATTTAAGCGTTCTGATGGACTGGATGTATGACGAAAGTGAAATGGAAGGTTTGTATGATGTTTCTGAGTCGCGAGAGGGGTCTTGATTGAAGTAATTCAGTCATTGATCATTTTCGGTTATAAAAACCGATCATGATCAAAATTGAAGTTCATTCAAATCCGAATTGATTAGGATTTGTCGGTGCATCGGTTATAAACCTGAATGTGCGATTAATCAAACGATTAGACGGTTGAATTGCCGATTTCGGTTTCTCAGTTGGCGCAACCGGTTTAACTAGGTTTGTGTATAAGAGTTATTTGTTTCCCTAAGTTGACAGAAAACAAACAAGTGGCGGAGTAGTGATGTGTGTGAGCGTTAAGTCTTTGGGTTTAAATTCCGGCTGACCCGGGTTCGAGTCCCGGCAGCAACATTTTATTTTTATTTATTTTGTTTTCACTTTTTATCAAAATAATTTTTATAGTTTAGTTTGTTTATTAATTATGTATCATTAAAAATCAAAATAACCAAAAATACACAACGTGACATTTATAACTTGATATTCGATTACAAAACGGAGCGGGTTTTGGAAACCCGTTTTTGACAAATGTTACACGACCGGTGTGTGAGGATGGTTCTGGATGTGGTCCCTCCATCCTTTATTCTTCTTCCTAAAACTCCTGCTCAAGTCTTGGGGATGTTGGTGAGGTAGAGGAGGTCTACTATTGTTGAGGTTGCGCTCCGTTTGTGCGTAGACTTTTTCCGCTGCCATAAGTTTCTCCCAGATCTTGGGGAGACCTGTAGTTCCTGACAAGACTTTGATCATCTCGTCCCAACGTACGGTGTACTTGAACTGTGCACAAATCAGGTCTTCGTGCACATCCCCTATCTCTAGCACCTCTTTGTTGTAACGGGTGATGAAGTCTTCAAGACTTTCATCGTCCCGTCGCCAAATATTCATTACGTTAGAAGAGTCTCTGACATAACGCCTTTGTTGGCTGAAATGCGCCAGGAACTTATCTTTCAAGTCGTTCCCGGACGCGAGTTTGCCTGTGGGCAGGTTATCAAACCACAGGTGGGCAACACCTGTGAGGCTTTGAACGAACAGGTGACCCACATAGGTAGTGTCCATCCTCCAATCAGACCTGCGCCGGTGAAGAGGCGCAGACGGTCGTTTGGGTCTGTCAACCCATTGTACTTCCCGACATTGGAGGGAAGTTTTGCACACTCCAATGGTGCAAGTGCTATCTCCTTGATAAACTTGGAGTCCGGTAAATCAAGTTGTAATCATGCTCGGCCTCTGGGTTGTAACCGTCGCGTGGAGCGGATTTGTATGTCGCATGATTCTTAGTTATCCGGTGAAAAACGCTAGCGCTATCACCTTCACCGTAGGTTCTGGCTTCCTCACGCTGGGTGTACCGCTCCCTTGGGGGCGTGGGCCCAACCGTGAATGGACAGATGCTCGTCTCAGGTAACGAGACTCCGGTTTAGGCGAAGGTTGTATGTACTCCGTCTCCTGTGGATGGAGACTATACGGTACGCTCGCCCCAGCTGGCGAGTCGTAACTCAAAATCCTTGGTGCAGGCGAAGCATGCACCTGAACGGCGGGCTGCACTAAGACAGCAGAGGTGTTTGTGTGCGCACAGAGTTGCGCATAGACGGCATTCAGGGCCGTCTGAGACTTTATGAACCATGACATCGGGGTCTCGCCCGGGGGTAAGACCGATGTGATCGGTGCAAAGGGAGTCTCCAGTTGAGCTCCGGGAGTAACCGGGATGTTTATACGGCCAGAGCCGTGTTGAGCTCCGGAATCCTCAGAAGAATCTTCCCTCACTTGTCTGTCGATACGAGAGGCATGAACGGGGTTCTTGCCTTCAGCTCGAGGACCTCGTGGGGTGTTTGATGGGAAATCAGCCATATGGAAATCGGGTTTGAAAAAGTGAAGCTGGAAGGAAAAAGCTAGAAAAAACGAGAAAATAACGGATGGCGCCAATGAAGAAACACCGGTTGAACCTAGGGATATACGGAGATATATAAGTCACAACCAGGGTGTATCTGCATAAAAGGTTATCCTCTCACTTCACTTTTTGGGTGTAAGCTCACTTCAGCTGATCTGCAAAACTAGCAACGCCGTCAGTCTTGCCACGGGGAAAAGGGTGGTTTTCTCCGTGACCACACTCCGACGTGAGAATAAGTATTTTTGGGTAGCAAGTAATTGCAAATAGTGATAAGCTTGTGTGTGTTAAAGCGTATCTGTGTTGTAAAGCATATCCTTTTACCTGGATATCCGATACTTATTTATAGCCGAAAAAGGTATGTTCAGGAGAAGTGCTGGTAGGCCTTGGGCCCAGCCCATATAGCCAGAGACATCCTTTTTGTCCCTCTGCGTCAGACATTAAATGCTCCCTACAGAAGAATTAATGTCTTCTGTCAAGAGTTGTGCTTTGTCGGATGTTGAATGGTGCCACGTGTAAACGCAACCGTTTCTGGTGTCAGGCCTGTCGCCAGCCGAAAGTGGAGAAGGTGGAACAGTCACTAGCAGAGACGTGGTTGGTGTATGGTCTGACGTCTGCCTTACTGGTCAAGGACACTGTCACACGCAACCTGCCGAATAACCTTTGGTCACAGTTCTGCCACTTTGTACCATTGGGGTTTGGTCAACACCTCTTAGTGCTTACCCCTTCTGCGAGGCTGTCAAGGTTTTTCCCGCCAGCGTAGGGTGTCAGGGGTATTATCTTTTGTCCCAAGCCTATGAGGTGTTTCTCATGTGTGTCTTGTCCTTGTAAGGTTTTAGGATTCGCAGCTCAGAGAGATGTTTTGCGCAGGGTCTAGTAGCCTATGCGCGTAAGTCTAACCTGCCGTTGCGCCATGCACACAAGGTTCGTTGTGTGACTTGTATAGTTTAGTCTAACTTGTCGTTGTGCTGAGTGCGAGGCTCGTTGTGTGACTTGATTGTGTTGGTCTAATTTACCGTTGCGATGAGTGCGCAAGGTTCATTGTATGACCTATTGGTGTTGGTCTAATTCACCGTTGAGCTGAGTGGGCAAGGTTCATTGTATGACCTATTGGTGTTGGTCTAATTCACCGTTGAGCTGGGTGCGCAAGGTTCATTGTATGACCTATTGGTGTTGGTTTAATTCACCGTTGAGCTGAGTACGCAAGGTTCATTGTATGACCTATTGGTTCCAAGGAAGGCGCACCATTGCATGTTGCATGCAGGGTTATCCTTGTAAAATGTAGTCAAGGGTATAGTCATTTGAGACCATACCTCCTCACTGGACCTCCACTTTTTTAATGTTCCCTAGTGAATCTCACATTATATATATATATAGAGAGATAGAAAGAGAGAACTATTGTATGAATTGGAATTAGTGTACAAAGGTAAGATGTTACACATGGGTTGGAGGGGTATGTACATCCGTACCTTATATAATTACATACAACATTAAATAATTACGCAACATTTATAACCAATTACGTAATATATATATAACCATGCAACAAGTGTTTATAATTACGCAACAATTATATTACATAACTATCTTAAAATTTGTGTATTACATGGGTGAATAAAGGAACAAGAAACAACCAATAATTTAATATATTGTGTTTTTTTACTTTTTAGAATTAAGAAATAAAATGCAAAGTGGGTGAAATAAGAAAAGCGGGAAAATAATTTGAGCTTACAAATTTATTACACGTGGTGCAACAAGTTACTTATTTATTATGTATAGATCACGCACATTAACGCGCAATACGACCTTTAAAACATCTTCTTTATAAAATTATACATACATGCTATACTCAAATTAAAGGTAAATAAAATCTCAATTTTATAATATAACTTTTGTATAAAAATATAAAGTAATAAAAGAAAATTGACTTTAAAAAAAATAATGGAGCTAAATAAAGTCAACTGTGGGTTTTACCCATTTTCCCTCTCAACCATTAAATTCTTTATCTAGTACATCTTTAGCTCTAGCATTAATTGTCTGGATTATTTCTTACATTTCTCATATTAAAATCACTTTGTACGTATTCTTCTCTCTCTCCCTCTCCCTCTAGGAATATGGTTAAAAGGGTTAAAATTCTAGAACGGGTAGATAGTCATGAGAGCATAACATGTGTCCAAGAAAGTACCAAATAGAAAGGGTAGATGTGTCCACAAATAAAAAAGAAAAATAGACGTACTTCTCACATGTCAATTCCAAGCACATACAAGTAATATGTCAATTTTTCCATCATTTTAAAATGCTCATAACTTCTTTATGCGTCATTTGTTTGGAAACAATTATACCATAAAATCAAGCGTCTTTTTATCTTTAATATCACTAGATGATGTGTACAATGTTTAATATGTTATTTAAAACACCAAATTAAATGGTCAGACTAACTTAATTACACACAATCAACAAATATACCGGCCATGATATAGTAAAGTAGGTTCAATCCAAGGACACAATGGCGTGTCTCTCGATATTAAACCTCTATCGACTCTAGTCTAGTAAAGTTTAGTGAATGTTTAGATTTCCACTTACTAAAGCAAGTAACTATGCAAAAATACGAAAGCAAAGCAAACACATAAAAATTTAGGTGGAATCAGATGATGAGAAAGTAGCTACCTAGGCAAGAATCACGTTAACTCATCACAACTCTAGGGATTGGGTAATTGGATTTGGATACCAGGATCTTAAAATACCATAATCTAGACCTAAACTGGCTGGCAAATCATTCTCCAAACAGGACGCAATCTATAATCTAGAGAAGTGTGTAAACTCACCAGTCTAGGGTTCAGATCACATCTCGGACTCTCTAAACGAATGCTATGGTACCCTAAATCTGGATATCCTCTCGGTCCCACCAGAAACAATACATCAGGGAAGTGTAAGGAATGTAAGGGGTAGTGAATCTAACACGTTTCTAACACGAGATAGCAAGGATCAAAATACAATCAAGGATAACTCACTCTCGTGCAACTAATTCCCAAACCACTTAATCACAAAGACAACCCACAAATCTTTTTCCTCTCGATCTCTAGGATTGGTAGAACACTAAGTACCTCTAAACTCGATCTCCATCAGGGTTCCTATGGAATATGTCTACTTAAACAATAAACTAGTCACAAACACATAGTAAGCAACCTAGTACGTATCTATAACTGAAATACAATCAACAAGACACGCATGGAACGAATAATTGATTATTAATTAGTACAAAGCATGCAAAAAACATAAAAACCTAATTTAGATACACACTTTGCCAAAACATTAATCCAAATTACAATTTACCAAAACTGAAAAGCTATTTAGAATCAACAATCATCTATATGCCTAGGTAGCTAAGCGACCATGTTCAAAAGTGAATCAAACACAAGTTCAAATTCGAGCAAAACAATAAACATTTTCATAAGTATCAAGTGTTAATCAAACCAAAAACTATAAAAACAAGTTTGGCCAAAAAGCTATTATTTTTAATCTAATATGTAAGTCAATGTGTTCCCTTCTCTTGAAACACTCCAAAAATATTCCCTCTGATGCCTTTTAAAACACTCCAAAATATTCCCTATGATGCCTTCTGATCGTCGTATGCAAGTTATGGCAATTAGGTTAAAAGAAGTGTTTAAATATGACTCAAACATTTCTTGGTTGACACCAAGCCCTCTCGCGCATCGTGAGAGGGAACACCAATACACCTCCAGTACGCCAGACTTCCAAATACAACCTAGGCCACCCAGTGGGCATTTTAGTAATTATGTGGACTTCCAAATACTATAGGCAAGTTATGATGAGGCATGAGCTTGGCTTGCGACACGCCAATTACCATTTTGGCCAGAAAGTTGTATTTAAGCCCCCAGATCCACTCTTGTGCTCAACTTAGCTCCATTCTTGTCTGTTTAAGCTCCTTAGCACACTTTCACCTACAAACACCAATTCTACTAAGTACAAGCTATAAATGACCGAAAATATCTCTTAAACTAAACAAATATATACAAAATACCTGGAAAATAAGATGTGTTTGAAACACATCAGTATATTATTTTATATTTTGAAAAAAAAAACAATTGAAAACTCAGTTGCATAAAACATCATGTGTAATTTGACACCTAAATGTAAAACACAATGCACAAAATTGACACCAACATAAAAGACTGTGTAAATTGCACCAAATAACAAAACTTGTGTAATTTGACACCAAAAAATAAAAACCCCATGTGTACATTTATGTATAAGCGTAAAACACCATATATAAAATGTTAAAACTCATTACGAGCACACACTTTGTAAAAAACGCAATGTATAGCTTGACACCCATATGTAAAAATAAAATGGACGGCATACTAAAAACACAATAAGCAACACAGTAAAAACACAATAAACAACACACTAAAAACACAATTGACAACACACTAAAAACACATTTAACAACATTTTAAAACACAACAGACTAAATACACAATGGACAACACACTAAAAACACAATAGACAGCCCACTAAAACACAACAGACTAAAAACACAATGGACAACAGACTAAAACACAATGAATAACACATTAAAAACACAGCATACTAAAAACAAAATGGACAATAGACTAAAAAAAATGGAGACACAATGAATAACACATAAAACACAGCAGACTAAACAAATGGACAAAACTAAAATACAATGGACAACATACTAAAAACACAACAGACTAAAACACAATAGACAACACACTAAAAATACAGCAGACAAAAAACACAATGGACAACACACGAAAAACTCAACAAACTAAAACACAATGGACAGTAGACTAAAAACAAAATGGACTACACACTAAAAACATGGCAGACGAAAACACAATGGACATTAAACAAAATGGACTACACACTAAAAACAAAGCAGTAACACCCCAACCGATGGCGGAAACATCGGAGTGAGACGAAAACAAGATTGCAAGAGACTTCATACGACTCATAGTGACAAGTATTTAAAATTAATGATTTTTCATTTCATACTAAAGGTAATACATCGTTTTAAAGAAAAGTACAACATTTAGAACAATACAAAATAAACAACAAATCATAAAGTTAAATAAGTGTGTTTCTAATCCTTCTTACTAGATTTTTTTCCAACGAATCAACATTAAGCTCCTTCAATATATATTAAAGTAACATGTCAACGCAAAAGCATTGATGAGCATACAAGTTTAGTGTACTAGTATATGTATAAAAGAATTTTAACAAAATCCATATGACGAAAACGTATACTAAGGCATAACATATCATGAACTAGCATGCACCACATACGTGTCAACCCAAAGATTCCCATAACGTTATCTTGTCATGGCAACGACCGTTTGTATGATTACTCAACATAGACCCAACAAGGGCACTGTGCTACTCCAATAGCGCTATACATGTTTAGGTAGTCTCGTACAAAGTTAAAGACAAGATTATAGTGCAAGAATGGCTTCTAGCATGCATGTATTCTTAAGTATAAACTTATAATGCATGTATAACGGATTCGTTTGTATGTTTAAAGTATTGGCATATGTGTGTTTGTGTGAGTTTTAATATGGTAATACTAATATATATATATATATATATATTAACACCCAAAAGTGTAAAACAGAAAGAGGTCATGTATACTCACGGTTTGTGTAGAGATTGCATGAAAGTGAGTTGGAAGAGTTCTTGAGTTTGGAACACCAAAGTTACCCTAAGAGGGAAACGAAGGTGTGTGAATTGTGGTTTTTGTTTAACGGATTGGATTCGGAATTTAAAAGTTTAATGTATATAAATGGAAAATTAAGTACCATGAGAATGGTCATTCAAGAAGGTAGGATGAACTCGATCCATTAAACCTCATTATATAATTCACCAAAGCACAAAATCATCAACGTAGTTGATGATTTCGATTGGTCATGAATATGAACTAAAATGAAAATACATAATCTACTAAATCTTAAGACAACCAAGAGCAAGCTAGATATGTGCATCCCATACATGGAGAGTGTATAGGGACGTGATGTTGCCTTGTCCCTTTGTTTGGAAATTGTTTTGAGACTTAGTGTATGAATCTAACTAAAGTTTGAATAAGTGAGGTGGTGGAACAAGGTTGGAGAGCCAAAGCTTCCATGGTTCACAATTCACCAAACACAAGTCTTTCAACATTGAAGGTTGAAAGTTTGGATGGTTCCAACACATTTGATGTCACTTGGGACTTTTAGGCTAGCATTTTATGGAGATTTTAAGCCTCATTTCTTGTGGAAATCAACCAAGACACAAACCCATAACTATGAGTTTAGTTAGGAGCAAGGTTGGTGTAAATTTCCATCAAGTTCTAAGCAAGATACATAAGAATTAAAAAGGTAAAACAAAATAGAACTTAAATACTACTTTGGACCTCAAATGTGGTGAGGTTCTACCTTAGTTTGCCATGAAAAAACTTGTGGAAACCTTCCTATAGGTTATCCAAGTAGTTTGAAAGAAGTAATGAAGAAGAATGGTAAAGAAAAGTGAGTGAAAACTCACATAGAACACTTGAACTTTCTGCCCAAAATGGAGAAGTTCTTGAGAGTTGTTGAATGTTTGGAGTAATTTGTAGAGTGTGTAAAGGTGTTAGGAAGGTTGTGGGTGGTATATATTTATAGTAGGGGATTAGGGTTTGCGTTTAAAGAAGATTAGAAGGTGATTGGTGGAAAAGAGGTAAATTCCGCGAGTTTTCAAACATTCTGTCTTCCCAGAAGGGCTTACGGACCGTAAGCTACAGCTTAGCTTACGATCCGTAAAGACCAAAATTATTGGCATTCAAAGGATATTTAAGTGTGTGGATAACATGAATGTGTAAGAGTATTATTCCGAATAAAATTAAACATCAAGTATATTTCGGCTTCGCATATAAAGCATGTATTCGAGATTATTAAATATCATGTATTTATGCATAAATAAGTGTGAATAAAATTGTATTTCCATTATGATCAAAGTCTCAAGATTAAGTATATTGGAAATGAAATACGGATACAAGTTTTCAAAAATAGAACCACGAATACAGCTTTCTAAATACGGAAAGTACAGAATATGCATAGTGTTACACAGTAGACTAAAACACAATTGACAACACACTAAAAACACGATGGGCAGCACACTAAAAACACAATAGACATCAGACTAAAAACACAATGGACAGAGTTAAAACATATGTGGAATAAAAACACAATGCAAAATTTATAACCCACATGTGTAGACCACTAACAAAATGGACGAGCAAAAATAGTAGTGAAGTAAAAAACCTAGTTAACACGTAATTGTTTTTTTATATAGCAATACCATACTCATATTAAATATAAAAAACACTCGTTATTATGATAAAAAAAAATTAACGTATCGTAGAAAAAGTTAAGAGAGATTTAAAATTATAGGGAATTGACATAGTTTTTATGTGTGGAGAGAGAAAATCCACAATGTGAATTATTCCCTTTATACCCTTGCCCTCATCTACCCCCGCCCTTCTCCGTTTTTTTACGCAAATCTCCCCTAAACTAAACTCAACCATCCAAAGCCAATATCCTTTCTACCCTCTTGAGTTAAAAAAAAATCGTAAAAACCCTATGTAATAACCACTTTTTTATTAAAAAAATTAGGAAGTGTAATATACATGTTTTCGAGTGTTTTGAGATAAAAAAAAGAAAAAAATGCCGAGTGTTTTTTAGAAAAAAAAAATCATGTGTTACATATATGTATGCAACATTTGGGGCTAAAAAAGTAGACTTGTTACATATGTAATATGTTAGTGTTTTATTCTTTAAAAAAATCACTTGGCGTTCAATGTATAATTTTGGCTCAAAACATTCTCCCATATGTATATTGTGTCTTAAAAATTGAAATAAAAAATGTTTTTACATAATGTAACAAACAACAAACAGAATTTTCTATTTTCTCTCTCCCTCTCTCTATAGAGAGAGAGATTGGCATTTACCGAAAGTGTTATATAAAAGGTATGAGCAAAAGGAACAATTTTGGATTTTTACCTATTTTGTGTTTCCAACCATTTAATTTTTTGTGTGGTGTAATCTCTATAAAAGCTAAGAACATGCTTAATGTCTTTTAACGGGTATTTTTAAACATATCAGTATTGTAATGTCCTATTAAAATTGTGTAACAGTTAAGCCCTCTAATGTCTTTTTAATCATTACTTTCCATTTTGTTTTTTTCTATTGGACATAATGTGGTTAATGCCTCCTAAGGGGCATTTTTCGTCACATCAACATCATAATGCCCCATCAAAAAATGTGTAACGGATAATGCCCCTTAATGCTCATTTTATTAATTATTTTTCATTATTTTTCTCTATTTGGCCATTATTCTATAAATGCCCCGCAATCTTCATGCCCCTATACTGCCCAAGTGGATGATGTTGATGGCGTTATCTAACCTTTTCACGCCCCTATAAGGCCCATTACGCATAGCCTTATACTAGAAATGTCCCTCCCTCTTCATTCCCCTATAATGCTCAGGGGACGGTTTTAGGGGCGTTATCAAGCTACTTCACATCACTATAATGTCCTATTACACATGGTCTAATGTTGGTATAACCTCTATAAAAGCTAATAAAGCATACAAAAGTTATCTGGGTTTTCTTTTAAAGGATATTGAATTTAAATAACCCTAACTTTTACCAATTGGCACCGATAGCACTCTCAATTTTTGATTTTTACACCAGCACTCCTAACTTTCAACTTATTGGCCGACAACACTCCCTAACTAACTGAACCCTAACTTAGTTAGATAATATCAATTGTCATGTAATCAAAAATGCCATGTCAACTGCCACATCATTAAAAAAAGCCATGTCATTTGTCACGCCATATGCCACGTCAGCAAAAAGGGGCCACGTCAGCAATAAGATGCCACATCAGCAAAAGCTAACTAGGTTAGGGTTCAGTTAGTTAGTGAGTGTTATCGACCAATAAGTTGAAAGTTGGGAACGCTGGTGTATAAATGGAAAGTTGGGAATGCTAGTGTACAAATCGAAAGTTAGGAGTATTATTGGCCAGTTGATAAAATTTAGAGTTATTTAAATCTAATATCCCAAAAAAATAGCGAACCTAAATAAAAATGTGTTTTGGAGTTTCACCCTTCCAATCATCTAAGTTATTTCTTTTGTACATTTGGCACACCCCTAGCATCTCAATCATAGTCGTCTTCAATGGGACATCTTTGAGGTTAAGTGATCTATACCACAATCAGAACACTAAAAGTTCAAATTCTTAAGTATTCAGGTATTTTTGTATTTTTCCTAAAAAAAATCAACATATTGATGTTAAGAAAAGTATACATCCCAATCATAATTAGTAAATCTCAATGAACCAAAGCTCACTTCGTATACTTAGTACATGTGAATGCATTAGGTATCTTTGTCATTTCTCTCTCTAGTCACTATGTAATGGACACATAGAGCGGGACCAAACGTGATGAAAAAAATCAAACAAGTGGACTTTCATATATGCTTCAAGTCAACATCAAAAATGGAAAGCGTGTTACTTTAAATGTGTGTAATGATTATTATAAATAAACTTATTCTTTAAGTTACATAAAACCCCAACTTTTTTAAAAAGTATTTAACTTTATAAAAGGTGTTATTCATCAATATACGAACGGAGATAATATCTCATAACCGGTAACATCCAACATGAATAAGCTTTGAAAAGAAAAATCAAACGCCACAAGAAAAGCATCTTATATTTTAGTTAAACATTTAAACCATTGTAGTATGTCTGAATACGTTATATTTAGCATACTTTAATCAATAAACAACTATGATCTTCTAGCATATTTGTAGTCAAATAACTTTGAATTAAGACCAAAGCCAAATTCACGCTGTTTGTTTTAAGACCCACCTTGTTAAAGTTGATTACTTCATAGTGTATACAAATAATTACTTATGCTAACGATCTCATTAAGCTAAGTAAAAAATGTCTAAACTGAACAACCTATTATTAGCTATATATCTCTCTCAATTTTAAGATGTGTGCATTGACAAACATACAATCAACATCATCGGGTACAATAAAAATAACATAAAAGAGTTAAATGTCATTTTAGTCTATGTGGTTTGGCTATTTTGTCAATTTATCCTAAAGGTTTCATTTTTCGCATATGGGTCCAAAAAGGTTTCAACGTTGTCATTTTAGTCCACTTGGTTAACTTTATCCATTATTTCTGTAAATGGAAAAGGTTGTTCGGTCATTTTATATGGCCAAATTGCCTTTATAGTTAATAGAATTACATATAAAATGACCGAATTTCCCTTCTGTAACGTCTTGCTTTTTCGTACTTTCCTTAATTAGAAAGTGTAATCGTATTTCTATTTATGGAAACTTTTATTCTTATCGCATTTGTATTTCATTTCCCAATCTTATAATCCGAGACTTAGATCGTAATAAAATTCATACTTAATACATACTTGTCTTGTATACATTCAATTGTTAAATGCGTGCTTACATACAAACCGATACTTGTTATACGTACAAATACTCATACATTCATACTTGATACCTAAAATATACTTACATATACTTTATACACTTAAAAACATGCACAAATATTACGTTATAGCATGAAATGAAAGATAAACTAAGTTCAAGGACTAAAAATGGCATAATCCAGAGAAAGTGGTTTCTAGCTCATGGTTTGGGCAAAAGTATGTTTGTTGGATTGTATTTCTTACATTTAATACTCACCTAACTCAACCCCCAAACCTCAACTATAAATACCCACCTATCTCACCTCATTTCACACCTCAAACACTTCTTTTCTTCTCTCTAAAGCTCTAAACTCTCTCTATCTAAAGGTTCAAGGCTTTCAAAAGATAGTTTGGTGTTCCTCCAACCCTCCAAACCCTTCGCGAAGTAACAAGTGAAAGCTTGCAAAACCGTGAGTACACTTGACCCATTTTCCCTTTTTACACAATTTGGGTTGTAACATGTTAGCTTACAAAAATACACGAATACACACTCATGTTTACACACTCGATCCGTTATACATGCTATTTGCTATGCTTAGGTTCATGCTAAATCATACATGCTTATTGTCATTAACTTAGCTAGCCCCAACTTAACATATATAGCGTTATAGGAGTAGCACACCGCATGTCGGGGTAATGTTAAGCTTTAAGCTGATTCATTCTTAATTCATACTTTAGTCTCGTTACTTCGTGTGACGAAGGACACATTCTTTCTTGTGGACACTTAGGTTTGACAATTAGT
The DNA here is from genome assembly GCA_947069175.1 of Scalesia atractyloides. Taxonomy (NCBI): domain Eukaryota; kingdom Viridiplantae; phylum Streptophyta; class Magnoliopsida; order Asterales; family Asteraceae; genus Scalesia; species Scalesia atractyloides. Next base: position 66,531,132 of record CAMTDV010000013.1, on the reverse strand, counting down.
ATTGCATGCTAGCTTACCTAGTATACAATTGCAATGTGGATTTGAGTAAATTCTTTTATATTTATGCTATGTACTTAAACTTGTGTACTCGCCTTTGCTTTTGCATTGAGTTGTATTTTAAAACATGTTACAGGTTGATGAAGAGGATGCTATGAAATCAAATAGCAAGGACTTAGATACACACATTTAGACGTTTAGGTTAATGTTGTTGTATCAATTTTGTTGTATTGTGTTATTTAAACTTGTTAAGTTTAATTGTTGTATTTGTTTCAATGTTGTATTTTGACAATTATTCTTGAAATGAAATTCAACTTTAAATTAAATATTGTCATTATTAGCGTTGTGAGCAATGAGCAATCTCGTTATCGTGTCACTCCGATGTTTCCGCCATCGGTTGGGGTGTGACAGATTGCCTTGTTCGACCTAGTCTATAGTTTAAGTGTCCAACTTGACCATTCATTGATTTATGCTTAAAACATTAATTCTTCTTATTTGCTTCTATCTTTCCTTTGGGTCTTAATATATGCAATATGTCTTTCCTAAGACATTTACACAATACACACGCTTGAAGCCTTGAAGACACTCATACAAACGAGACGATCTCATAAAAATAGGGGTGAAACCCGCAGTTTGGTGATCACTCTCAATTTGCATATTCGGTTTTTTTTCACGAAATTACGCCATCAAGTTAGGAGTGATATCCATACCTTGATGGAAAATTTCCATTTCATACTCTAGTGGATCCTTACCAACGAGTCGGAATTTGCTCCTTGTTTGGTAAGTACCAACCACACTTAGGGTACGATGTTGCCAAGTTAGGGGTGAAACCCGCACCTTGTCAACTAGTCCCACTCCTCGATTTTTGGATCTCGCCAAGGTTTCGGTTTTTCGATCAATTAGAGACGTGTAGTAACTGGAAGGGTAAAATGTCGTTAATCATTTCTCGACAAGAGCATTTTACCTATAGGCCAAAGCACGTTCCTCTAATTTGAAAGGATCTTCGATTCACTTTGGAATAGTCGACGTTTCTCAACCCAAAGCACTCCAATATTTTACTAAGCCTATCTTTTATGCTATCTCAATTTCTATGTTTTTAATACTTATTACCTCGTTCGTTTCGAACCCGATGCATAAATCGCACATCTTTCACAATAAAAAACAATAGTAATTATCGCAAACCAACTAAACTCATACTCCTTACGTAATCATACGTGTTTATACTATTGAATACTTATTATGCTTATGTCACCTATGTGAACTCATACATGTTATACAATACTTACATGCTCAAACGCGATTTTATTGTGGATCACCTAGATGTCTTTTTCGCAAAACTCAAGTTGGAGAAATGAGTCGAAGTCCAACTCCAACTCGACTATTTTATAACAATCACTATATCAAAACTTATACCTGAACCTTTTATCATTGTTTCAATTTTTCTCATTTATGCATAGACCTCGAACCTTACTATTTTATCCAAACGATTCTCACCTTACAATTTATTTACGTAAATCACATACACGAGACCCCTAATGATACTTTAAACGTTTCTTTCACAATTTTCAAAAACTTTATGAAATGCTACCTATCAACTTAGTCGGTCAAACGAACCTCTTGCCCTCGATTTTCATAACTCGTCCAAAACACACTCACTTTATACTACCATTCTAAAGACATTTTATTTCTAACCAGAAACCAACGAAAACTTTCTCTCACATACGTATATACCTTGGTAAAACACATTTCAAAATTCATGTTTTACATGAAAATTTTCAAAACACAACTTTTCTTGTATCAATATAAAATAAAATAAATAAATAAAGCAAGCTCACTTTTTACAACCTTTTCAAAAATCGCTAATATGCAAATCTAAATCTGAACACATGGGCAAGAAAATTTCATATGCGAATACAAATTTTAAAAACAAAAGTAGTATTTTTTTTTACAAACCACATCTTACATCAAAAATTAAAACTTTTCTCAAAATTCACCCGGACATTCACAATTTTGGTCCTTCATCCCCGAACAACCCGACTTATTTTAATTCATTCAACTCAATGTTTTGACTCAAGCAACCATACACATGCATATCTCCTTACACGTTTCTATTTATACATTCAATATTACATGACAATATTACACATATCACCATTACACTTCGTATTTTACACACTCGCAACTTCATGGTAGCTTATATACGCTAAATCCCATTTTATTCCACTATACGCTCGATACTGCATGCTAATGTTATACGTATTTATCTTCAATCATACTCAAAATTTATGTATTTGCACTACTTGTAGTCATACTTGGAATCTATAAGTAAGCATATCGCTTACGTTCGACACACTCATACATACATACATACATACATTACAATCATGCTTACATACTTAATTTTTAGACGCTATCTTACATACCCTTTGCTTACTAAATGTAACCTGACCCATACACTGCTGGTACAAACTATGTGGATCATGCACAAACCAAAATAATCGGGGTGCACATGGAATTATATTGTTAGGCACATGAAAACCATAGTGAGTTCTACTGTGCATTGCAACACGGAACGTAACATGACACCGAATTGTAAAACGGACGTAACATGGTGTGAACATGTGGATACGCCGCTGGTACTTCCTGTATATAAGTGTCCCTACCATGTTACCAAACTTTCGTAAAACGTGCCATGAGAAATTCGGTGTTTTCCCAGACCTTGTTAAATACATTTGATGCATAACAAACTTTGGTGACCCCACTTCGAAATGATTAGTACTCGATTACCCATGACAAAGCTTCATTCTCAAAATGTTAGCTTTAACCGCCACAACTATCACTAGCATCTCTCAACATTCCATGTCGCATTTATCTGATATTCATACCATTTTACCCCTCGCATACACCTACCGAATCGTTCACTACCATACTACGATATTCCCAATTCTTCCCTTAACCTTTCATCCAAACTTTATTTACAGTGAATCAGCCTAAACATTCAAACCATTTTGTAACCGTCCCTACCGGCTCAATCTTATCAAATGTTCGTTTCTTTAAAACTATCTTTCACTCTAATCTACGCACAAACTGCAACTAGTCGTCTATTACCGCCAAAACCTTTTAGAAACCCTAAATATTTACCATCCTAGCTTTCTCCAATAAACATTTTCGACAACAAGTGATTTTACTAATACGCCTTAGAACTGACAAAACTTTTCTTACAACTTACGGTGCGAATCGCTCATTTTAATCAAAATCATCCTTAGTCATACTAAAACCTTCCTCTTAGGTCGCACTCTTTTAAAATATTCCTTCCAATGTGTTGTCCAGACCCAGTCAAACTCACTTGCTTACACACACACATACATGTTTTTACTTATCCTTATACACGTTTACGATTGGTGTCTCAAAAACACCTTAGTCAAACAAATTACTTTCACGGAGCCTACCATTTTATCCTTCAAGATTTCGATACATATTGACACACTTATACATGAACACCGCAAAAACTTTAAACTTCAAAATCTTGGTTTTGGCCAACATTTTCACTAAAATGACATCTTTTCCAAAGTCTTCATCTTGAATAAATTTCGGGACGAAATTTCCTAAAGGAAGGGAGACTGTAACGCATTGTTTTTTCGTACTTTCCTTAATTAGAAAGTGTAATCGTATTTCTATTTATGGAAACTTGTATTCATATCGCATTCGTATTTCATTTCCCAATCTTATAATCCGAGACTTTGATTGTAATAAAATTCATACTTAATACACACTTGTCTTGCATACATTCAATTGTTAAATACGTGCTTACATACAAACCGATACTTGTTATACGTGCAAATACTTATACATTCATACTTGATACCTAAAATATACTTACATATACTTTATACACTTAAAAACATGCAAAAATATTAAGTTATAGCAATAAATGAAAGATAAACTAAGTTCAAGGACTAAAAATGGCATAATCCAGAGAAAGTGGTTTCTAGCTCATGGATTGGGCAAAAGTGTGTTTGTTGGATTGTGTTTCTTGCATTTAATACTCACCTAACTCAACCCCAAACCTCAACTATAAATATCCACCTCCTCTCACTCTCATTTCACACCTCAAACACTTCTTCTCTTCTCTCTAAAGTTCTAACTCTCTATCAAAATGTTCAAGGCTTTCAAAAGATAGCTTGGTGTTCCTCCAACCCTCCAAACCCTTCGCGAAGTAACAAGTGAAAGCTTGCAAAACCGTGAGTACACTTAACCCATTTTCCCTTTTTACACAATTTGGGTTGTAACATGTTAGCTTACAAAAATACACGAACACACACTACATGCTTTACACACTCGATCCGTTATACATGCTATTTGCTATGCTTAGGTTCATGCTAAATTCATACATGCTTATTGTCATTAACTTAGCTAGCCCCAACTTAACATATATAGCGCTATAGGAGTAGCATACCGCCCGTCGGGGTAATGTTAAGCTTTAAGCTGATTCATTCTTAATTCATACTTTAGTCTCGTTACTTCGTGTGACGAGGGACACATTCTTTCTTGTGGACACTTGGGTTTGACAATTAGTATTGCATGCTAGCTTACCTAGTATACAATTGCCATGTGGATTTGAGTAAATTCTTTTATATTTATGCTATGTACTTAAACTTGTGTACTGCCTTTGCTTTTGCATTGAATTGTATTTTAAAACATGTTACAGGTTGATGAAGAGGATGCTATGAAATCAAATAGCAAGGACTTAGATACACACATTTAGACGTTTAGGTTAATGTTGTTGTATCAATTCTGTTGTATTGTGTTATTTAAACTTGTTAAGTTTAATTGTTGTATTTGTTTCAATGTTGTATTTTGACAATTATTCTTGAAATGAAATTCGAGTTTAAATTAAATATTGTCATTTTTAGCGTTGTGAGCAATGAGCAATCTCGTTATCGTCTCACTCCGATGTTTCCGCCATCGGTTGGGGTGTGACACCTTCTCGTTAACAAAATGGATGAAGTTAACTCAGTAGACTAAAATGGCAATACTATAACCTATTTGGACCCACATGCGAAAAATGAAACCTTTGGACTAAACTGGCAAAATGGTCCAAACCACAAGGACTAAAATGGCATTTAACTCTAACATAAATAAGCTTTCAACACTTTTAAAGAAACATACAAATATTAGGGTTGTAAACGAACCGAACGTTCAACGAATAGTTCGTGAATCATTCGGCGGAATGTTCATTTGCTTAATTAATAAATGAACGGACATGAACAAAAGATGCGTTCGTTCACTTATGTTCGTGAATATTTGATAATGTGTTTATTTATGTTGACTCTTTTATATTCGTTTGTATTCGTTCATTTAAAGGTTTTTATTTGTTGTATTTATGTTTATTGTTTTAGTTTTTAAAAATTTGTAACCTTAAGTATACAATATATCTCCCCAAACATCCCTCATTTGACCAATTTTCATTCTATAAATTAGCAACATTTTATTGCATTGTGATGCTATACTCCAAGCATAGGGAGTTTTTTTTTTTTAAGTTTGATATTTCACTTTTAACCCAAACATTTTCAAATTTTGTATTTTAACCTCTTTTAATTTTTTTTTTACTTTTAACCCAAAACTTTGCATCTTTTGTAGTTTAGCCCAACATTTTTTATTTACAACTTTGGTACCCATACTTTTTATCTTTTACAAATTTTTCATTTTATTCTAAATTTTGCGAGTTAACATGTCGTAACGTGCATGTGAAGTTCAACGTTTTTTGCTCTATATTTTTAACATTTGTGAGCCCCATCGCAACGCGTTCATTTTTTCCCATTTGACAAGTTCACCGCAACGGGCATGTCCTAGCTCGATTTAGTTTTTCTTTTCTATGTTTTACGTTTCCATCTAATTTCTTTCGCATTAACACACTATAACGGGTGTGCGTAGTTCAACGATTTTAAGTCAGCTTTTCGTTCGGTGTAATTTTTTCTATTTTATCTATTTTATTTGTACGAGTTTTTCCGATGTTCAGGGTCGCTGCTGGTGTGGCATATGTGCTACTTGGCACAGTTTTACGAACGTTTTTAACCTATTAATTTTTTTACTAATATTTTGTTTCGGTTTACCCCTATACTTCCTTTTCTTAGAAACTAATTTTTTTACGTGCACATTTTATGTACATGTAGGTATAAATATGATTTGCTCTACGTTTCGACGTCAACTTTTTTTAGAAACGAGTCAGATCAAATTTAATACGTTTTCTTTTAAAGAAACCTTTTTTACGAGCATATTTTCATGTACGTTTCGCTATAAAACTGAGTTGTGCATATATAAACTCTTTTGGGAAATGATTCAAGTCAAATATAATATGTTTTCGTGCTTATTTTATGTATGTTTCGTAAATTTTGTTTCAAACCGAGTGGATTCAAATTATAGTTTTTTTTTCCTTTTTTCAAAAGCTCTAATTAATCACTTTTGATTACACTGTCAGTTTTTCCTTCATACCCATTACGTTTTCTATGTATAAGTTGGGTCACGTATGATACGTTATGATTGTACTATATGAATTTGGTTTACTTTACGTTTTGATCCAATCGCAATGCTTATACATGTTACATTGAGTTCAATTGAATACGTCGAAACGTGTGTTTTTCATATGGTTAATGCATCACATAACGTTTGAATTAATCCATTTCAATGTTTACGATGTACCCACGCCGCAACGCGCACAGGTCTTAGTGCTAGTTCAAATTCAATTTCAATTTGTGTTAAAGTTTGACAAAGTTTTCATTTTTGTTTTAATTATGTCAATTTTGTTCGGATAATTATGCTAAGTGTTTATTTATTTTTTGAGGGAACTTTTGTAATCATTGTGATGAAAAATGCATATTTTATTCTAAAATGAATATATGCCCGTATCCGTATGTATTCATTTGTGTTCATAAAGGTTGTTTGTGTTCATTTATGTTCATAAACATTTGTTTGAGTTCATTTGCGTTTAGTGTCTCTTCATGAACGCATCAATTTCCTTAAAGAAAAAACAACAAGGTGGTCAAACACATGAAAAATAGACAAAAGTGTATTTTTACACGTAAAACTTCCTAAATAGCTTTATTAAGAAAAACCAAAATTATATAATCAAGATGATACGTATTATGTAATAGCTACCAACCCTTGTTTACCGTTAGAAACTTAGGGCAAAAAATCGTTTAGACCCGACCCTTTCAATTTGGCACTCTGGTTCGTATTCCAAATCTACATAAGAGCATAAAAGTAATCAAAACGCATATGTAGTACAGAATGAGTTTTTCCTATGATACCCCCAACTTGTAAATAGCCTGCAGCTGACTGAAGTCGGTAGCCTTCAAAGATAACATATAAAGTCTTTGAGCTTCTTGCATCACCAGTCTGCTGGGAAGGAGCAACAGATTTGTTTGTGGCTGCAGGAAGAGCCACAGATAGCATACTTTTTAACGTCGTCTGCAGCCGACCCCAAAACCGCTCATACACCCTGCAATCGTCTTTTTGTAATGTGATTCCGTCTGCAGGCACGTGTAGTCCTTCAAGCAAACCATTCAGGGCGGATTCAAGCATCTGCAATTAGTTAAATAACTGTCAGCTGTGTAAGATCAAATGCCGCACTTCAGACACACCAATAGCGTTCGAATAAACACCAAGGTTTCCTTTTAACCACAATATAATAACTACATCTCAAAGTTCTAATCCAGAATGTAGTAAAATGCCATTTTCGTCCCCTCAGGTTTGGTCAGTTTTGCGACTTTCATCTGGATCCAAAAAGATCTGAAATCTTGTCGTTTTCATCTGGCTTGTTAACTCTATCCATTTTTCTCTGTTAACTCAGGGGTATTTCCTTCTTTTTAACTTAAAGGACAATTTGGTATTTTTCACTTTATGTACAAGCATTTAAAATACCCCTAACAGAATCCCTAAGACCAAATTGCCCTTTAAGTTAACAAAAAAGGCGGAAATACCCCTGACTTAACAAAGAAAAGTGGATGGAGTTAACGAGCCCGGATGAAAATGGCAAGATTTTAATCCTTTTGGATCCAGATGCAGAAAAACAAACATTTGGACGAAAGATGCAAAACTGACCAAACCTCAGGGACGAAAATGGCATTTTACTCTCCAGAATGTAAAGGAAAAGAAATATGCAGATAAATGCAAGAACAGAGCTGTCTACATACCACATATGCATGAGACGACTTTGACAATCTACAAGACAAATCCGCCATCTCGATCAAAATAGTCAAATACATTGTAGAATGTGTTTTCGGCCCATAAAACTGCATAGACTTGTGCCAGTTCCTCTCGCCATAGACGAGAACTGTTTCGCTCTTTGAAATACATTGTTTTCACATTTCGACAAATTACTTTTCTTCAGTTCCATCTCCAATAATCTCAGACCACAATCACTCTGGTAGCACGCAAGCTGAAAGTACGCATACGCAGCCTCTTGTTTCCGCAGATCCCCCAATAACTCGTACATACATAAAGCCTCACTGATCGCATCACTAGCTGAAATCTCACACTTCCCGAACTCCTTTTAGATTTGTACACTTTAGCCGTTGTATTCTCTCGAGCCAGAAGCATTCCAAGCCGTAGATACGTATGAGCAAATTGCGTATACACATCATTGCTAAGATCATTAATTACATCACTGGCGTCAACTTGCTTTTTTACGGCTCTATAGAACCTGAGTGATTCACAATACTGAGATTTTGCAGCGTCTAGCTTTTGATTATACGTGTTTTTGAAAACCGGGTGATCTCTAAACGGCTCCATTTGTGATACGATCTCCTCAGCTGCTGACCGTCTTCCATGGCCCAAATTTAAGTTTATTAAAATGATGTTATTATGATCGGAAACCTTTTTGAATGAAGTGATCGCTTCGGAAAAAGCTTCTTCGGCTTTGCTGATCTCTTTTCATTCCAGTCTCCTTCGGCCCAACTCGTTGCAGACCCATCCTTTCTTCTTAACGAGAGACTTTAACTCAGAAGAAGAAGTAGTAGGATGATCGTCTAAACATTTTATCGCTTCTTCGTAACAAATATGAGCGCTAGTTAGAGTATGATCTGCGTCGATATGCTCGTAACCGTCAATGTATCTGAAACTCCCACCATCACTCGATGGTGTTTCTTCCTGAGTATCTTTACAAGATTTTGCGTCTTCATTTTCATTCATGCTATTTTGAGAAATCACTTTTGGAACAGTTTTTCAGTCTGCTTTTTCACACGGCTAAAACGAGTGTTTCGGGTAGTGCTACTACTTGCACTACTTCCACTACTGACACGATCACTCTGGCAGCTACAGTTGACCAACGAGCAAGAAGAGCAGCTCTGGTTAGATTTCGCGAGTTTTTTCTTGAGCCGTTGAAGTTCTTTCTCAACCTGAGGTGACATTTTTAACTCATGAGCGGCAGCAGGTGGCGTTTCGTCTTTTGATTCTCCAAATGGAATTCAACGTACACGTCTCCAACTAGCGTCCATGCTTTAGCCCAAAAAAGATAATGATCTATCTCATAAGATGACCAACTGGAACTCATTGAAGAGATAAATCTAGAATCTTCTAGATGTTGCGGCATGGATCCGTATACCAAACAAGCTAAACGGACAACTTTTAAGGCTTGGTGTGACTGGCCATCAACTATGTAGGCTTCTCCTAGGGCTAGATAAGATTCTCCAAGCAAAAGAACGAGTTTCCATAGCTTGTCGGCTAGTTTCGATGTGGAAGCCACTTCCTAATGTCACAGACTTCAATACAATCAGTATCACCACACGCACAAACGGATAACTCAACGGGTAACCCTGCTGCGTGATTATCAGGTTCACCGAGGTAACTTTCGGAACCTTGTAGCTGTGTCTCCACCTTAGCGACTTAATAGCTTGTGACACATGGTGTATTGCAGCCAATTTAGAGGAGATGAGGTCAGCATTCGCTTCCACTACAGAGTTACACGTTGGCTGCACTACAACATCTCCTGATTCAGCCTCATTTGACACCAAAAGTTTTCGGGCTCCGCGCCCGGGTGAATCTGAATCTTCCTCATTGTTCGGGATGAAACTTTCACGGATTGTTAAACTAGAGATCCCGTTCAAGCATTCATCTGACTCGTCTTCAGCATCGACAACAATGTTCTCAGAGCCCAGAGGGAGCACTTCAGATGTCAAATCCAGATCTTCATCATAATCTAGAAGTAACCTTGCAAATTGCTCATGAGCAAATGCGCATACAACCTATTGGTCACACACAATGTAGTAATATAAAATTAGCTTGATATGTGCAACTAATAGCGGTATATATCTACCAAGAAAGAGTCACCTCATAGTGAAAATGTGAAATACCAGTTGATCTGGCTGATCAAGAAAATCAAGACATTTCTTTAACAGCCTTGCACACCGTGCCCTGTTATGAGGAGACTGCTGCAGAAAACATACATTAGAAATATGTAACTGTCTATTCACTAAAACTAGAGTTGGCAAGTTCAACCCATATTTAAAGCATACAACCTCCTAAATTAATTTACTCAGGACTTTTAAGTAAGGTGGTTTTCTAATTTATATATATCTTAAAGAGCATGGTTGGTGGTGCCGATCATGACTCTTCTTATTCCCCCCCCCCCTCCCCCTCCCAACTGTTATAAGTTGACAAAATTCACTTGAAAATTGACAAAAATGACCCCCCCTCCCCAACTGTCTAACTTCACAAAAAAGGCCCTCATACTTTCTAACTTCTCTTTAACACTCAAACCTTTGACATGCAACCCATTCTACCCCCCAAACTTTGCTGATATGTCAAAGGCAACCCTCTAACTTTGTATATGTCACTTTCAACCGCTCACATCTCTAAAGTTTCAAGCCTACCCCAAACTTTTTTTTTACGTTTTTGTTTTTATGTGCGTGTCGGTATAAATTCGAGTTTGTCTACGCCTTAATGTAACCTTTAACCCATTCTACCCCCAAACTTTGCTATGATGTCAAACTCAAAGGTAACCCTCTAAATTTGTAACATGTTAACCCTAATGCTCTCTCTCTAGCCGGCGATTCTTATTCTTCTTTTTTTCCTACGGTTTGATCGTGAATATGTGTGCAACAGATCTGTTATTAGGGGTTTGAGAAATCAAATCTCCGATACGAACTCTGGTGGCTTATTGAATCGATCGGATTGTAGGCTTTCGTCTTTGCTGTCCAATCGCCGCCTGAATCTGTGCTTCCGAAACTGGTTGTATAGATAGATTGTTTTATCGGTCCTTCTGGTTAGGCAGAAACCTTGACTAAACAAGACATCTATACGATTTTGCTAAGAAGCATGGCCTAGGGTTATCGCTAGATTAGGGTTTGTCTTTCCGTTTCTTTTGGTTGCTGAGTTTCGTCTACATGTCAAATAGTGTGATTTAATCTTGTTTGAAGTGAGAGCTAGTAATTTCTGGTATGGATGAACACAAAAACGGTCCGGAGAATAATCAGGATCTCCGTGGGAAGCCGCCATTGCCGATTTCAGAAAATAATCAGGATAACCGTGGGAAGCCGCCGGTGCCGATGAGGGGTATTGCTAGCCGTGTGGTCAATATAGATGGGCACACAGCGTTTCATCGGCGAGGCACAATGTCTACTCAGACTCAGGTCAGTGATGAAACTACTACTGCCACGACACCTGTATCCTTGGAAAAACGGGATCCCCAAAATGCTGGGATAGACGACGGTCATGACTCTCGGGCAGGAGTCGGAGATGAGGGGAAAGGGACTACTTCAGATTTGCAAAAGGATTGTAATTCTAAAGGTGAACTCCCGGAAGCCATGACGTATGCAGATCTGGTTACGGCTTCAAAACCCAATAGAGTTAACTTTAGGTCTCTTGCTAGTAATGGTAAGCATGAGGGATGCGATGTTGTTCTCCCGCGTGATTCTGTTCGAGCGGTACAAGATAAGTTAGCAAATACTTTATATGGGTATTTCCTAGGAGAACGTATTGCATTTCCGGTTGTGGAGTACTTTGTACGCAATAACTGGAAGAAATTTGGATTGCAGAAGTCTATGATGAATGCGAATGGTTTCTTCTTCTTTAAGTTTGCGGATCATAAAGGTATGATAGATGCTCTAAAAGAGGGTCCATGGATTATACGATCACAACCTATCTTCCTATCTGAATGGACACCGACGTCAAAGTTGGAAAAGAAGGAGGTAACCCAGGTCCTAGTCTGGGTGAAAATTCATGATGTTCCGCTGGCTGCATATACCGATGATGGCCTTAGTATGATCGCTACTGCCATTGGCACTCCAAAACTGTTGGACCCCTACACTAGTTCGATGTGTAAGGACACTTGGGGCCGGAGCAGTTACGCCAGAGCCTTAATAGAAATCTCAGCAGACAAGCCGTTGAAAGGGGTGCTGACGATCGCAATACCGGAGGTAAACGGGGAGGGCTTTAGCAAGGAAACTATGTATGTGGAGTATGAATGGAAGCCGATTAGATGTTCTAGTTGTTGCGTGTTTGGCCACTCCGTGGATTCCTGCCCCAAGCAAAAAAGGGAACCAACTAACACTGCCAAGCAGATTCAACCTAGACTTCCAGCAAAAGGCAACGGGAAAGGTAAGGTAGAATCTAAAATTGATGCGGAAGGTTTCACCGTAGTGTATAGCAGAAAAGTAGCTAGGAAAGGTGGGATCCAGATAAATAAGCCCAAACCAAAATTTGAGTATCGACCACTAATAGGTAAAGGGAAGAATGAGTTGCCCACTCGACCGTCGATGGGGAGTGTTGTCTCTAATAATTCGTTTGAGGTGTTAAGTGAGGTAGAGGTGGATAAGAACCACAGTCCTAATGCTGTGATAAGCAACCAGGAACATACTGAGCATGAGGAGGTGATTGGAGTGCATAATGAAATGGATGAATTCATCTCAAAAGGATCTTCTAATCCTGATCGCAAAAAAGGGGCAAGCACTCCTTCAACGGTAGTGTCTAATGATTAGTCTAGCAGCCTGGAATATTAGGGGCTTGAACCGGCCTCTCAAACAAAACGAGGTTCGTCATGTGGTTAGGAGTAATCATCTTTCGTTTTGTGCAATATTAGAATCTCATGTGGATATTGGGAACCTTCATAAAGTATGTAGAACCGTATTTAGGGGTTGGGATTGGACCTCCAATGGCAGTAGATGTAATAAAGGCACTAGGATCATCTTAGGTTGGAACCCGATGGAGGTTGATGTTATGGTCATTGCCCAAACGGATCAGGTTATGCATATTCAGTTGAATCTTAAACTTGAGAAGAGGAGCCTGCTTTGCTCGGTGGTTTATGCAGCAAATTACTATGTCACTCGGGGGGTTTTATGGCAACAGCTAGTTCAACATAAAGGTTTCGTGGGTGATAAACCGTGGGTTATTCTGGGAGATTTCAACTCAGCTCTTTTTCTGGAGGATAATTCCATGGGGTCCTCATATGGCTCTGCGGGTATGAGGGACTTTCAAGAGTGTGTTACTGAGTTGGAGATGGTTGATATTAATAGTTCGGGATTCCATTTTACATGGAATCAAAAGCCTAAAAAAGGCGTGGGGCTGCTAAAGAAGCTTGACCGTGTTATGGGTAACACTGCATTTTTGACCGAGTTTCCTAATTCCTACACGGTTTTTCACCCGTATAGGATATCAGATCATTGCCCATGTTTATTAAAGATCCCAACTCCTGGTATGTTGAAACCTAAACCATTCAAGTTTGCTAATTTCTTGGTTCACAAACCGGAATTCAATGATATTGTTAAGAAGCATTGGGATATGGCCATTGATGGGGTTCCTCAATTTTCGGTGGTTAAGAAACTGCGTCTTTTAAAGAAGCCATTTCGGGCTCTCCTTTTAAAACAAGGAAACTTACACAAGAAAGTTGAGAGTCTAAGAGATAAGCTGGATGCTATTCAACAGAATATTGATGTTGAGCCGTTTAATGAGGATCTTCGTATGCAGGAAGTAAAAATTAATACGGAATTTCAGGAAGCTTGTTTAGATGAAGAACGGTTTATGCTCCAAAAATCTAAAGTGGAATGGTTAAAAGCTGGTGATGCAAATACGAAATTCTTCCATGCTACCCTGATAAGTAGGAATCACTCCTCCAGGATTGATAGCATTAAGGATTCAGATGGGATTCTGTTTGAGGGGGATAATGTCCGGGATATGATTGTCAAACACTATGAGCAATTTCTTGGATACCAAGGACAGGGTCACTCTAGGCCCCTGCCGAACTGTTCATGAATAAGTTGAATTCAGAGGATGCTATGCATATGGTTCGTCCAGTTACTGCTGCTGAGGTGAAAACGGCCATGTTCTCGATTGGTAATGAGAAAGCCCTGGGCCTGATGGCTTTTCGGCAGCCTTTTTTAAAAATGCGTGGCATATCATTGGTCAAGAGATATCGAATGCCATTATGGACTTCTTCAGGTCTGGCAAACTCCTACGGGAAATTAATAATACCCTGATAGTGCTTGTACCGAAGAAAGTGACGCCATCCCTGATTACGGACTTCAGGCCCATTGCATGCTGTAATGTGATTTATAAATGTATTAGTAAGATTGTGGCGGATAGGATGAAGGGGATGCTTAATCAGATTGTCAGTATAAACCAGTCAGCTTTCATCCCAGGTAGGAAAATTTCTGATAATATTCTGCTTACTCAAGAGTTGCTACATAATTATCACAGGGATTATGGGCAGCCCAGATGCGCATTCAAGGTGGATATCCAAAAAGCTTATGATACTGTTCATTGGAACTTTCTTAAGGATATTATTATAGGGTTCGGATTTAATAGTAAAATGGTGGATTGGATTATGACTTGTGTGTCAACCACGACATACTCTATCAGTGTGAATGGTAATCTGCACGGGCATTTCAAAGGTGGCCGTGGGTTAAGACAAGGAGATCCATTATCTCCGTATCTATTCACTCTTGTCATGGAAGTCCTTACATGTCTTTTGCAGAGGGATGCTCGCCTTGATACCTCTTACAGATTCCACAATAGATGTGAAAAACAACAAATTATCAATCTGTGTTTTGCTGATGACTTGTTCCTTTTCGGCCGTGGAGATGTCTCCTCTGCCCGTTGTATCAAGTTAGCACTGGCTACATTCTCAAACATGTCTGGGTTGATCCCTAGTATCCAGAAAAGTACTGCCTTCTTCTGCAATGTTCAACCCAATGTTAAAAATGAAATTCTACAGACCCTGAGATTTGAGGAGGGCATGCTGCCGGTTAAATAGTTGGGTGTTCCGCTTATTTCTTCTCGGCTGCTCTCTAAAGATTGCAATGTGTTAATTGAAAAAATAGAGCAGCGTATTCAAAACTGGAGAAATAGGTTCTTATCTTTTGCAGGAAGATTGCAGTTATCAACTCGGTACTTTCAGCGTTGCATTCGTATTGGGCCGCTGTTTTTATTTTGCCTGCACAAATTATCAAGGAACTTGAAGCTAAATTACGGAATTTCCTGTGGGCGCAAAAAGGAAACTTTCATAGAGGAAAAGCTAAAGCTTCATGGAATTCTATTTGTGTCCCTAAGTATGAGGGCGGCCTGGGTATTAGGCGACTTGGAGATTCGAATAAAGCTCTTATGGCAAAGCATATTTGGAGCATCCTGAACAAGAGGGAGTCCTTGTGGGTTAACTGGATCTACTCATACAGATTAAAAGGCTGCAGTTTCTGGGTATGTAAGGAAGCTACTAATTGTACCTGGAGCTGGAGAAAGATTCTTCAAATGAGGTCTAGTATCAGGAATCACGTGTGGTCGAGAGTGGGCAATGGGAATAATACATCAGCATGGTATGATAACTGGAGTCATCTTGGTCCGCTATCTAACCTCTTGTCTCCTAGGACCATTTCCAATGCGGGATTTACACTTCACGATACGGTTGCGGATATATATAATCAAAGTACTTGGGCTTGGCCATCGGATTGGAGAGACTTATTCCCAGAATTGACTCAATTGGATCAGATTTATTTAGAACCAAATAAAGTGGACTAAATTTGCTGGAAGGATGGGGATGATATTCTTGAGTTTTCTTGTTTAAATGTCTGGCATTCGATTCGGATAAGGGAGCCGGAAGTGGATTGGGCTGAGGTAGTCTGGTTCACTCAGTGTATCCCCAAGCATGCTTTCTTTATGTGGTTGATTATCCGACGGAAACTGCTAACTCAGGATAAGATTCTCCTATGGGATATATCGAGAAGGAAAAACATGAATATGATGTGCTGTCTTTTGTGCTATGAGAATGTTGATTCCCATGATCATCTTTTCTTTGAATGTAAGTTTTCTAAACAGGTATGGAACAAGGCTAGAGATAAGGTAGGTATGTCAACAGTTGGTCCCAAATTGAGTGACATTATGGCCTGGCTTCTGGCTCATGCTCGCTCGAAAACAGCAGCACACTTTACAAGTCGAGTGTTCGTTGCCTGTGCAGCATACATAATATGGCAAGAGCGTAACGCGAGATTGTTCATGAATCAATCTAGGCCACCTGACACCATATGCGAACAAATACTAAAGACAGTTCGGTACAAGCTGATGGGGGTTAAGTTCAAAGATTGTGCGAATGTTCGGAGGCTGCTAGGTAAATGGAAGATAAATGGCGAGTTCAATTCCGATAATGGAGGCTGACTACTAGTTTGTTTATGTGAATAGTGGTTCTAGATTCTAGTCTAGTAGTTGTACTTGTCTTTGTTTTACTGCTTTATATTGGTTGCTTGAATACTGTCATGAGGTATGTCTCATGATAGAACTAGTGGGAATTATCCTCACTACTTGTATTATTTGGTTGGTTAATATATAGAATCACAAGGGTAACCCATTACCCAAAAAAAAAAAAAAAAAAAACCCTCTAAATTTGTAGATGTCACTTTCACCCATCAAGTTTCTAAAGTTTTGAGGTTACCCTAATACTCATCAGTTACGTTCTTTTCTAGGTGTAGGTATAAATTCGAGTTCGTCTACGCTTTATCGTCGTTTTTGTTCGAAAATGAGTTGGGACAATTATAAAATGTTTTCATTTATTTACGTTTTGACGTAAATTTAATATGTTTTGATTCGACGGTATAAACTTGAGTTATCGTACGCTTCTACATAAATTTATTTCGGAAACAAGTCCGGTCAATTGTAGTCTATACGTTATCATTTCGCGTACGCAGTGGGTAAAAAACTAGTTATATTTAATGTATTAGTTATGTATAAATTTATAAAAACTCAAGATAAGGACAGGAAAGGGTTAGCATGTCAACCCAATCCAAGCTGTTCGCATTTGACACGTTACCCAACACGCCCAGCCCACCCATTTGACAACGTCTACTATGTCCAGAGAGAGAGAGAATGGAATAGAAACCGCACCACTGAAAGTGAAAGCCTGTGAGCAACACGATAAAGTAGGGTTCCTAGAGAGAGTAAAGAATCGCTTCTCCTATCAATTAAAGAAGGCATATAGGTAGAGTCATCATCACAGCTGTTAGTGGCACGACTCTTTGACATAACAGAAAGATCAAATAGTTGAATGTTATCCTCGCCAGCATTTTTGTACAGCTGTACACACCCAGAAAAGAATCAGTATATCAGTAAAGATAACAAGCATTATAAAAAGCTAGAGAAGAAAAGAAGTACCCAATATGCTCCAGGGTCTTGCTTGCAATTTTCTTGGAGGAAGCGCAGAACAGAATGGCCATTTTGCCGGACGATATAAGGATGAAAAGCAGGAGTGCCATCTTCGGATACACCTTGGATACAAATATATCATCCGTTTTCAGCAGCTCATATCCCTGAACAACACCGTTTTCATGGTAACAGATGGCTAATTCCGGTACACTTGCCATCACGTTATCCAACCACGCGTCAAGCCAAGTTAATGGACCAACCTGCCAAACAATAAATAAATTTGATGTGAGAACTAAGCAGGTAGGCAAAAAAGTAACGAAATAAACAGAGACAAGTGGGTGTATGGCGGTTGTGTAACGGGTTTGGTCATTTTTCAGTACCTGACCCGTCAACACATCCCACATAGGGTTGGGTCTACCTATTATCCCTTTTTGTTCTTTTCTATAGAACAACTGCTGATTATAATGTGTTACTTACAATTACAAAAATTCTAAACCTTTGAATATAAGGATTTGGGACTTGGGAGGTTGTATACTATACAATAAAAGTAGCCTTTCGGCAAGTTCCAACCCATTCTACTCCGGTCCCTTCTAGTTAAACTTTTGAGTGAAGTACCTGGATAGTCCCTGTTATTTTCCAAAAATTTGGATTTGTAGCTTTCCAAAAGTACATGGACGGTCCCTATGGTTTGCACTTTGTAACGCATTTGGCCCCCAGCCAACAAATCTAACGATTTCAGGAGGTCCAAGTTATGGACTAAATGCGTTATAAAGTGCAAACCACAAGGACCATCCATTTACTTTTGGCAAAAGTTGGGGACTAAATGCGTTACAAAGTACAAACCACAGGGACCATCCGCATACTTTTGAAAAGCTAGGGACCAAATTCAAAATTTTGAAAAACCACAGGGACTATCCGTGTACTTTACTCATTTTATCCAGAGTCCTTATGACCCTTTGAGATAAGACAACGTAAATGGGTCGAAATGGCCACCTGCAAGAGAAGCACATAGTCATGCAAACTAACCTGTCTTGAAACATCCCATAGGTGCAAACTCACTGCAACATGCTTGTCATTACTGAATATCAGCAAATCACTCCCCAAAAACATGCGTAAATTATTAAACTTCCAAAACAAAACCCTTAAGAATCCATCTCAGTTCATTCTTCTATACATATCTACTCTTGCATGGAGGGTCTAGGTGTTTCTTTCACTTTTGAGACCTTCTTAACAGCATCACGGTCTTTGTTTCTTTGGTTATTCTTCACTCCTAAAAAGATACTATCATGTTTTGCTTTTGGCTGTGGGTATTTATATTCTTCCCCTTCACCGGTTTCATTATTTCCGGTCAGAAAAGATGTGTTGAGCCGTTCGTCTGACTTGGAATTATGAGCCGGAGGAAGATCACATGCCTCCATCCTAACAGAATGCATAGCAAAATTCCAAAATATAGATTTCTCTGCAGATTGTGACTGCTGCTTATGTCGTCTAACCAACTTTTCCCCCTCTTCCACATCAGGCCTGCAGTGTACATCAAAGAGTTAAGACATTTGATAGTAAAGAATAGCAAAATGGGAGCGTGATTTTTGGTGCCGATTGGGTTTTTTACTCAAAAAATCTTTTGATAAACTCCTTAAATTTTATACACAAGGAGTGTGTCAAAAATGATTACAAATATATTTACACCATTACACTGATATAAGTTTTGGATAAGATGGTGTAGGACTGCATTATAATTTATAAACTAGGTGATGCGCTAACCATATGAAAACACATGTTTCGACGTGTCCGATCTAACTCACTGTAACATATATTAAGCATTGCAGTTACAGTTTACGATGATGGCATTAACGTGTGGCACCCGCATGTAATATTACACGTTTTTTACTTTGTTACACACGTTACGTTCGTGACATTAGCGTCATTAGACATAGATAAAAAAGAGTTATGTCTTGGTCGTTGCGGTGTAAAGTTGTTAAAGTAATTTAGACAACGGTGTAAAGTCGTAAAAGTAAGTTAGGCATAACGTGGTTAGAAATAGATTAAAAAGGTATAATGATGTGTCGCACACTACGTGTAAAGTCGTAAAAGTAATTTAAATAAAATGAGATGTCAAGTTATTAAGTAGAAAAGGTTGGCATGTCAAAGTTGTCAATTATCAAAAGTTAGAAGGAAATGTGTAACTTAGTCAAATATAATGGTTAACAGTGTTTCATGTCAAAAGTTTAAGAGTATAAGGTGAAATAGAAAAAGTTTTAAATTGAAGTAATAATATAAGGGTTAGAATTGTTATTTCTCAAAAGTACAGGGTTTAGAATGGTCAGTGGGAAAGCCCACAGATCTTTTAATTTAAGATAGTAGTAATATACTTTGGGCTGTTTCCCAATTTAACTTATATACTTTGGGCTGTTTCCCTATTTAACTAACTTCTTAATTTTACCCATTAAAGATGCTCAAATTGTACATTCACGAGATATATGCAGATGCCATTTACCCTGTATTTAGTATGAGAGACTGTCCAATACGATGTACTGCAATAGAGAGGCGGGCCCTTGAATATGGGATTTTAAATATTTGTTTGAGAATGTCAGCTGGAGCAATAACGTCGATTTCGTCTTCATGCTCTGTTAAACCAGATACATATGATTAACAATGACCACTGGTAATTAGAGTGGTCACGTTTCTAATTTATAAAGTTTGAAATTATAAATACTTTATATGGGAATCCAGAAGCCAAAACACTAAACCCATTCGGTAGGTGCTTCTTTTAACAACCAAAAAAGTTAAAGATAAACAAGGACTTGGCCAAAACAAAGAATACAATACGTTTTTGGATCCTCAATTATTCATGCACAGGTACAGGCACACTTTAGTTAGAACAGAATTGGCTTTTTAAGCAACCCTATGTATAAAAGCACAAACAAAGCCTTCTATATTTAATGAGTTACGAAGCTTAACATGCACACGGACTGCTTTTTTGTATTGTTATATAATACTAATACTAATGCAGCACTATGTAGAAATTATTAATAGTTCAAGACATGCATTTTGGTAACTTAATCCAAAGTCCAATCTAAATCCCATCGTCCCAATCGACAATTTATTTACAAATGGAAGAACTAGCCAATGCTGCCAAGTCATACAACAAATGACACAGTTTCTATGATTCGGTTCAATTCATGAAAGAAAAGGTTCTGAATTCATTAACGAAATTTAATCTTGTCTTTGAAATTGTAAAAATAGGAATCTTGCCCTAATACTTGAACCATATTCTCGCAAGTCAAGTGCTTTGTTGTTTGTGTCTCCATTGTTACTTGTGCAAGGATTGATGAAAACTGAAATATTATTGTTCTCATGTTAGTTGGCAGTTGGCACCCAGAGAGGTCTTATTAAGTATTAACTTCTTTTCTCTCCCCAAGTATTCACTTATCTTTACTTCTATCATCTTTGGAAGGATTATATTTGCAATTCCCACAAGGGTTTTTATCATCTCCGGAGATTTGCATATTAGTTATTTCCTTTTGTGAAATGAAGAAAGGTTCCATTACATATTTTGTTTATTTAGGACAATGTTGGTCACTGAAAAATGAAAATATCAAGTATAAGATTGATGCTATAATGATTTCATTCCAATTTTGAATTAGGGGTGTTCAAACGAATCGAATTCGTGAGTTAATCAAATCAAATTCTTCGAATTTTGATTTTTTAAACATGGAATCGAATTTGATTCTATTCGAATTAGATTTGATTGATTTGATGCGGATTCAAAATCTGAATTCGCGTCCAATTCGATTCGAATACGCAACTCGAATCCAAATGAATTTGATCCGATTCATATTCACCCAAATAATAAATTATTCTAATTATGTTTTCCAAACTACTACAATCTTGAATTATTTTTAGCATCAAAGCAAACATGTGCCAACTGAACTAAAATGTTAAACCTCCAAGCTTCATGATAAAATGTTCAAAATAAGTGAGTGTCTAATATTCAAAACGTTCAAAGTGAGAACGTCGACAAGTTAATTTTAAACTAAAATGCTAAACAATCAAACTTCAAGGCTACATTTTTCTTTTTAAGAATCGGCCATTTGGCCGTGAGCAGGAATTCCACATTATGGAATGTGGATATAAGGTATAAAATAAATCTAAATATATATTAAATAAATTATATATAATGTATAATATACATAGAGGGATAATTATATGTATATTTCTATTTCGAATCGAAAACTTAAAATTCGAGATTCGATTCCAAATTCGAGTTTAGACTTCGAATCGATTAAAAATTAGAAAATTCAAATTGAATTTCGAATTGACGGTTTTCAATTCGAGTCGAAATGAATTTTGAGCTTTTTAGTCCGATTCGAATATTGAACACCCCTATTTTAAACTCTCTTTTCAAACCAAAATGGTCCCATTACAATTTTACTAAAAGACAAAGTCATTAAAAACGATTATGAGCAAGGCAATGTTATTGTACTACCATTAACATAACTATTGCTCTTATTTGAAGATAAATTACTATCCTTCAATAAACGATTAACAAGGACTTAAAATAGTTAAGGCAGAACTTTGAAGTTTTTTTAACAGCGAACTAACCTATCCTATACCTCTAGGATTTGAACCCTCCACCTCTTAGATAGAAAGGCAGCACTTGGGATTTCAGAGTTGAGACAGATAATCCTGTTAATGTATTTATTAACAGTGTTGGGATTAAACACACGAAACTGAACACCCACACACGAAAGCAACAAAGGAACACGAGGATATAAAGTGGTTCGGCCGGCTGACCTACGTCCGCTGTGCTGCAACTAGGGTTTGTTTTATTATTCGGGTACTACAACGAATTGCAAGGCTCTACACATCTATATATATTAGATAGATTAGGGTTTACAGCTTTGGGAACAAGAAACATTAATTTAAACAAGCTAGTATTTGAAAAACTTCTATATGTTGAAGAAGACATGTTAGAAAAATACGTAAAGCCTTAAGGGAGTCCAAGGTGAGTGTGCTACTTCAAAAAACGCCATAAAATATTACCAAAAGGATAGATACATCCTCTAAGCAAAAAATCTCACACAGAAAGAGATGATAGACATTAGACAAGCTCTAAATGATATCCCATAAGGAAGAAGTTGTGACATAATTTTCAGGCATGTCATTCCAAACCCAATTAGCTGATATTAAAAGAACCTCTTGAGTTTTAAGAAACTCTATACATATAGATCTGATATTCCTAGAAAATATGCATCCATTTTCCTAGGTTGGTATATCAAATGGAGTCCAGTAATATGTCAAAGATGATACAGAATTACAAATAGTAATCATTTCAATTGGTGAGTAATTTAGATAATCTACCTCTTTTACCACATATTCCCAACCGGTGTGAACAAACCAAATACGTTTTAAGGATGG
Organism: Scalesia atractyloides; assembly: GCA_947069175.1. Classification (NCBI taxonomy): domain Eukaryota; kingdom Viridiplantae; phylum Streptophyta; class Magnoliopsida; order Asterales; family Asteraceae; genus Scalesia; species Scalesia atractyloides. The sequence goes on along the minus strand of CAMTDV010000013.1, from coordinate 66,508,101 downwards.
ATATATTGTCTAGACTCTGAAGTTGAGAAATCCAACGCATCCCAAAAAACCCATAGATTAATCAGCAAGGTAATCAAGAACCATCGAATTAACCAGCATCTTCAATCGAAAAGAATTTATGCACAGTTTTACTATATTCACATTCATGTGCAGAAACTTCACTCATGTAGGATCACATGAACTAATAACTTCACCAAAAAGCTACTACTAAGCTCCATCCAAAACTTCACATTGTTTGCGTGTGGCATTCAAGTGCTCTATTAGCAAATCAGTGTAGGAAGCTATTTAACAATCAAGGAAGTTAGTCATTACTACTGACGGTCTTTCTATATAAGGAATGGAGTTTCTACTGAGCAGTGATATGGCTATTTGCTAAAAACGCCAGCAGTGCTAATACTCCACCGACATTGCCGTTTACTTAGTGATTGTTAGAACTGGTTGGACGGTTTGGTTAATAAGTCGGTAAAACAATTGTATAGCATAGACTATAAATAGCGGAATGTAATACGTACAAACTAGCATTGAATAATACTTACTTCTTCCCTAATTCTCTCTACAACCTAACCGTGTGTTCTCGAGAACATATATGATATTTCTATCTGAATTACCAGTGAAACGAACTCCATCAGAGTGACAATTCACATCAAAAGATTATCCTAACAGTTTCCAATACTCTCTACATGTTTAAACACACATAAACCACCAAAAACCATACCTCCACCAGTCCTCGTATGCGCAGCAACCATCGGAAGAACCCTATCCGGTATATTCGGCCGAGGCAGCGTTTTCAGATTAGTCTCAGTAGGAATCACTCGATATCTCGGAGCTTCTTCCCTAACAACAATCAACAACAATCCTTAAACCTAAAGCCTAATTCATGTGCGATAAAAGAGTTTGAATTAAATTCGATTGAATTTCAAAAGTTCTTACGTTGAAGCTGAAGGAACGAGTGCAGAACCGAAGGCGGTGAACGGTTTATCGGTGACCGGAATAGAGCCGCATAGAAACCCTACCTGAGGCTTTGGTTTGGCGATTTCGAGTTCGCCGACGCATTGAAGCTCCGGCGATCCTTCTCGTGACGGAATCGGTGAAGATGACCGTGATTTCTCCATGTTTCTGGAATGATTTGGTTTAGGTTTGTGGTTAACTGTGCAGTAATGACGGATTATTGAGAGCAAAATCCAGAATCTTCAGTGAAGGAATGGTGATGGTGGTGTTAAAAGATTAAACCCTTGGGGTAAAGCTGCTTAAGATATGGGTAAGTTCGGCCAACTGGATCATAGACCCAATTTTACACAATGTTTCTATAACCATCCACTAATTTGGATATATCGAAATAACTAAGAAACGAATCACGTCACAAGTTATACAACCATTGTTCTTTGGGCGGCTTGTTTAGTGGTAGTTAGTTGATCTACCAACGGAATAACTCCGGATTGAATTTTTGGTTTGGACTATAGTAGTTATCTTTATGTGCGGTAATTCTAGCCCCAATCAATCAATACCTTATATGTCCAATTTTATACAAAATACTCATTAGCTATTAAGTAGTGGCGGCATTCTACTTATATCATAAACTATATATATATATATATATATATATATATATATATTAATACAATCAAATATCCCACCAACCAATCACAAACCACACCAACAAATCTCAAACTCAACACGCAAGGTAAATTTCTCATATTTTTCGTCGTCTAACTCCATTTATTGAATCCCAATATGTCCTATAAAATATGTAAGTCACAAAAAAACCTTTAATCAAGTATTGGCATGGTTTAAAATGAGTCTGGTTCAATTCGAAATGGTTCTTATATAAATTTTTGATTTGTTGTTCTAGTTTACTAGCCTTATATAATAAAGTTTTCAATTTTGTGACTTAATTTTTTGAGAAAAAAGATAATGAAGTGTATAAAAGTTATTTGAATTCTAGCCTAGAACAAATACCATGTACCTCTAATTATGCTTCACATTACGCCTAACAATCGGCTAAAATGTATCACATGTGATGTCAAAACATATATCACACACCAAATGATGCAAAGACATTTTCATTTACAATATCTATTTATAACATGAATCCATGAAGTGATTTTGAAAGGCGATCTTATGCAATATTTATGCTTTAATCCGTGAATTTGATTGCAGGCATTTGCCTGAAACTTGATGTAATAATGAATTGCATCCAAAGATAATACGTTAAAAATTTAATTTTGTTAATATTGACTAATCTTGTCAATACATAATTGCCATATGAAGAAACACTAAGTCGACACTAGGTTAGACTCAACTGGTTTGTCTTGTAAAGGGGTTCAATGTCTATTCTTTCCTTGCCAAACTGTTCGGTTCTCGTTCAGGGATCCTGCAAAACAAAAGCAACAACGGTGAACTTGTTACAAGGAGGAGAGGTTGGGGTTTCTCCTTTTAACCACCCTCCGCGTGAGAATAAGTATTCGCTTTGAGGAGTAAAAGTGTGTGTATAGAGTGAGAGAGTGGGAGAAACGATCCTTAAACCTGGAGGTGAAGTCCTCTATTTATAGCCGAGGATTTGTGAAGGAGAAGAAGGTGCCAGTTGGCCATTCGCCAGCTGTCTAATCGTGGAGTATATCCATTAAGTCCCCTCTGACATGACCAGGCCCTTATTCTGTAGTAGGGCTGGCGTGGCCCTGACATCCAATGAAGATCATGTGACAAGCCCTGACATCCAATGATTAGTGCCACGTGGTGTCCTTTTCCTTGTCTGTTGGGAATATTCTCTCTGTCGTTAGGTGTACCCCTCGTCCTTCTAGATCCTTCTAGATGACGAGGTCTGCTCTCAAGAGTGGTGTGGTCTTACGTATGCGCGTCCACGCATGCTATCTAGGACCATACTGTCACAACCCGACCCTACCCTGGAAGGAAGCTGTGAGCAGATACAAGTGGTATCGGTGTTTATTAAAACTATCGCAACGCAAATTTCATCATGATCGGGTGTCAGGAAAAATATATAGGTTTTCAAACACCGTAGTTTTCATTTCATAAACTGTGGGATGAAACTCGTATTTACATAAAGGATTTTCACTTATTTAAAACCTTTATTTACAAAAACATTTACTATTCATGTTACATAGCCACTTATTTAAGCTTGAGTATCTCGTAGCACTTTTCCTTCTCTTCATAGTAAATCACCTTAAACGCGTTTTAAAAATATTTGATTAACGAAAAATACTGGTGAGTTCATTCAATTTATACAAAAAGGCACATTATTAAAATTATAGTATCAAATGATTTTTACATTTGTTTATATCTGTCAATTACTCAAATCAGTATTTGTCACACATCCAATTTGGTGATTGTGGTCATATTACTATTGACTAATTCTTTGTCCAATATCAACGCTAGACTAGAAGTGTATACAAAACCCCACATACAGGCAGTACTTTCAGAATACAAAAACTTAATCACTGTAAATATAAGTAACAATTGGAAAGCATTTAGGATTTTGAAAACATTTAATAAAGAGAATGACTCACATTGCATAATTAGGGTTTTTAGTTACCGCCTCCTCGTTTAAGTCATGGGTTCCTAAGTAAACACGCAATGCAACACGTATTAGTGTATTAACTCAATTCAAACTTTAACGATAATCACGAGATCAAAACCTTAACGCAGTTAACAAAGTATAGCCTTATTCAGGTAGCACTTTGACATCCGTTGATTGGTTTCGGATCAATCGTAGCAGGGTATCGTACCAGTGATTGGGGTTAACACGCTTTCTTGGGAGCAGAGTTTTGAGGTTTAGGGGTTTGGGTATTAGAACGGTAATTTGAGAGAGAAGGAAGTATCGATTTTCTGATTGAAACTGGTGTAACACCCTGTAAAATCATGTCCAATAATATAGTGACACGTGTTGTATTTTTAAATATAGTCTATTAAAGACCAATAAGGGCTAAAGGCGTCAACATGCTCAAACTGAGCCTCTGAGTTACGGTCCGATGTCAACATGCATAAATAATAACCTCTGAGTGACTGATATGTCAACATGCTTAAATCATTAGCCTATAAGTGACTGATATGTCAACATGCTTGAAATTTGGCCTCTGAGTGACTGATATGTCAACATGCCCAGCCTCTGAGTGACATCGGAATCAACATGCTTATAATAAGCCTCTGAGTGATCCTTTACGTAGTCCTAACTCTCATATGTCTCGTTTATTGGACGAGAGTGATTAAATCCATTATTATATGAAAGTTGGATAATGGAGGGATTAAAAGTGTCAACATGTTAATTCTTACCTCTGAGTGACCTTATATCGAACCGAGAGCTTGACAATGTCCGAGCATAATCCCGGGTATGCCAAGTATTGGCTACAGAGGGCTAATTGTGCCAAAACAATGTTTTAGAAGGCTTTTATAAGCTTTAATAAGTTAAGGGGCTAAAAGTGACAAAGTTTGAAAGTGGCCATGGGTGTAACATTCGTCGAAAAACGGGTTTTCAAAACCCGCTCGTTTATTAATCAAATATACAGTTATAAGTTCCGTTGCGTATTTATTGTTCATATTAATTTTAAACAATACATAACTAATAAACATTTCTAGAATTTTAAACCATAATTAATAAATAATAAAAATAGTGAATAAAAAAATAAAATGGAGACGCCGGGTTTCGAACCCGGGTCACCCACAAACACAAACACACAACACACCACTCCGCCACACACTTCACTTGTGATAAACACTGAATCAAATAACATTTAAAGTAAAACCCGAAAGTCAAACCCGGTAAACAACGCGCCAGAACTCGCAATCACCGGAGAAAACATAAACTCCGCGAATTTGGCTGTTTCTACTGTCACACCCCGACCCGCAGCGGAAAAGGTGATCGGGGCATGATTGGGTTATCATCAAAGCTCATGACATTTATTATATGTTTCATATTCATTAATACAATTTAATGGAAATTTACAATAAATGATACAACGTGTTCTAACTATCAATCTAAGCTTCTTGGTTCTCTTCTAAGGCATATCCTATGTTTTCCTTGCTTCAACCTGTTCACCTGTATCATGTGTAAAAAGGTTTTTGGATCAACATAATGTTGGCGAGTGAATCCTATGGAAAACATTTGAACAAGTTTATCCAATTGATTATAAATAAGGTGCATACCATATATGAGTAAATGTAGATGTAAGTTTATTCACACAACACATAATATCGAATATTGAACACACATCACCAAATAATTGTTTTGAGGCACGCGTTGTTCGACTCGTCTCTCACGAGGAACTGATGGGCCTAATGAATGAGTTTTGAGGCACGCGTTGTTCTTACGAACTGATGGGCCTAATGTATGAGTTTTGAGGCACGCGTTGTTCTTACGAACTGATGGGCCTAATGTATGAGTTTTGAGGCACGCGTTGTTCTCGTCTCCCACGAGGAACTGATGGGCCTAATGAATGAGTTTTGAGGCACGCGTTGTTCTTACGAACTGATGGGCCTAATGTACAACATTGACAATATGAATACATCACAACCAATAATAGTTACATTCTAGTTTAGTTCATATAATGGTATAACACAAATTTGCATAAGAGAATTAGTTTAAACGACACATGATACACCCCAAAACATGAATAAAAAGGGGAGTTTGTAAGAATTCACTCACATTGGGTGCGTTCGGTTGATGAGGTTGAATGCACGCGAAATGGTTTTAACCACGAGTGAAATTAACCTAGATAAATCGCATTATGGTTTGGTAAGTAAACGGATTTTATTAATCTATTTAGTAGGATTGTTGGGTGTATTTTTGTGAGTTTGAGGCTATTTTCTAACCTTAAAAATGTTATTTTTAAGTATTTTTAATTGATTTTGAATAAGAATAATTAAATAAAAAAATAATAAAAAAATATTTTATTTTTGCTACAGTAACTTTGACCGTTGACTTTGACTATCGTTGACCGGTTCGGAAGGCGTATTATTGTGCGCTGGGTGAGGCTCGAACCCGAGACCTCTCGTACGCGTGCACGCAGCTCTACCAACTGAGCTACGTGTCTAACCCGTCATATATCCGATTTTAATTATATATATATATTAATTAGAGTTAAACAGAAATCCTTTTATTTTAAAAATGAAATAAATCACAGGACCGGTGCGCTCCACAGGTCTCGAACCCGGGACCTGTGGGTTAGCGGACACACACTCCACCGCTGGACTGTGTGTCGCACTTGGTTATAAACTCGGTTATCAATATACTTAACATATACTCAAGGCGACTCCGGTTCAGTTTGCTAAAAAAGGAATTTTTATCAAGGCGGCGTGTGTGAAACCGGAATCGAACTCGTGACCTTAGCGTTAAAAGTGCACACAGTCCACCGCTGGACTGTGTGTCTAACCCGGTAAATAACTTGATTTTAATTATACTTAACCATTACCGAAATGTCGTCTTCTTCACTGTTTTTAACCGGAAGTGACGACTGACTGGTTCGAAAGGTTGATTCATGCTCTTTTAGCGTTTAACGATCAATTACAGACGAGATAAAAGTAAAAAGGAAAGGAATTAGGCGTGAAAAGTACCGACTGGTTTTACTCTGTTTTCCGGCAGAACTCCGGCGGAAGAAATCTTTTTCCGACGACAAGTATCTTGCAGCAGAGAGTCTTCCGAAGGCTTGCAAAGGTTGTGGGTGACTTCGGTGAAAGTTTAGGGGGTTCAGTAAGCTCGAAGGTTAATGATACGGTTTTCCGGCGATGTATCAAATATTTCCGGCGAGTGATTTTTCGCCGAGAAAGGGTGCGATTTGAGTGTGTAAGACTTCTGGCGAGTTGAGGTTGTATTTATAGGGTAGTATTGGGATGAATGGGGTCTGAATTCGGTCTTAATTCGAAGTCAACCGTACTCCGGTGGTTATGGCTGATGTCGCGGTTCAGACGTCGGTTATAACCGTCGTAATAGTTAAGTTATCGGTTACTTTGAGCGAAAACGTAAATAATCGGCGAAGTCGTCGGGATTTCCGACGACTGTTATTTTGGGCGCAATAACTGGATTTGATTTCCGAAACTTAATATTTGAATTAATTGATTCCTTTCTTTATCAGAAAATCAAAGTGGCGGAGTGGTTTGTCGGCTGAGAGATAAGTGTTGGTTTGAACCGGTAGGGACCCGAGTTCGAAACCCGGCATGAGTAAAACATTTTTATTTTGTTATTTTTGACAGATTTTCAAAAACTAAATACATATCCCCGCATAATAATTGATTACGGATCGTTTAAAATTATTTTGGGTATTTAATTCGCAACGAAAAATTTGACTGACTGCTCGGTTGATAAACGGAGCGGGTTTAGTAAATCCGTTTTTGACGGATGTTACATCTACTTTGATCGAAACGGATAAACTGATTTCGACATCAGTTATAACCGATGCCGGCCATCAATTTCGGTCATAACCGCCGGAAACCTTTGACCGCGAATCAAGACTCAATTCAAACCCAATTCAGCCTGTTTCCACTATAAATACCCACTTGAACTTCCTGAAAACCTTTCGCTCAGAACAACGTTCGCTTCCGAAGCATTATTCCTTCCAAAACACGTCGCCGGAAATTTCTGCATTCGCCGGACTTTCACCGGAAAACCGAGGCTTTACTTCTAATCGGTATAAATCATCTAAACCTTTTTGCTATCTCTTACTTAGTATTCTAATTGCACAACACAATGATCAAAACTGTTAAACAGTTCACTCAGCCGTAAATCACAAATCAGAGCCGACGACTCTTGCCGGAAATCTGAAGAAAACGCTCTGTTTTGGTACATCTTATTCTGTAATCTTCTTTTCTATTTCATTTCAATCAATTATAAGTTTTGTTGATCGATTAAACAGAACAGTCGGATTTCACTGTTCTGTGTTCTTGTAAACGAAGAAGATGAAGTCGAGTATATGTATTAGTATAATTAAAACTGGATATTCAAACGGGTTAGACACACAGTCCAGCGGTGGACTGTGTGCAAATACAATATGCACGTCCCGAGTTCGAATCGCACACGTTACCGACTTTCAGAAATAAAACCAACATTTTTAAAACCTAATCAGATCAAGTCACGGTATATACATAAAAGGAATTTAACCCAGTAGTTAAACAGATTAGACACACAGCCCAACTGGTTGGGCTGTGCGCACTCGAACCAAAGGACCCGAGTTCGACTCCGGGTCTCTGCAATCGGTTCGGCCATATAAATCATTTTTAATAAAAACCAAATAAGTTAAAGGTTAATTAGTATATATATATAATTAAAACAGAGATATTTCGGGTTAGACACGTAGCTCAGTTGGTAGAGCTGCGTGCACGTATACGAGAGGTCCCGAGTTCGAACCTCACTCAGCGCATAGAAAACACAGTCTGACCGGTCAAGACCCGGTCAACGATCAAAAAGTCAACTTTTTTATTTCTTTTTATTTATTTATTTAATTGGAAATTTATTTAAAAATACTTAAAAATAAGATTATTAAAGTTAGAAAATTTCCTTAAACTCACAAAAATAAATCTAAAAATCCCATTTAAGAGCACTAATTAAAAATATTAATCTCAAATAAAATTTAGTTATTTATCAAATCATTTTGTTATTATCTAGGTTAGTTCTTCCCTCGTCGATTGAATCATAAATTCGTGCGTATTCATCGTCATCAAAGAACGCACCCATTGTGAGTGAATCTCTACCAATTCCCCGTTTTAATCATGTTTTGGGGTGTATCATGTGTCGTATAATCCTTTTATTTTATTTAAACACTTGTGCATACATCATATCCGTGATCAAATGTGTATCAATTGTTGTGTGAATTATATGTAGATTGGATTTATCATTTTCAGTGCACGCATTTCATTAGGCCCATCAGTTCCCCGTGGGAGACGGGTTGAGCATCAGGTGCCTCATTAGATCGGCTCCGTTTGATTAAGCCTTGATCTCACATCCATCATCATTCATATCATATACTCATCCAAAGTGGTTTGTGTTTGTTTATCTATATATGTTTGCTCACATGTGATTATTGCACAAATTTTCCTTATTAATTAAAACAAGAAATTAGTAACAATGTTTTATCAAGGTTCACTCGCCAACTTTTGTTAACCCAAAATATCCCCCGTTTTACACATGATACAGGTGATCCAGCTGAGACAAGAAACACATAGGAAGGCCTAGAAGAATAAACAAGTTTAAGCTTGGAATAATTATATAGTTTCATTTTTCTTGTAATTGTATGAATTTTGTTTTGGATATTTAAGTTGTAATTTGAATTTAATAAATATGAAACATCTTAGTAAACATCATGAGCTTTGGTGATAACCCAATTATGCCCCGACTTTTATTTCCGCTGTGGGTCCGGGTGTGATAGATTGGTATCAGAGCTTATGACTATAGGAATATAGGATAGGTTATTAGACCCTTAGAGCCTATACTATAGTTGATTAAAATTTTAAATTGTTTATGCGTTACATACAAAATTCATGATGTTTATATGTTTTATGTTTATTTTTACACTCAATGTTATGCAAGCATGCTCACAAATACATGTTATTATACAATGCTCATCATGAATCATATCCTCATAACATATCATATCCATGAGAGCACACACCTCATGATTCCCATGATTTTTGCAATGATTTTTGTATTTTTCAAATCACATCAAAGTGAGTTCTCATGATGGGCATGTAGTAACTGGAAGGGTACGAGTACCGGTAGTCGGAACGTCCTGTCTAGGCTTGGCATTCGTATAAATCCAAAATAAAGGACCAGTTTGCCTACCTGGGGACTAACGATGAGAGTACGAAGGACCTATTAGGCCAAAGCATGCTATACCAAACGTCGTGTGAGCTAACCCCACTTTGAGTTATCATTGTGTCTACACCTGGACACCCTCCTACCATACATCTCACAATCATATTTTACGATTTCCATTCGGGTGATGCGAGTGTTAATCCGCCGACACCAATGTGAATCCTACCAAGCCCAATAGTCATGGGGGCCCACATGACTACACAGGCGATGGTATGGGGGACATTGGAGGCCCAAACATGAGCAAACCCAAGACATCCTATGGATGTAGTTAAATTATTGCCAATTATGTTTTTTTTCATTCTTTTTACGACACATGACACCTAGAAAATTCTTAAACTCACAATCTTCCTATGTATGTTCCTGTAGATGTCGGCTAGGCAACTACGTGGAGGTAGAAAGTCAGGAAGATCAAATGAACGCTTGGCCACACAAATTGCTAAACAAATGGCCGCAGTGCTTCCTGACATCGTGATTCAAGTTCAACAAGCTCTCACCGCAAATCCCATCAACCCTCCCAATCAAGAAGACCAGAGCGTCGCCAACCCTCCCTCTAAAAAGTGCTCCTACAAACACTTCAAATCTTGCGATCCCCCAAAATATGAAGGGACCGAAGGTGTTACCGCCCTCCTTCACTGGTTTGAAGAAATGGAAAACACTTTCCTCAATTACGATTGTCCCGAGGATCGCAAGGTACGTTATGCAACTGGAAGACTGTTCGGGGTAGCCCTTACCTGGTGGAACACGGAAAAGGGTAAACGAGGAGTTGAAGATGCCATGGCCTTAACATGGGAAGAGTTAAGGGAACTCATGACAAGACGCTTCTATCCAAGAAGCGAAATCAAAAAGTTGGAAGATGAATTCCACGCGCTGAAACAAAAGGAAGGAGATCACGCCTCCTATAATAAGCGATTTCTCGAGCTGAACCAAATGATCCCTAATTTGTTCACCCCCTTGTACCGCTTAGTCGAACACTACAGTCGAGGCCTCCCCTCGAAAATCCAAGATTCGGTTTTAAGCACTTCGCCTGCAACACTTGAAGCCGCAATGGAATTAGCTACAGAACTCACTGAGAATCGCATCCGAAATGGCAAATTTAAAGATGAGAAGAAGAAAACACCCATTGAGACCCCAACTCCAAACCACCCAGTCTCCTCCTCAAAGTTTGCTGGTAAGAGGAAACAAAACAGCAAGAATTTTGCTGTCACTCAAACCAACCCTCCTATCACTGCTGCACCAATCACCCAAATCGCTCCCTCAGCTGCACCATTTAAAAAGCCATACACCGGCCCACACCCAAAATGCAACCGTTGTCAATACCATCACCCTCCCGAAACTCTTTGCCAACATTGCACAAGCTGTGGCCGTGCAGGTCACACCATCCAAACCTGCCGCACTCTTCAACGAATGAACCGCAATCAACCCTCAACCCAAACCCACCATCAGATAGTGGGTCAAGCCCAACAACCCTTACTTCTACCACCTGCACCACACGCAGCCCAAACTTACTACCAACCCAACTACCCCATGATGCAACCCATGCGAGCTTGTTACAACTGTGGGGACCCAAACCACTTCAGGAACACTTGCCCACGCTTGGTGAACATCATCCATGCTCAAGCTCAAGCAAACCCGGTAAACCAAGCTAACCAAGCTCCTCCACCTGCCAGAGGAAGAGCTTTCAACATCAATGCCAACCAAGCTAGGGCTGACAACTACGTGGTCAACGGTACGTTTCTCATCAATGGTAGTTATGCATCCATATTATTCGATACTGGTGCGGATAAGAGCTTTGTGTCCTTAGAATTTGAACCTATCTTCAACCAAACTCGTGTTAATCTCATGGAATCTCTAACGGTGGAAGTTGCTGACGGAAAACCCGTTTCATTAAATTCTATTATACGCAATTGTACCCTCACTCTAAACGATCACGATTTTCCAGTTGACCTCATTCCTATGAAGTTGGGAAGTTTCGATGTTATAATCGGTATGGACTGGCTCAGCCAGCATCACGCTGAAGTAGTGTGCCGCGAAAAGTTCATTCGCATTCCTCTTGCAGACGGTCAGACCCTACGTATTTTTGGAGAAACCCCTTCGAAAGGACTCAAATTAATGTCCTGCCTTCAAGCCCGAAAATATCTCCGCAAGAACTATGTCGCATTCCTAACTCACGTCGTCAAAAAGGGAAACAAGGAGAAGAAACTCGAAGATATCCCAGTTGTGAAAGAATTCCCACAAGTCTTTCCCGACGACATTTCAGGACTCCCTCCTGTGAGAGAAGTCGAATTCCGCATCGATCTTGTACCTGGCGCTACACCAGTCGTAAAATCCCCTTATAGGTTAGCCCCATCCGAAATGCAAGAGCTGGCCAGTCAACTGCAAGAGCTGACTGACAAAGGATTCATACGTCCTAGCTCCTCGCCTTGGGGTGCACCTGTTTTCTTTGTGAAGAAGAAAGATGGAACGTTTCGCATGTGCATTAATTATAGAGAACTCAACAAGTTAACGGTTAAAAATCGCTATCCACTACCTCGCATCGATGACCTCCTAGACCAACTTCAAGGCGCTACCTGCTTTTCAAAAATCGACCTTCGTTCTGGTTATCATCAGCTCAGAGTACGTGAAGAAGATGTCCCAAAGACCGCCTTACGGACTCGTTATGGTCATTACGAATTCATGGTCATGCCATTCAGTTTAACCAACACCCCCGCTGTCTTCATGGATCTAATGAATAGGGTATGCAAACCCTACCTCGACCGTTTTGTCATAGTCTTCATCGACGACATCCTTATCTACTCCAAGTCTAAATCCGATCATGAACAACACCTTCGACTCATCCTTACACTCTTAAGGACTGAAAAGCTCTACGCTAAGTTCTCAAAATGTGAATTCTGGTTAGGAGAAGTACAATTCCTTGGACATGTCGTCAACGACAAGGGAATACATGTCGATCCTTCAAAAATCAAGGCAGTACAGGAATGGCAAGCGCCACGTACCCCTACAGAAGTAAGGTCATTTCTTGGTTTGGCTGGTTACCATCGACGCTTCATTACCATTTTTTCTCGTATTGCTGTCCCACACACGGCCTTGACTCATAAAGGAAAACCCTTCATATGGGGACCTAAGCAAGAAGAGGCCTTCCAAACTCTAAAGCAAAAACTTTGTGACGCACCTATCCTCACACTCCCTGAAGGTTGTGATGACTTTGTAGTATATTGCGACGCATCAGGGTAAGGGCTAGGCTGTGTATTAATGCAAAGAGGAAAAGTGATAGCCTATGCTTCTAGGCAACTCAAAGTTCATGAGAAGAATTACACCACCCATGACCTGGAACTTGGAGCCGTTGTGTTCGCTCTCAAGATATGGAGACATTACCTCTACGGTACAAAGTGTGAAATATACACTGACCACAAGAGTCTCCAACATATCTTCAACCAAAAGGAGTTGAATATGAGACAACGAAGATGGGTCGAACTTCTTAACGACTACGACTGTGAAATTCGGTATCATCCTGGCAAGGCAAACGTGGTGGCTGATGCGCTCAGTCGAAAAGGTTATGCGAACTCCATTCATCTTCTATGTTGGCAAATCATAACCGACATCAAAGATCGAATCCGAGCAGCTCAACATGTTTCTGTAACAGAAAATGACGTACGCGATGAGCTGTCATGTGGAGCTGAACTAAAAATCGAAACCAAATCCGACGGTATTCTATACTATCTAAACCGCATATGGATTCCTGATCGCGATAACCTTCGTGATTTCCTCATGAATGAGGCGCACAAAACACGATACTATGTACACCGAGGAGCCGACAAGATGTATCAAGACCTACGATACACCTACTGGTGGCCTGGCATGAAAAAGGATATCGCTGTTTTTGTTTCCAAGTGCCTTACCTGTTCCAAAGTAAAAGCTGAACATCAAAGACCTTCAGGACTCCTAGTCCAACCCGAAATACCTGTATGGAAGTGGGAAAACATAACCATGGATTTCATTACCGGGTTACCTCGCACCTCCAGTGGGTATGACACCATATGGGTAATAATCGATCGTCTTACAAAGTCATCTCATTTCATTCCGATTCGCGAGGACTTCAAGAACGAGAAGTTAGCTCGTATCTACATCAGCGAGATTGTAAGCCGTCATGGTGTACCTTTAAGCATCATTTCAAACCGTGATGGTCGTTTCACTTCACGAACATGGCAAGCCGTACAAACCGCTTTGGGTACACGATTAGACCTTAGCACCGCCTTTCACCCTCAAACTGACGGTCAATCTGAACGCACCATCCAAACTCTTGAAGACATGCTTCGAGCATGTGTCATAGACTTCAAAGGGAACTGGGACGCTCATCTACCATTAGTTGAATTTTCGTACAACAACAGCTATCATTCAAGTATCGGCATGGCTCCTTTCGAAGCTTTATATGGTCTTAAGTGCCGATATCCAGTATGTTGGCACAAAATTGGGGAATCACAAATCACCGGTCCAGAATTAATTCAAGAAACAACCGACAAGGTCATTCAAATTCGAAACAATCTTCTAGTGGCTCAAAGTCGTCAAAAGAGTTATGCAGACAAACGACGAAAGCCCTTGGAGTTTGACATTGGTGATCAAGTACTTTTAAAAGTATCACCGTGGAAGGGAGTGGTTTGTTTTGGCCAGAAGGGCAAGCTAGCACCACGCTACGTAGGACTTTTCAAGATACTCGAAAGAGTAGGTCCTGTAGCATACAAGCTTGACCTACCAGAAGAGCTCAACGGAATTCATCCCACATTCCACGTATCAAACATGAAGAAGTGCCTCGCTGATGAAAACCTCCATATTCCTCTAGAAGACATTCAAATCGATGAATCTATGCACTTCGTTGAAAGACCGGTAGAAATTATGGACTTCGGAAAGAAGCGTTTAAGACGAAGTCGTATTCCAATTGTCAGGGTAGACCCGAGTTTACTTGGGAACGTGAGGACTCAATGCGCGAAAAATACCCGCATCTCTTTCCAGTTACCACTACTACTGAAATTTCGGGACGAAATTCTTAAAAGTAGGGGATACTGTAACATTCGTCGAAAAACGGGTTTTCAAAACCCGCTTCGTTTATTAATCAAATATACAGTTATAAGTTCCGTTGCGTATTTATTGTTCATATTAATTTTAAACAATACATAACTAATAAACATTTCTAGAATTTTAAACCATAATTAATAAATAATAAAAATAGTGAATAAAAAAATAAAATGGAGACGCCGGGTTTCGAACCCGGGTCACCCACAAACACAAACACACAACACACCACTCCGCCACACACTTCACTTGTAATAAACACTGAATCAAATAACATTTAAAGTAAAACCCGAAAGTCAAATCCGGTAAACAACGCGCCAGAACTCGCAATCACCGGAGAAAACATAAACTCCGCGAATTTGGCTGTTTCTACTTTGACCGAAACGGATAAACTGATTTCGACATCAGTTATAACAGATGCCGGCCATCAATTTCGGTCATAACCGCCGGAAACCTTTGACCGCGAATCAAGACTCAATTCAAACCCAATTCAGCCTGTTTCCACTATAAATACCCACTTGAACTTCCTGAAAACCTTTCGCTCAGAACCACGTTCGCTTCCGAAGCATTATTCCTTCCAAAACACGTCGCCGGAAATTTATGCATTCGCCGGACTTTCACCAGAAAACCGAGGCTTTACTTCTAATCGGTATAAATCATCTAAACCTTTTTGCTATCTCTTACTTAGTATTCTAATTGCACAACACAATGATCAAAACTGTTAAACAGTTCACTCAGCCGTAAATCACAAATCAGAGCCGACGACTCTTGCCGGAAATCTGAAGAAAACGCTCTGTTTTGGTACATCTTATTCCGTAATCTTCTTTTCTATTTCATTTCAATCAATTATAAGTTTTGTTGATCGATTAAACAGAACAGTCGGATTTCACTGTTCTGTGTTCTTGTAAACGAAGAAGATGAAGTCGAGTATATGTATTAGTATAATTAAAACTGGATATTCAAACGGGTTAGACACACAGTCCAGCGGTGGACTGTGTGCAAATACAATATGCACGTCCCGAGTTCGAATCGCACACGTTACCGACTTCCAGAAATAAAACCAACATTTTTAAAACCTAATCAGATCAAGTCACAGTATATACATAAAAGGAATTTAACCCAGTAGTTAAACAGATTAGACACACAGCCCAACTGGTTGGGCTGTGCGCACTCGAACCAAAGGACCCGAGTTCGACTCCGGGTCTCTGCAATCGGTTCGGCCATATAAATCATTTTTAGTAAAAACCAAATAAGTTAAAGGTTAATTAGTATATATATATAATTAAAATAGAGAATATTTCGGGTTAGACACGTAGCTCAGTTGGTAGAGCTGCGTGCACGTATACGAGAGGTCCCGAGTGCGAACCTCACTCAGCGCATAGAAAACACAGTCTGACCGGTCAAGACCCGGTCAACGGTCAAAAAGTCAACTTTTTTATTTCTTTTTATTTATTTATTTAATTGGAAATTTATTTAAAAATACTTAAAAATAAGATTATTAAAGTTAGAAAATTTCCTTAAACTCACAAAAATAAATCTAAAAATCCCATTTAAGAGCACTAATTAAAAAATGAAATCTAAAATAAAATTTAGTTATTTATCAAATCATTTTGTTATTATCTAGGTTAGTTCTTCCCTCGTCGATTGAATCATAAATTCGTGCGTATTCATCGTCATCAAAGAACGCACCCATTGTGAGTGAATCTCTACCAATTCCCCGTTTTAATCATGTTTTGGGTGTATCATGTGTCGTATAATCCTTTTATATTATTTAAACACTTGTGCATACATCATATCCGTGATCAAATGTGTATCAATTGTTGTGTGAATTATATGTAGATTGGATTTATCATTTTCAGTGCACGCATTTCATTAGGCCCATCAGTTCCCCGTGGGAGACGGGTTGAGCATCAGGTGCCTCATTAGATCGGCTCCGTTTGATTGAGCCTTGATCTCACATACATCATCATTCATATCATATACTCATCCAAAGTGGTTTGTGTTTGTTTTATCTATATATGTTTGCTCACATGTGATTATTGCACAAATTTTCCTTATTAATTAAAACAAGAAATTAGTAACAATGTTTTATCAAGGTTCACTCGCCAACTTTTGTTGACCCAAAATATCCCCCGTTTTACACATGATACAGGTGATCCAGCTGAGACAAGAAACACATAGGAAGGCCTAGAAGAATAAACAAGTTTAAGCTTTGGAATAATTATATAGTTTCATTTTTCTTGTAATTGTATGAATTTTGTTTTGGATATTTAAGTTGTAATTTGAATTTAATAAATATGAAACATCTTAGTAAACATCATGAGCTTTGGTGATAACCCAATTATGTCCCGACTTTTATTTCCGCTGCGGGTCGGGGGGTGATAATGGGGCGGTCGCGGGCCGCGAGAACAGGTCTGCTGCAGAAAGTTTGGCTTGGTTCCCAAACAAAGTTCCAAAACCATTGAATCGAAACCATGGTTTCTCCAAACTGCTATGCCACGTTTTGGGACACTTGTAAGCTTATTCTCACTCCCCTAAACACCTGGCTTCACCTCCTTTGAGCTCTCCAACTATAAATAGGTGTTCAAGTGCTTCATTTCAACTTGCACATTTCTTGTTCATACTCTTCTCCCTCATCTGGAAGTTCCTAGCTGAAAGGAGCATCCAACTTAGTTCTCTTGCATTCTAGGAACCTCTTGTAAATGTTCCTTGCTCTTGCATTTTCGTTTATAGGCTTTTATAGCCAAAAGTCAAGCGTTTTACGGAAAACGCTTTGACTTTCGGTTAAGACCTCTATGGTCCAGCCATTGTTCGAAATGAACATGGCTAAGTGATCGTAATAAGGTAGGTGTTAGTCCCTATAAAGGGCACCTCTTGAAGATCACGTTTGCTAGACCAATTGACGGGTCAAAGTTAAGTTATTAAAAAGTCAAACAGACCATTTTTCGGAAAAATCATAAATTGATCTAATATATGTTATGAAACCTGTTTTGGCACTTAAACAAGTTGGTAATAATTATTAGAACATGTAAAGACATGTTCGGCTCGTCAATTTCAGTTTTAGGGTCGGTTCGCAACCGAAAGTCGCGAAGTTTGACTTCTGCTTTGACTTTCGATTCTGACCCAGTTTAGATTAGTTACCTACTGATCTAAAGTTGCATTATGATCCTCTACCATAACCCTCTGAGATTATATTACATGATCATAATCAGAATCCAAGTGTATGCGCAAGTTCCATAATTATGCCATCTTTGACCAAAATGCCATTTTTTCATAAAACAAGGTTTTAAATAATAATGAACTTGAAAATGAGTTTCTACTGATGTAATATCTTAAGTAGGATTATTTGGGATATTAAACTAAGTTATAAACTGAGTTTTCAAGCAAGTCCTTAAACTATGCCGATGAATGACGGTTTTAGCCCTTGTGGCTTATAAAATGGTTTTAATCAAATCTTTTCAAGGTAAATCATTTACCTACTGATATGTTATATTAAATAACATATTTTAAACATTCTAATCTGACCTTAACATCAGTTTTGGTAAACATCGTTTAAAAACGTCATTTTACGACATAAGCGCCATTTAGGCACATAGTATGGTTTTAAACCATATTAATTGACCAAGGCTTGTTACCTACTGATTTTGAAACTTATTTTAAACATATTTACAGTAGGTACATGTTATAAACTCAGAATCCCAAATAATTTATAAACTATGTGTAAAATGACCAAAATGCCCCTTCGGTGCATAGTTTGGTCATAAAAGATAAATTACACATATAATTGATATCCTACTGATATTATATCATAAATAAAATATTTTTATAGAATACTCATGATCATAAACTTAAAAATATATTCAAGTTCCTTTATACGGTATATAGTTACCGAAATGCCCTTGTAAGGCATAATTTCGTTTTAAAATCCTTAACGGGCATACAAGTTGATATCCTATTGATATCTTAACTTATTTAAAATATAAGGGCATATAGAACCTTTCCATGACTTATCCGGTTACCCGATATCGCTTATATGCGCACAGTTACGTATATGTAACTATTTTTACGGAATTCAACCGAAACGGGTTTAACCTTATCATTTTAATCTCAAAATCCAGAATGTTAATGGTTTACCCATAATATGCAAGTCAAAGTACTTGTCGGGTTAAACAACATTCTATCCAATCGTTTAATCAAGCGTTATACGTAATGATCATGTACAATATTCGGTTTATAAGACCATTAGTATTTAATTGGCTAGCTTATGCCATAATCCAGACTAGAGCCTTCCCGGTAAATGCTATATGCACTTGGTACTTTTGTATACGGCTGAGTTATTTAAAAATAAAAGAAGAAGACTAGCTCAGGTAAATACTCTCGACTTATTTTTCCTAAATGGGCTTGGGATACGGTAAATTATTACCGCTTGGTCTGAAATGGGGTCAATCGAATGCCCGTTTGTGGCTAGTAAACCCGCATATTCCGTTTTAATCAGTTTTGTTTGATAACTTAAACATCGGGGGTTAAATTATCGTGTCCTAGATATCCTCGGCTCAATACATTAGTTATTGGCCACGACCTTAGCGCGGGGTGTAGGCATACACCTAACAGACGCTCATATGCAATATTCCCAAGATGTTGGGGATGAGTCCCGAGTGGTGTGTATTTAATCATGTCTCGGTTTCTGTACTGGGCCCTGTATGTATTGACAAACATGTGAATCTGATACAAGGTTGCAAGGTCAACTTTCCCAAGTTAATAAAAGATTTTGTGCCATTTTGCACTTAAAAATCATTAAAGTTTTCAAAAATAAGTTAGTTGGGTGTATTTACCAGCGTAAGCTGACGTATCGTCCAAAGACTAAACTGCAGGTACAATACGAAATAGGTCGGAAGCTGTCGGTAGTGAATAAGAGGATCTTGCAAATCCTTAGATCTGCCCTAAAGTCTATTTTATATTCTTTTTTTGTACATTTTATGATCCGTCTGTGGATCTTCTATTACGAGCCTGTATATTATTTTATATTTCGAACATTCGGTTTGTAATAGTAATTTTAACTTCAAGACTTCCGTTGTACTATGTTTAATTGACAATGATGATTATCAACCTATGTCACGATACTTCCCACCCGGGCCCACCGGTGTATGGATTTCAGGTTGGAAATCCGGGGTGTGACAACTGGTGCACTGAAACTGTCCAAGACCCGGCCTTATATAGCCCAGGCTGGATTCTCTCCTTTGTCACGGGAGGAGGCAGGGAATCTCCCGCGTGGCGCCTGGGAGGTCAGCCTGTCCTAGGCTGCCATGTGTCCAGCAGAGTTCTGACATGTGACGTGACGTCGTGACATGTGTCCTCGGCCGCCTTTTTGTCCAATCGTGCGTTTTTTCGATTGTCGTGTCGGTCCTTATCGTGTATGCTCAGTTCTTGATCCTAAATGGTTAAGAAAACTTATTAAGGGTTTTTTTGTGCGGGTTGGTTCATCAACCACCAATTTTTCTTAACTACTAAGTTTTCTGATTGATTATTACAAGTTTCATCGCGCACACTTTGGGTTTTGATTATGTAACATTTGTCAAAAACGGGTTTTTCCAAACCCGCTTCGTTTGTAATCGAATATCAAGTTATAAATGTTTCGTTGCGTATTTATGTTTATTTTAATTTTAAACGATGCATAATTAATAAACAAATTAGAATTTAAAAACTATAATTAATAAAAAGTGAAAATAAAATAAATAAAAAAGAAAACCGGCTGCCGGGATTCGAACCCGGGTCAGCCGGGTGAGTCAAAGCTTTAACTCGCGTACATATGACCACTCCGCCACTTGATGTTTTTGTAAGTTTTAGGAAACAATTAAAACTTATGAACAACCATGAATCAACCTGTTGCGCCAAACTGAAACCGTAATCGGCTTCCAACCGTCCAAAACGTTTGAGTGATCGCGGATTCTAGATTATAACCGATGCACCGACGATCCTAATCAATTCAGTCTTGAATTAACTTGAATTCTGGTGATGTTCGGTTTTTATAACCGAATATATTCATTTCCTGAATTACTCCAACAATAGCTTCCTCTCTCGACTCAAAATCATCCGCAGAACCTTCAATTCACTTTCGCTCTATTTTCAGTTCGTCGGAAAAGTTTTTTGAACTCGCCGGACTTTCGCCGGAAAACCGGTCTTCCATTAAAACAGTAAGTTTCTCAATTCTTCTATCTTCTATCAGTTGTTAAGCTTTTTCTAACTCAAACCCTTCAATCAGAATCAGTTCCAGGCGACGATATTGGATAATCATCACTCGCCGGAAAATTTCTGAGAATTTCTAGAACTCCCTGTGAAACGGTATAAACCTTTAAACATTCTGATAACTCTTGTTCGGTACTTCAATTCCACATCTAGCTAATCAAAATTGTTAATTGGTCCGCTCAGACAAAGTCCATAAAAACAGAGCCGACGACTATGCCGGAACTCTGAGAAAGATCATTTCTCCGGTATGTTTACTTCCAAAATCTTCCCTGCCATTTCATTTTAATCATTTGAATGTTTGTCAATCGAATTAAACAAGAAACACTAGGGTAATCGTTGTCTGTGATATTGTAACGAAGAAGACGAAGTTAGTTTGTATATAAGTTTAATATAATTTGGATTATAACTCGGGTTAGACACACAGTCCAGCGGTGGACTGTGTGCACACATTAATCACACGCCGCGAGTTCGATCCTTGACACAAACTCATTAGATGTAATAAAGAAGTTTCTTTTTTTTAACTGAACCGGATTAATTCAAGGAAGATGTTAAGTATAATAAAAATCGATATATTAACCAGGTTAGACACACAGTCCAGCGGTGGACTGTGTGCAACACTAACCCACAGGTCCCGGGTTCGAGACCTGTTACACACGCCGGTTCGATGATTAAAATCCTTTTTGAAAATAAAAGAATTTTGAATAAACTAAAACAGTATATAAATATAATTAAAAACAGAATTATTTCGGGTTAGACACGTAGCTCAGTTGGTAGAGCTGCGTGCACGCGTACGGGAGGTCTCGGGTTCGAGCCTTACCGGGCGCACACATGCACACTAGCGAACCGGTCAAACAGTCAACAGTCACGGTCAACGGTCAATGGTCAACGCAAAAGTCAACATTTTTTTATATATTTTTATTTATTTATTTAATTTAAAAATCAATTAAAAATACTTAAAAATAATGTTTTTAAAGATAGAAAATAGCCTTAAACTCACAAAAATATATCTAAAAATCCTATTAAAATTATTAATAAAATCCACTCATTTACCATACCTTTCGTTATTATTTAGGTTAGTTAATTCTCGTCGATCAATCCTCTAAACTCGTGCGCATTTCATCATCTTCAACCGAACGCACCCAAGGTGAGTGAATCTCTACAAATGCCCCGTTTTAATCACGTTTTTGGGGTGTATCATGTGTCTTATTATTTATCACATTTAAACTATTGTGCATCTGTCATATTCATGAACAAATGTGTATTCAACTTGTATCAACTGTTTGTGTGGTTATTGTTTAGATTTAATTTATCATTTTCAGTACATACATTATCATAGGCCGCCGCTCCCCATTACATTATGAGCGTTGAGCTGTTCCCCATTACATTATGAGCGTGAACCAGGCGTTGCCAACATACGATCGGCTCCGTTTGATTGAGCCTTGATCGCACAGACATTCATCATAGGCCGTCCGTTCCCCATTACATTATGAGCGTGAACGTGACGTTGCCAACATATACAGTTTCATTCATGTGTTATATTCATGCAAGTTGGTTTGTTATTGTATGTTATTGTAAGTCATTGTTTGTTGCTGTTATTGTTATTGTATGAATTAATTACGTTTGCTCACATATGATTATTGCATAATTTTTTTTCCTGATAAAGATAACAAGAGATCAATAAAAATGTTTTTCTAACAAGGTTCACTCGCCAACTTATGTTGACCCAAAACCCCCCATTTTTACACATGATACAGGTGATCCATCTGCAGCAAAAAACACATAGGATGGCTTAGAAGAATAAACTGGTTTAGACTTTGGATTGTTTAGTTGATTATCTTTCTTTGTATTTGTATGAACATGTTTGGAATATTGAGGATGTAATTTTGAATTTAATAAATATGAAACATATTAGTAAATATCATGAGTTTTGGTGATAACCCAATTATGCCCTGACTCTTATTCCGCTGCGGGTCGGGGTGTGACAGATTACGGGTTTATTCGGGATATTTTTTAGGATTGTTAATGCCTGATTAAATCATTACCCCATTATTTATTTTTTTTTTCTTTTTTAAGGAGAATTAAAACAAATAATATTTCATTAACTAAAACAATACATCAACACTAATTAAAATACTAAAAAACAAAGACAAGACATGCGAAAGTACTAAAATAACATACGAATGGTTTAAAAATAAAGCTCTAAAGTTCGTATTTGAAGCGGATTTGTTACATATGTGTTTGTGCTAGGATCAAGGCGTCCCCTTGGAGGTGATCGATCGGGTACACGTAACTTTTAAACATGCACAAAATATTTTCACGGGCCATTCGGGTTTGCGCTCGGCTTGTGTCTCCGGCACCATATCGATCTCAGGATCGGCTTCTTCTTGGGAACCATACGTACTGCCCATGTTGATGTTCATATTTGATGCAAAACAGAGTGACCCGTGAAAATATTGTTGTGGCATGTTTAAGAGT
Source organism: Scalesia atractyloides (assembly GCA_947069175.1). Taxonomy (NCBI): domain Eukaryota; kingdom Viridiplantae; phylum Streptophyta; class Magnoliopsida; order Asterales; family Asteraceae; genus Scalesia; species Scalesia atractyloides. The sequence goes on along the minus strand of CAMTDV010000013.1, from coordinate 66,484,508 downwards.
TGCGTGTATCCCATCATATTCAGATCGCAATCTTGGTAGTTAAAAGTTGGTAGTGCTTGGGTGGTGTTCGGGCGATACGAGTTTAGGTTGCTTGCCCGAGATGGAACACCAAAAGGGGGGCGAAACAGTTGCATGGTATTTTTTTTATAAAAAATAAGAAAAAGAGGTTATAAGAATAAGAGAACAGTGTATAAAAGCTGGGTTGAGTCGAGGTTTAAATAAGTGAAAAGGTGAACTAAAAAAATTGAATTTTTTTTATTATGGCTGTTACCCAACGACAGAATTTCAAAATCCTCGCAAGTTTTCGGCGTTTTAAAGGAAACGCCCCACTAATTTTTGGAAGAAAACGCCCCGAAGGCGGTGGTTTGGGGTGTCGGGCAAAAAACGCCCACTTTACACACAGTCTAAGCAAGTAACTAATTAACTAATTAATAAGTAAATAAAAATTAATAAATCACATGGATTGATGACAACTTACCATTTGTTTGTTAAACAAAGATCAAGAAAACATATTTTTCTTAAGATTTAGTGTGGTTTTTCACACGTCTTCCACACTCTCACCACTCTGCGTATGAATTCGCTAATTGGGTTATAGGTCATCATCATCACCTCAATCAGCACCAACAAAGTGAGACGGCTAGCTTTAAATAAATTTTAACCTTGTGAGCTTCCGCTAAATTGTGAAGCATTGAGAAAACACAAAAAATTAGAGCTAAAAGAATTTCACCGCGAGCAACACCATTTTCCATAAGCTCATTGGCTGCCCTGGTAGTCTCTATCACGACTATGATCACATTCTTTCATAAGACCACACGGTGTAAGCGTGGAGGAGCGGCGTTTATGCCCTTCCACGTCGCACGCACCACACCGTCCCCGCGTTGTCAACGGCGTTATGTCAAACCCTTGAAGAATCTCACTGAAGTTGTGTTAACTGGACGTTGACATGACGTGCATTGGTTGTATGTGGCAGGTAGCCGTTGGACCCCAACGACATTATTTAAAAAAAAGATTTTTTTATTTTAAAAAATCAATCACTCCACCTGTATAAAAAGTCACCATTTTCATCTCATCTCTTCTACCCAACATTCATTTTTTATAAAATCTCTCAAGCTTTTAATAAAAAATAATGCATCCACACAACCGCAACTTTGATCTGAACAACCCATATGGTTTCAATGAAATACCGAACACCGCTTCGCCGCCTCAAGGGCTTTTAGCCTTTACGAAGAAAAGCAAAAGCGAACGGATATGAAAATACTCACTATGAAGATCGATCACCTTGAAGGCAAAGAGCGGGAAACGTACATGAAACTAAAAAAAGAAATCATGGATAAATACCGCACCTAGTTTCGGTTATTTTAGATTATGTTTTATTGTTTCGTTTTTTAAGTTTAAATTATGTAATCGGTTTTTTTAGTAATGTAATTTTGTTATTTAAATTTTGTAAGTGTTTTTCTTATTTATATTAGTAATAGTGCTATTTTTTTAAATAATTAATAATTAATAAATAGTATGTAATTATTAGATAAAATTATTAATAAATAATATGTGTCACGTGTCGGATAACGCCCCTTTTCCACGCTCCTTTCCACCTTCCTTTTTTTTTCACCACGCCACTTTTCTGATGCATCCTGACGTGACGTCCACATGTTGAATAACGCTCATTCTTTATACCCCTCCACACCGTGGGGTATTAAGGTAACTAGTATCGCATAACCCATTCCATTCTGAAGGTCCCTAAATATTGTGTAAATTTAGTAAAACAGACTTGATTATTTGTAAAGTTTAATCTTGCCGCTTAAGGCTGATGCTAAATGCTGTTAAAAGTTATTTTTTTCTTTTTCTTTTTACATTATGCTTCACGTTGGCGAGTGCTCAGCTAGGTTCACATGGAATACGGAGGTTTGCTGAATCAAAATTCAGAGCTGCATTTTGGTCCCCAGACCGTCAAGCTACATCAGAATGAGTATGGTTACGGGTCAAATGATTTTTCTTTCATCATGCCGATGATTATGGACTTGGGCCGCTCCTCATCAGGGTTAGTTATCCATGATTAACCAAATTATAATAATGTTATCAAGGTTCGCCCTAGGTCCTTGACTAAGCCTTGCACCTAACCGACCCATCCGGGCTTTCTTCATAAAATTATAGGAACAAAATCATTACTGGCGGACCTAACCAAATTCAGAACTATTCCCACCTGGCTCGGGATTTCTGGGTCCACTCTCGGGCCTTGCCCCATTTGTGCATCTATAGCAGCATCAAGTCTCAAACTAGAATTGGTCTACAATACTATTTTCTAGAACAAGACAGTTGATGGTAAACATTTACGATTATGGCGCGTATATAAACATTATAACACACCCTGATCAAGCTGGAAATCTTAGTTTAGAGGGAAAATATGCAGCTAGACTAATAACAATTGAAGTATTTCTCAATTACAAATGTAAAACAAACCGCAAAAGAACAGCACAAGTTCCTAAATGAAACTTCGTAGAAAGTAGGCAACATATCAAGGAAGAGTAGATGCTGGGGAATCTTTATAGCCTGTGATACCCAAGATCCGAAGTCGAGTGTTTGGCTGCATAGTTTAGAGTAGAAACAATCAAATACAAACTAAACATTATATGTGTGTGGGTATGTGGTTCAAATAGAAACAAACCCAAAACTTTGAGTAGAATACCTGTCTGTGACCAATATTTCTTCTGTAATTCTTCTTCTTCTTGTACTTGAAGACCACCACCTTCGGGTCAAGCCCCTACACAGTGCACGATAAAAGCAGTGAGCAGAATGACCCAAGAATGTTTAGGTTACATAATGGACGGGTCAGGTAAAGGCCCAAACGGATTACTTTTGGTATGATCCAAATGGGTCGATCTAGAACATTGTTTTGCCACTTTGCCCATTTATTAAAAATTTTACAAACATATGTAACCTGATCTTAAAAAAGTGACTTAGGAGGTCGTAAGAGCGAAAAATACACTTTGGGAGACATGTGACATGTTTGACCTATTCAACTCATTTGACATGTTTCACTTCAAGCCAAGTTTTATTTTATTTGAGATAAAACACAACCCAAATCTACAAATTTATAATTGCTTCTGGTAAATGTAACATTGAGTGAAGAAAAAAGGAGTACCTGTTCCTCCACTACTGCATGTACAGCAGCATTAGGCACTATTGGCTCCCCGATATATGTGCTGGTTTTTGTGCCAACGAGTAACACCTTGTTCAGAATAACCTACACTTATACCAACTTGTGTCAGAAGTTAAAAAAGCAAGAAAACATAAAGTCGAATGGTGGTCGATATTAGTCTATGCAGTTACATGAAAAGAGAAATAAAGCATACGCTGGTGACCTTTGTTTAATGTATATTATCAGCATATCCCATAATCATGACACAGACTTATTACCAAAAATGAAAAGTTCAATCACTGTAGTGAGTATGGTAGGGGTATAAATTTCTAACATGACACGAACCTAACACGAAATTTACAGGTTTAGATTTAGTCTAAATAATTTGGGTCAAAACATGAGGAGCTAAATGGGCAGGGTTCTGATCGATTTGGAAAATACGCAGGTTGACCGTTGACCCATTTGTTTTTAACTTTTTACAAATTATTATAAAATTTTATATCCTTTATGTCATAACTTAAACAGATTGGCTATGTCAAAATTCAAAAGATAAAACAGAAGTAAATATCACTTCTGTAGTTTAAATGTAACTGTTGTATACACATTTGTATTCTTTGGTTGTAAATGTGTAACATTAGAGCAATAATATGAAAAAACCTAAAATTCTTTACCGGGTTAACCAGCCAACGAATACGATTGTCGGGTCACATTTAGCAAAAACAAATATATAAGCTTCTTTGTTAGATCCACCAACCCGCAAACTCGACCCATTTAGCACCCCCCCCCCCCCTCCGTATATTAAATTAAAACACAGCAAATAAATAACCAAAAACAGTCTATGAAATCGAGTTGATTGCTTACTTTATCGTCAACATTGGCACCCTTGAGCCTCTGAGTGTACAGAAACCGCCCTGGAAATACTATATACTGTCTGCCCCCAATCTGAACGTCAATTAAAATCAAAACATCAATCATTAGGGGTGTGCAGGGTTCAGTTCGGGTTTGGTTATTAGCGTTAACCGTTACTGTAACCGAAGTCATCGGTTAATAGGTTCCGTTAGTTTGTCGGTTTTTCGGTTCGGTTAATAACCAAATCAAACAAGGGCTAAAATTTTGGATTAGAAATACATGTAATGGAGGTATAAATACATGAAATAGAGGTATAAATAAATGAAATGGAGGTATAAATACACATGAAATGAGGTATAAAAGCTAGAATTATATGAAAATATAAATGGTTCGATTCAGTTGATTTCGATTAACCGATGGTACAAACAATAACTGATAACTGACTTTCAGTTAATTTCGGTTTGGTTTCTTTGGTTTTTGGTTTCGGTTTCAGTTACCGATTCGGCTATTGCTTCATCCAATTGCATATAAACAATCATCATTATCACACTTAAATGTCTCGTAAAACTGAACTCACCATAACAACGGCGAATACATCTTCCCCTTTGGATTCAGTTGTGGTTAGGGTTTGTTCGGCCTGCTCAAATTCAACAGCTTCAGGTTCCTGCTGGACTTCAACAGCTTCGGCTTCCGACTCAACGGATGGAGCTTCAGTTTGCGAAAGTTTAGGGACAACTGTGGATAAGGGTCTGGTGCACGATTGAGAAGTGAATCGGAGGAATGAAGATGAAACTGAAGGTGAATAGGAGGGGAAATTGAAGGTGACTGTTGTAATAGAAGGTTTTTTGGGGGTGAAGATGGATGAGGCGCACGCTAAGCTCATCGCCATTGTTGAAGCTTTGCTCTCACTATACGTTTGCTTGCAGGTCCTATCTTATCCTGCAACCAGAGCCTCTGGGTATATGGAAGTCCCCCAATTTACACTTAAGCCCTTTAAGTTTCGGTTTCCAAACTAGTCGTGTTCATGGTTGGCTCGTATAACCCGACCTCAACGCGAATATTTTACACGAAACTGATGTTATGTGAAGCCGAACACAACACAAATATTCTCAAGTTGGCCTGAACACCGCCTGTTTAATTCGAATCTTTATCTTATTTTTCTTAAACGTTAAAATTTTACAACAAAGAATACAAGTGTATACAAAATAATTATATGTCGACTTAAATCATAATTGTGATATAAAATACCCAACCAAATTAATTTATGAAATAAAACACATTTTGGAAAGAGAGTAAAATAAAATATAAAAAGGTTAAACGGGTTAACCCACCAACCCACTAGGCTGATACGCATCTCGTTTAGCTAAACGGGTCATGGGTTCAGCATGAAATTGACCTGAACGTGTTTGAACTGAACCCAAACTCACAAATTTCATATTATGTTCGTATCGTACTATAAATTCACACCCTTACAATTTATCCTAAAAATATAAAACTAGTTACATTTCGTTCATGCACGTAGAAAATACAGGTAGACAGTAATTTTACAAAGTTTTTTCTCATAAAGTGCGAATGTAAAGCCATAAGATATCTTAAGCGAAACAAACTCGACGCCCAATATAATATACATCAATACTGGGTTAATAAGATCAATATAAGGGATAATCACGAAACTAGCCCATGTCACGCCGTCTTTGCCAAAATAGCCCCCTGACACGGCTTCACGAGCCGTTTCCCTTAACGGAAGCGGCTCAAGCCTAGTTTTAACCGAGAACCAATAGAAAGTGGACATGTGTCCGACAAACACTAAAACGGCTCTGAGCCGTGTTAGCTAATGAAAGCTCTCAGCCGAGCCGTTTCACGTGGCTCAAGCATCCAAGCCGGTTAAGGACCCGGCTCGTCCCTTAGCCGAGTACCTTCAACGAGCCGAGCCGTTATGTCGTGGGCTTGAACCGTTTCAAGTCACTGTTCAAGCCGTTTCATTACGAATATAAGTTTTTATGTTTACGTGCATAGGTTATTTATTTACAATTAGTTTTAGGCGTTTTACGTTTAAAGTAAAATAAGATTTTTACAACATGAAGCTTTGTTTTGTTGTATACAGCGGTGGAAAGTGGCAGATTGTTAACGGAAACTTGGTGTACGTTGCTGATGCCGATGCAAGTAGACGTGGTTTAGAAATTGAAACCAATCTTACGTACATTAGTCTTTTAAGTAATGTTTCTAAGTTGTGTTGAATTCCAAACATTAAAAAGCTATCGTACCGGATGTCTTCGTTTACTGATCCGATCGATATAACTGAAGATGGTGATCCCGCTTTTTTATTTAATTTTTCTATGCAAAATCCTTTTGAATTTTATGAGTTGTACGTCATTCAGGAGTCATGTGTTAGGTCATCTAGTTTTGCTTCTGATCAAGATACATTTAAAGTTCCTGATTTAAATATTCCTATTAATGAAGTTAATGATGATGTTTTAAACGAGTATACAATGAATTTCGATAATCTACATGGTACAACACAAACACTGTCTCCATCAATTTAACTTTGAGCCAGGCTACGTATTCACTAACATAGAAGAAATGAAACTTGAGCTAGGGAAAAAATGTTTGTTAGAACATTTTGAGTTTAAAGTAGATAGATCTTCTAAAACCAGGTATGAAGTGTCATGCTTGATGGATGGTGCGCATGGCGTTTTAGGGCACGCGGTGTTGCTGGCAGTGCGATGTTTGTTGTTAAGTATACGAACGATAAACACACGTGCTTAAAGACGCTAACTTACCCCATCTTCGTCAGGCAAACCCAATGGTTGTGGCTCACTATTTAAAGGAATCACTAAAAGATAGTGATAGACAATATCGGTCCAAGGATATTGTCAAAAATTTTAAACAAAGATTCCAAGTTGACATAAGTTATAGTCAAGTTTGGCGTGGAAAAAGTCATGCGCTAGAGATCCTACAAGGAACAAGCACTCATTCCTTTGCTGAACTACCGTTTTACTGCTACAATTTAGAGCGGGCAACCCCGGGTACAGTCACTCGCATCAAGACTGACGACGAGAATCGGTTTGAAATGGTCTTTGTCGCCATCAGTGCTGTTGTAGTGTTATGCGTCTTACTTTTTATTTAGTTATCTTAAATTAAAACGTGGTTGACCTCTTATGAATTTTTCGTTTCAGATTCGTGCCTTTATGCGTAATCTAAGACAGGTGGTGATCATCGATGCAGAACACCTGAAAGGTGAGTTTAAAGGTACACTGTTTTTAGCAGTTGGCATGGATGGAAACAACCAGATTTTACCGGTGTCCTATGGAATAGGAAAATCAGAGGATGGGGAATCTTGGACATGGTTTCTTTCTAAGCTTAGAGAGTGTGTTGGTGAAAAACCGGATATGGCAATAATATCGGATAGAGCGAATTCTATACACTTAGCTGTTAGTAACATCTTTCCACGTGCTTATCACGGGTTGTGTTGTCATCATTTATTGATGAACTTACGTTTGCCGTCGAATAAAAAAAAGAATACAAGAGTCTGTGTTTCATGACTTAAAAAACAGGATGCTAGACCCGTCTTTATTATATTATGTCTAACCCGTTTGATATTCAGTTCTTAATTCTTTTAAATTAAGTCTATCGTCTTTCATGACAGGATGCTAGTGTCGTCTTTATTAAATAGATTTATAAGATAAAAACATAAACACATAATTTATATTAATATATAAAAAATTACATAAAAACTAAAATAAACAGAAAAAAAACTACGCATCTAAAAAAAGTCTAATGGTGTCCCACTCCGTCACGTGTGTGAAATCACGCCCATATTCGTGGCGGTAGTTGATGAGGGTGACCTCCTTAACGCTATCCTCGCCAAGGTCCCCCCTAGTAGCCCAACGGCGTGGTAGATACGCTCGAACCTTTCACAGTCCAAGCGAATCACCCAAATCTAGAAGACAGGGCATCCACGGTTCTGTTGTTGTCAACACCACGAAGCTGCGAGTAGTACCGCTGAACTCGAACCCACAGACCATGCTGACCTCGACGGCGTGGTTCACACACAACTTCGAAATATGCCTCACATAAGGCAGTGTCTTCAACCTCGGTCCAGGGGAAAGAATTGGAAGCCATTGATCAAAGATTGCAACCATGAGGTCTGTGCAACGACGGGCAGTAAAACGACGTGGGTTTAGGGTGCATTTAGGTTAAACGCGTGGACTGTTTATTTATAATGGGGTGGGTGGGGGTGAATGATTTATAAGAGGTAGAAACGGGTGTTAAATTATATTACATTTTTGCATGTAAAATTGATACAATCACTAAAGTTTATTACTATTGAATACAAAAAAATAAAAAACAACTAAAAAAACAAGCATTCAACCTTTAAACTAGAATACACCAAATAACTTCATCTACAAAACTAATCGGAACAATTCGACGACTCTGCATCAAAACACATAGCAATGATAAAGTGTGTCTTCAACTGGTAAGTTCCATCTACACTCAGTACATGGAGCAATTCGGAACAATTCGATGATTCTGCAGCTTCGGTGATGTTTGGTAAGATCTAGCTAACACTTTGATGTGTTGCTATTCTCATCGACCACCCTAAAGCTTTAGAGTCATCGACGGTTTAGGTAGTGGAACTGCCAAACATAATAATGATTAAAACATCATCTTCTCCGGTTCAAACCGGACACCGTTGATTTTTAAAGCTATGAAAAACGTCGTTATGATAGCCGCCTCTGCATTACACTTGAACATAATATCACTCTGGCCCAGCTTACATGCATGGATATACGGGATGAATTTGTAACACATTTTACTATATTTTCGTGTTTGAGATAGAATTGAAACACAGACCACTTAAATATTTATATTATGTTAGATGGTACGGAAACGGCTTGAACAAGCATGGAAACGCTTGAACAGGCCGTGGAAACGGCTCAAACCAGGTGTAGGTGCACAGACGTACGGAAACGGCTTTTACAGGGTACGGAAACGGCTCTAAGCCGCGTCAACAGCGACTTGAACAGCGGAAACGGCTCTAAGCCGCGTCAACCGAGGTTCTAAGCCGCGTCAACAGGTCATGGTACGGAAACGGCTCTAAGCCACCTCAACAGGGGTTCTAAGCCACGTCAACAACAGCGGAAACGGCTCTAAGCCGCGTCAACCGAGGTTTTAAGCCGCGTCAACAGGCCACGATACGGAAACGACTCTAAGCCGCCTCAACAGGGGTTCTAAGCCGCGTCAACATGTTACGGTAAGGAAACAGCTCTAAGCCGCGTCAACCCAGCTTGGCTCGTTGAAGGTACTCGGCTAAGGGACGAGCGGGTCCTTAACCGGCTTGGATGCTTGAGCCACGTGAAACGGCTCGGCTGAGAGCTTTCATTAGCTAACACGGCTCAGATCCGTTTCAGTGTTTGTCGGACACGTGTCCACTTTCTATTGGTTCTCGGTTAAAACTAGGCTTGAGCCGCTTCCGTTAAGGGAAACGGCTCGTGAAACCGTGTCATGGGGCTATTTTGACAAAGACGGCGTGACAAGAGGCTACTTTCGTGACTTTCCCTCAATATAATATACATCAATACTGGGTTAATAACATCATAACCACATGATGTTTAGGATCCTACCATAATGGTTTGCGTTATAAAAGGAAGTACAAACACACTGATGTGAAATGTAAAATGGGTGTTCAACTTTTTTATCCACATATGAGATATCGTATTTGAAAGAACAACACACTAATGTGAAATGTAAAATGGGTGTTCAACTTTTTTATCCACAGATGAGATATCGTATTTGAAACGAATAGTCTTTTCATACATAGTGACTATTAAGGTTTAATTTTTGTTTGTACAATTTGATGTTTGAAAAAGAAATTGTTAATTACTTAGGACCAGTTTGTTTGTAAAATGTATGTAATCTACGGATCACATCTACAAACATTTGTAGAAAAAAAGGTGAACCAAATCTCTGCAGTCTACAAGAAGAAGATTGTTTGTTTTTTAACGTATGTAGACTTCTAAGATAAACTGGTAGTGGTGGATGGTGGTCTACGCATATGTCTTCGGAAAACAAACAGTCTGCACCAAGAAGAGTTCGCGCATACGTTTTTTTAATGATATGTCTTCGGAAAACAAACAGTCTGCAGATGACAATGTCTGCGCGTGGTCTATGCAGCGCACATAGAAGAGCTTGCAGAGATCTTTTTTAGAAAACAAACACCACCTTAATGCGCATCACATGTGTATGTTCTACTAGCAAGGTGTCCGCGTGATGTGACGTGGGAGACAATTTGTATTGTGGTATTTGTTTCTGGTAGTTTTTTGTTCGTATAATATTTACTTGTAGTATCTTGCGGTGGATATATGTCATATGCGAAGCCACTGATTAATTCATTTCATTGTGATGTGCATGATTCGGTCGGTTTGGCTATCATCTCCAACCGAAAGTCTATATATAAACTTAATATGTCTTCGGTTAATCAGTTCGGTTTATTAGGTTACATTGACAAGTTTTTTTGTTCGGTTCTTTTACTTTCAGTTAATAGCCAAAACAACACTCGGGCTAAAACTTTTGCTTAGAAATACATCAAATTGAGGTATATATACATGAAATGCTACATAAATACATGAAGTGAAATAATAAATACATGAAATTGAGGTATAAAATATGAAATACATGAACCGGAGGCATAAAACTAGAAATATATGAAAGGTTTTGTTTGGTTCGGTTAATTTTGGTTAAATGAGGGTACAAAAAACTAAAACTGGTTTTTGGTTAATTCGATTTTCGGTTATTGATTTTCAGTTAATTAAATGTTTGGTTGATTTCGGTTCAGTTTCATCTGTTTTTTTTTTGTTTCGGTTAACAATTCAATTGTTGCTCACTCCTAGACACTTTTAATCATGTAACATATGACTTTTTTTTAATAAAAAGAACTATAGTTATACTATACCCAAATTAAAGAGAATAAACTGCTTGTTTTTATGGTGTAATTAAAAAAATATTAATGTACAAAAAAGTTATAGTCGTTTAAAAATAGTGAGGGTAATTAGTTTTTTTATTAGGGAGATAAAGCGAAACTATAACTAATAATCTATAATTTGTTAAAGATTAGATAATTAGAATGTAATTAAGATGAGATGATTAAAGTGTAATTATTGTGAACGATTAATTTACCCTTATTTTATAGTTTTACATTATGCATTAAACTAAAATAACACTTAATATTTTGATATTTTACAATACCCTTCTCTCTATGCATTAATATTTTAATACTGAGAGAATCTCATTATAAATATAATTAATCTGAAGAGATTGTTGGAAGTTACACTAATAGTTATGTTACTTTGGAGGTATCTCGCAAATGGAAATTGGATGTGACTATTATTCATCATCATCATACTCAGTAAATCCTATCATTAGCAAAGCTAAGATAGTATCTGAGGAGGGTAAGATGTAGACAATCTTACCTCTACTCCGTAGGAATAGAGATGCTTGCTTTCAGTGAGACCCCCGTCTCGATAGTAGATTTGCATCAAGTCTTGGACATAAAACACATAACACTCAGCAATTGAGACAAATGTCAATTAGTGCATGTACCCCCTTGTCTTTCGGCTATCAACGCCACCACATGATACATGATTAACCATCCCCCTCTTTTAACGTTATTTTCACGAAATTAGTAAAATAACGTTAAAATTAGTGCATTTTCACTTTTACCCCTCGGGCGCACACACATATATAGTATATATTTTCAAACCGCAATATACATTATATACGCATACGACAAGAGGGAAATGTAAATCCAATGTGATAGTAGTTATTATTATGTATAGTATTAATATTTCCAATTATGTCTATAGCGTGTAACAAGTGTTATGTACGATCGCGATAAATCAATGATAAAGACACTCCACTTGATATACTTTTATTGATTTTTTTGTTGAGTCATGAAAAGAAAATCAAGAGTAAATTACAAATTTTATTCTATACCTTTATACCAAATTTCAGACGGTTTCCTTTTTAGGGGTCATTTTATAACTCGGGATCTTGATGTCTTAATATACTCTAGTATCCTAAGTCCCGGTGTTACTAACCTTTACCATGTCCTTTCCAGGTAATATTCCAAGGAATATCCCAAGACACCGGCTATAGGATGAGGAGTCCCTGAATTATCGTTATAAAGGTTGAAGAAAACGTGTTGAAAGAAGTGGGAAGGCTTGCAACGGTCACTTGCTCGGGCTACCGAGGATTCCGGAAAAATCAGAAACTTAGATAGGATATTTTTTATCTCCTGTACTATAAATAGAGCGATCTGGTTGATATGGGGGAACTTTTTTCCACACTTGAACACACATAACACTCTCAAATCAGTCTGTAATCACTTAGAAATCGATCGATAAAGCTCCATACTTGTATTTTTCGAGTTATCAATAATAGTTGAGCTAGGTAGTTTCCAGATCCCGGGTTTTTTGTGTCGGCGATCGTCTCTCGAAGACATCAAGGGCTTTTCCCCGTAACAAAAAGCTTGTGTTGACCATTATTTACTGCATTCATCTCTTGTTCATTACATTTCCATTAATACATCATACTTACAGTCCACAAACTTGTTTTCTAGACCAGGGACCCTGGCAGTTATTCAAGGATCCTCAAACTAAAACTGACCATATTGAAGAGCACACTACCTCACTTTCTAAGTTTGGTTGCTAAACTGATCTTGTTGGTTTTGACCAGAATAATTTGGCCCCCATCGTGGGGTAAATGGTGATTTTCCTCATCAAATCTTTCTTGAAATTTCCGTTAAACCAATTTCTTTTAAAGTTATTCTCAAAAATAGCTTCTCAACCCAAATCAACTTCAGCCTCATCTTCTATCACACTACAACTTCTAGAATGAGCAACCTTCTTCCTCCCCCACACTAGAAGAAGACTACCACTACTGGATACACCTCTTCGGGATCCGAGATGCCTATTAGAGGACCAGTCCTTGCTTCTAACGATGATATCCTATCAATGTTTGCTCAGGTGTAACAACAAATGAAAAACCAGCAGAAGACTAATCAATAGTTGTTCAGGGAATTTGAAAAGCTAAACGAGTCTAGAAGGCTGATGGAGAAACAACACCATTGCAACCAAGGATCCTGAATTTTGTTGTTGCAGGATCCTCAGGAGTCCACCAGGGAGACTTCCTGTCACACCCCAACCGATGGCGGAAACACCGGAGTGAGACGAACGAGATTGCTCGAGACATCATAACACTAAACGTGACAATATTTAACTAAACAATTCATTTCATTCATCAAAATCTCAAGTACAACATAATTTCAATACAACTTAAATTCAAATAAGACAAGTTCCATAAAACATAATAAGTAACTTAGCATTCTAAGTGTGTTTCTATGCCATTCCTACTAAGTTTTCGTCACATCAACATCCTCAACCTGCAATATGTTAAAAAGTATAGTTCAATACAAAGTATTGGCGAGTACACAAGTTTGAATCTTAGCATAAGTAATAATAAGAAACCGTTTAAACAAATCCACATGTTAAGCTAGCATACAAGATTAATGTAAACATGGCATGCGAACTACAAGTCAATCCTCAAGTGTCACCGCAAAATAGATTAAACTTAACATGACCACAAGAATACGGGCGGTGCGTTACTCCTATAGCGTTATACATGTTAAGGGGAGGCTCGTACGAAGTTAATGACATTTAGTTTTACATAAGAATGTTCCAAGTAAACAAACTAGGTATCACATAACTATATCATGTTTGATGGATTGTTTGTATGATCGCATAAAATAAAAGTGTGATTTAGTGTATCTTTGATAGATTAACATATTGCACCCAAAAGTGTAAAGCGTAAAAGAGTGTCAGGTGTACTCACGGTTTTGCAAAGCTAAATCCGTGAAAGTGTTTGGTTGATTAGGGACGAACACCGGGTTATCCTACACAAGGAAATGTGGTTGTGTGAGTATTGGAATGACAATGGAGTTCGTTAGTTTAGGAATTTAAAGTATGCAAAAGTATGTATTGTCGAAAGTATTTATCTAGACGTTAACGCTCGTTTTGGACACTATAAGCCCCGTAGGGTGTTTGTGGTTTTATGGGTCATGCCCAATAGAATCGTAACGATGGTTCAGTCTTGGATAAAATAACCTAATATTAGGACAAGTAACCATACGGTCATTGTCAAAGGTTCGGTTTAGTTATTATTTACATATATACGTTACATATTATATTATCAAGTTTGTCATATAATTCATGGATTTCATGGAAGTCATAGAAGTCATGCATGGAGGTAGGCGGATAACCTCCTTAACCTCTTTCGTAAGATTCACCAATACACAAATTGCCACAAGGACAATCCGGATGGTCATGAATAAAATAAAAGTAAGATACTTCACTAAACTATGTATCGACCAAGTAAGCAACCGAGGTGCGTGCATCAAGAACATGGCAACGTTTGGGGACATGTCGTAGCCTTGTTACTCATTTGAAGGTTGAACATAGCTTAGTGGATAGAAATCATCAAGTGAGGTGGTGGATTGAAAGTAGGATAGCCAAGGCCTCCATTTAATCACACCTTTACCAAAACGCAAGCTTTGTAAGCTTGGATGGTTCCAACACTTGTGGGGTTAAAACTCATAGTAAAACAACAAGTTTAGAGGTATTCTATACCTCTTAATTTGTATGAAACAACTATAGCTAGCTCACTAATCATGGGCTTGATTAGAGGCACAAGTAGCATGAAGTTGTTAAGTGAAAACATGTTTAGAAAAAGTTTATGAGTTTAACTTTCAAAACAGAAAGTTTGGCCATAAAAATGGTATTGTTCCACCTTGGTTTTCCATAGAGAACCTATGGTAACATCCCAATAGGCTTATCAAACATTGTAGAGGGAGAAAACATGAAGAAAACTAAAGTTTTTAAAGTTTTGAAAAGATAAAAGTGAGAAGAAAGTTGTAGACACTTTTGGACCTCAAAATGGTGAGGTTTCACCTTAGTTTGCCCAAGCAAACTTGTGAAAAACTTCCTAAAGGTTATCCAAGTGTTTTAGAAGAATAAACAAGGCTTGATTAGCCAAGAAAGTGAGTTAGAACTCACTTGCAAATTGAAGTAGGACAATAGTGAATTCTGGAGGTTTAGGGAGGTTTTGTGAATGTTGGAGGCTTGCAAAAGTGAAAAATGGAATGGGGGAAGGCTTGCTTTTATAGAGGGGAGATTAAGGTTAACTTAGGTTAGCATTTAAAGTGATTAGGTGTGCATTTAACTTGGAAACAACTCCCAAACAAAAGCATGCAGCTTGGGGCCGCAAGCTGCCATGCTTCTTTTTTTGTTTTGTTAATTTATTAAACATAAACAAGTTCTTTATTTGTTATACTTTTTATATATTAAAAGTATGTGTTGTTTGGAAGCTTAATACCAAGAATAAGGGTGTTACATAACCTTAAAAAAAGACTAGTTAGGTGGTAGGTTTTTAACATAAACGTGACACGTTCTTATGATGCCAAAAGCTTATGTATTTAGTGATTAAATCACCAATCGTCTTGTTCTATTTGGATTGCGTAAGATTTACGAATGCACAACAAGAATTCACAAGCTAAATTGAATTGACAAATCAAGTAACGAATAAGCGTACATTCATAAGTATAAGCATGCATAAAGATTATGGGTTTCATATAATTGATCAACTTGATTATAATCAAAGCCTTGGATTTACAATGATTCGGAATGTGATACGATTACAAGGTTTAGACTTTAAAAATAGAATCACGAAGCAAACATACTAAAAACGGAAATTTACAAAAAGCGAAGCGTTACACTTCCCACCAAATAGGCGATTGGCACTTGCGACCATACAATGCCTCGAAAGGTGCCATTTGAATACTCGAGTGGTAACTGTTATTGTACGAGAATTTGACCAAAGGCAAGTGCATATCCCAGTTGCCACCAAAATCGATTACGCAAGAATGAAGCATGTCCTCTAGAGTTTGGATAGTACGCTCGGTTTGACCATCAGAGTGAGGATGGAAAGCAGTACTGAGATTGAGGTGAGTACCAAGAGCTTTTTGAAACGTTTGCCAAAGACGGGAAGTGAAACGACCATCACGGTCCGAGATAATGTCAACGGGGACACCGTTACAACAGATGACTTCATCCGTGTAGATACGAGCCAATTTCTCGACTCGGTAGTCTTCACGTATGGGAAGGAAGTGAGCAGATTTGGTCAGACGGTCGATGATTACCCAAATACTATCGTGACCAGACGATGTACGAGGGAGCTTGGTAATCAAATCCATGGCAATACTCTCCAATTTCCAAACATGAATTTCCGGTTGTTCGAGTAAGCAAGAGGGTCGTTGATGTTCGGCCTTTACCTTGGAACAGGTAGGGCATTTTGAAACATAGACGGCGATATCTTTCTTCATGCCAGGCCACCAATAAGACATATGAAGTCCTGGTACATCTTATCAGCGCCGGGATGAATAGAATATCCGGATTTATGAGCTTCACACATCAAGAGGTCACGAAGGTTGTCCCGGTTCGGAATCCAAATACGATCAAGATAGTAAATGATGCCATTGGATTTGGTCACGAGTTGGTTTTGGATACCACACTTCAATTCATTATCGAGGTTACCCTCATTAACGGTTGAGTATTGCGCCTCGCGAATCAGCTCATGAAGCTTTCCCAAGGTTTGGTAGCAACGTATACTCTTAACACGAGTTTTCCAACTGAGTGCACCGGCTACAACATTCGCCTTACTGGGGTGGTAGTGAATATCGCACTCGTAGTCGTTTAATGATTCCACCCAACGACGTTGACGCATGTTGAGTTCCTTTTGATTGAAGATATGTTGGAGGCTCTTATAGTCGGTGAAGACCGTACACTTTGTACCATAAAGGTAGTGTCGTCATATCTTCCATGCAAAAACAACTACACCAAGTTCAAGGTCATGCATAGTATAGTTTTTCTCATGAATCTTGAGTTGTCGTGACACGTAAGCGATAATCTTATCTCGTTGCATAAGAACACAACCAAGACCTTGTTTTGAGGCATCACAATACACCACAAATTGTCATTACCATCAGGAATGGCTAGGATAGGGGCATTGCAAAGCATGTCCTTTAGCGTTTGAAAAGACTCCTCTTGCTCGGAACTCCAAAAAAAAGGTTTATCCTTCTGGGTTAAGGAGGTGAGAGGTACGACAATTTTGGAGAAATTCGAGATAAACCGACGGTAGTAACCAGCTAAACCGAGGAACGAACAAATTTCCGACGGAGACTTAGGAGCAATCCAATTCTTCACCGTTTTGATTTTTGTGGGGTCGACGTGAATACCGAGTTCGTTGACGACATGACCGAGGAATTGAACCTCCTTTAGACAAAATTCACACTTGGAGAATTTGGCTTAAAGACGTTCAGTATGCAAAAGTTGGAGGATGAGACGTAAGTGTTGCCCGTGCTCTTCGCGTCTTGGAATAGATTAGAATGTCGTCAATGAAGACAATCACGAAACGGTCGAGATAAGGCTTGCATACACGGTTCATCAAGTCCATGAAGACTGTAGGTGCGTTAGTCAAACCAAAAGGCATGACTACGAACTCATAGTGCCCATAACGTGTGCGAAACGCGGTTTTGGGTATATCTTCTTCGAGAACTCGAAGTTGATGATAACTAGAGCGAAGATCGATTTTCGAGAAGCAAGTCACGCCTTGAAGTTGATCAAAAAGATCCTCGATGTGAGGAAGGGGATATCGGTTCTTGTCCGTAAGCTTGTTGAGCTCACGATAGTTAATGCACATCCGAAAGGATCCGTCTTTCTTTTGACGAATAGGACGGGAGCGCCCCAAGGGGATGTGCTAGAGCGTATGAAGCCTTTATCAAGGAGTTCCTGAAGTTGGCTAGATAGCTCTTGCATCTCCGAGGGTGCTAGGCGATAGGGGGATTTTGCGATAGGAGTTGCGCCAGGAAAGAGATCGATGCTAAAGTCAACCGAACGAGGAGGAGGAGGACCAGGAAGATCCTCGAGGAAGACGTCAGGGTAATCACAAACAATGGGAACTTCACTCACGCTCGGGCCCTTATACTTCTTTTCCACAATGTGGGCAAGAAAGGAGAAGTATTCCTTACGCAAGTATTTGTTTGCTTGGATACACGACATAAGCTTGAGAACTTTGGAAGGTTTCTCGCCATAGACGTGTAAGGATCACCATTAGGAAGGGGAAGACGGATGAACTTTTCGGAACAAACAACTTTAGCATGGACCCACCTAAGCCAATCCATACCTACTATTATCGAAGCTACCCATTTGCATGGGTATGAGGTCAATGGAAAACATATGATCGTTGAGTTTCAAAGAAAAACTAGAAAGGACAGAATCGACAGTGACCGACTATCCGTCAGCGACTTTGACTTCAAATGATTTAGGCAACTTAGAACATCTACACTTAAGCAATGGTTCGAATTCAATGGATACAAAACTTTTATCCGCACCAGTATCAAATAGACATGAAGCATAAACATTGTTAACGAGAAACATAGTGATGACATCGTTGGCATTCTTAGCTCGTGCGGCAATGATGACGAAGGCTCGACCACGAGCTTGCTGTTGTTGCTGCTGGTTGTTGTTGTTGTTGCTGCGAGGTGGGAAGGTGTTGGCGAAGTGGTTGGGATCTCCGCATCTGAAGCAGGCACGAGCTGTGGTTGCACGTGGTCGGGTTTGGTCTGCTGTGGGGTTTTGGGGTGCGGTGATGGCCCTCGGGCTTGGTTGGTGGGGGCTTGTAGAGCACTTCGACATTGCGGAGCAAAGTGTCCGTACCTATTGCAGCTAGTGCATAGGCGACAAGGGGCGTTAACGGGATGGTGGTAAAGGGCATGTGTTACACTTGGGATGCGGCCAGTGTATGCCTTTTTGATAAGCTCGGGGTTAGCTAAGGCTAGTTGCTGGGAGGGTTGAGGGTTTGGCGGATTGACTACCGCGCAGTTTTGGTTTGAAGCCTTCCACTTCTTGCCTTTGTTGTTGCCCTTTGGTGGCTTGGGTGAGGTAGGTTGGATGGGGGTTCGGCGATGGCTTGGTGGGCTTTCCTTGATCAAGCCTTGGCAGAGGATTCAAGAAAGACGCGGTTGTTGTTAAGTCGGGCGGACAGGCGAAAGGTTTCCTCGAGAGTTTTGGGCGAAGTGGCGTCAACGAGGTCCGTAAAGTGAGGAGGGAGGCAGCGTATGTATTTGGCAATTGCCTTTTCGGTCGTGTCGACTTGACTAGGTCAAATCGCACTCAGGTGCTTGAAACGGGTCGTGAGGCTGGCGTTGTTGTTCCCAACCTGTTTCAGGTTCCAAAACTCGTTTTCGAGTCATTGGCGTTCATGAGGGGCATAATTCGTTCTCCATCAGCTATTTGAGCTCGGTTGTCACACCCCGACCCGCAGCGGAATAAGAGTCGGGGCATAATTGGGTTATCACCAAAGCTCATGATATTTACTAATATGTTTCATATTTATTAAAGTCATAGTTACATTCCTAAATGTCCAAACATGTCCATACAATACAAAGAAAATAAACCAAACAAAACAATCCCAAACTCTAAATCATTTTATTCTTCTAGTCCAATCCTAAGTGTTTCTTGCTGCAGCTGGTTCACCTGTATCATGTGTAAAAATGGGGGTTTTTGGGTCAACATAAGTTGGCGAGTGAACCTTGTTAGATAAACATTTATTATTGATTTACTTATTAGTTTATCAATGAAAAATTGTGCATAATCATAAATGAGCAAATGTAAATAACCAAACAGTAGCAATAGCAATCACAACTATAACATACAATAACACATGATAGCATACATTAACATACCAACATCATACGATAAATAACATGAATGAAACTGTGCGATCAAGGCTCAATCAAACGGAGCCGATCGTATTGCATGTACTGAAAATGATAAATGTCTGTGCGATCAAGGCTCAATCAAACGGAGCCGATCGTATGTGGGCACGCCAGGTTCACGCTCATAATGTAATGGGGAACATGCTCAACGCTCATAATGTAATGGGGAGCGGCGGCCTATGAAATTGCATGTACTGAAATAATAAATTGAATCTAACAATAACCACACAAACAGTTGTAACAAGCTGAATACACAAGTTCATGATATGATGTATGCACAATGGTTTAAATATAATATATAGCAAGACACATGATACACCCCAAAACGTGATTAAAACGGGGAATTTGTAAAGATTCACTCACATTGGGTGCGTTTGAATGGAGATGATGAGATACGCACGAGTCGGGAGAGTTGAACAACGAGAATTACTAACCTACATAATAACGGAAAAATATAATAAATGAGTGAATTTTATTAAGGATTTTAATGGAATTTTTAGATATATTTTTGTGAGTTTTAAGGCTATTTTCTATCTTTAAAATATTATTTTTAAGTATTTTTAATTGATTTTTAAATTAAATTAAATAAATAAAAAATATAAAAAAATTATTTATTTTAGCGTTGAACGTTGACCGTTGACCGTTGACTTGTTGACCTGTTGACCGGTTCGGTCAGTGTGCATGTATGCGCTGGGTGAGACTCGAACCCGAGACCTCTCGTACGCGTGCACGCAGCTCTACCAACTGAGCTACGTGTCTAACCCGAAATAATCTTGTTTTTAATTATATTTATATACTAATTCGATTTATTCAAAATTCATTTGTTTTTAAAAAAGATTTTAAATCATCGAACCGGTGCCGTTAACCAGACTCGAACGCGTGACGTGCGACTTAGTGTTGCACACAGTCCACCGCTGGACTGTGTGTCTAACCTGGTTAATATCTCGGTTTTGTTATACTTAACAACTAACGGGGTTAACCCGGTTCAGCTTTAATCAAAAAGGCATTTTATTACATAGAGGGTGTGTGTACAGGGATCGGACTCGTGACGTGTGCGTATTATTTGCACACAGTCCACCGCTGGACTGTGTGTCTAACCCGTTTAAAATACCAATTTTAACTATACGTATAGTGTTATCACAGTTCATCTTCTTTGTTGGATTTTACCGACAGCAGATTACACCACTAAATCTTGTTAATTCGATTGTTAAGCATAAGAGATAGCAGGGATGATAATTAGAAGAAAACATACCGGTGAACGATTGATTACAGAGTTCCGGCAAGGCGTCGGTCTCTGTTTTTAAGAACTTCAACTGAGCAAATCAATTAATCGTTTTGATTAGTTAATCATGAAATTGAAGTGCTAAACAAACGTTATCCGTGTGTTTGAAGGTCCTTACCGTTTCACAGACGAAGATAAGGATTTCCAGAAATTTTCCGGCGAACTGGAATTATCTGATAACAGTGCCTGAATTCGATCTCAAGTGGAAGGTTTGAGTTAGAAATAGCTTAACAACTGTTAGATTATGATGGTATTGAAGAACTTACCGATTTGAGGACAAATACGGTTTTCCGGCGAACTTGCAGAATTTTCCGGCGAGTTGATTTAAGCTTTCTGATGGACCGAATGTGTGACGAAAGTGAAATGGAATGTTTGTATGATGTTTCTGAGTCGCGAAAGGGGTCTAGATTGAAGTAATTCAGACTGTTGAATAGTTTCGGTTATAACACTCATCATTCTCAGAATTGAAGTCAATTCAAGTCTGAATTGATTAAAATCGTTGGTGCATCGGTTATAAACCTGAAATCGCGATTATTCAAACGTTTAGACGGTTGAATAGCCGATTTCAGTTTTTTAGTTAGCGTAACCGGTTTAACTAGGTTTGTGTATAAGACTTATTTGTTTCCTAAAGTTGACAGAAAACAAACAAGTGGCGGAGTGGTGATGTGTGTGTGTTAAGTCTTTGGATCTCACTTCCGGCTGACCCGGGTTCGAGCCCCGGCAGCAACATTTTATTTTTATTTATTTTGTTTTCACTTTTTATCAAATATAATTTTTATAGTTTAGTTTGTTTATTAATTATGTATCATTAAAAATCAAAATAATCATAAATATACAACGTGACATTTATAACTTGAGATTCGATTACAAAACGGGGCGGGTTTTGGAAACCCGTTTTTGACAAATGTTACAGTATCCCCTACTTTTAGGAATTTCGTCCCGAAATTTAAGTAGTTGAAGTAGTAGGAAAAGATGCGGGTATTTTTCACGCATTGAGTCTTCACGTTCCTAAGTAAACTCAGGTCCCCGTTTCGACTCCCAGCGTACCCTAACAATTGGAATGCGACTTCGTCGTAGACGTTTTTTCTCCGAAGTCCATGATTTCTACTGGTCTTTCAATAAAATGCATAGATTCATCAATCTGAATATCTTCCAGAGGAATGTGGAGGTTTTCATCAGCGAGGCACTTCTTCAAGTTAGGTACGTGGAATGTGGGATGAATCCTGTTGAGTTCTTCTGGTAGATCAAGCTTGTATGCTACAGGTCCTACTCTTTCGAGTATCTTGAAAGGTCCTACGTAGCGTGGTGCTAGCTTGCCTTTTTGACCAAAACGAACTACTCCCTTCCACGGTGATACTTTTAGAAGTACATGATCACCAATGTTAAACTCTAAAGGCTTCCGTCGTTTATCTGCATAACTCTTTTGACGACTTTGAGCCGCTAGAAGATTGTTTCGGATTTGATGGATCTTGTCTGTGGTTTCTTGGATCAATTCTGGACCAGTGATTTGAGCTTCCCCGATTTCGTGCCAACATACTGGAGATCGGCACTTACGACCATATAAGGCTTCAAAAGGTGCCATGCCGATACTTGAATGATAGCTGTTGTTGTACGAAAATTCAACTAATGGTAGATGAGCGTCCCAATTTCCCTTGAAGTCTATAACACATGCTCGAAGCATATCTTCAAGAGTTTGAATGGTGCGTTCAGATTGACCATCAGTTTGAGGATGATAGGCGGTACTGAGATCTAATCGCGTACCCATAGCGGCTTGTACTGCTTGCCATGTTCGTGAAGTGAAAAGACCGTCACGATCAGAAATAATGCTTAACGGTACCCCATGTCGGCTTACGATTTCACTGATATAAATACGAGCAAGCTTTTCATTCTTGAAATCTTCGCGGATAGGAATAAAGTGAGCTGATTTTGTAAGTCGGTCAATTATTACCCATATAGTGTCATATCCACCAGAAGTGCGAGGTAACCCGGTAATGAAATCCATGGTTATATTTTCCCACTTCCATACAGGTATTCAGGTTGGACCAGAAGTCCTGAGGGTCTTTGGTGTTCAGCTTTCACCTTGGAACATGTAAGGCACTTGGAAACAAAAACAGCAATATCCTTTTTCATTCCAGGCCACCAATAGGTATATCGTAGGTCTTGATACATCTTATCGGCTCCTGGGTGTATAGAGTATCGCGTTTTGTGAGCTTCCTTCATAAGAATTTCACGAAGATTGTTGTGGTTAGGAATCCAGATACGATCTAGGTAGTACAGAATACCGTCAGATTTAGTTTCAATTTTAAGTTCAGCTCCACAGGACATCTCCTTTCGTACATCATCTTCCGTTACTGAAACATGTTGGGCTTCTCGAATTTGATCTTTAATGTCAGTTATGATTTGCGAACATAGAAGACGAATGGAGTTCGCATAACCCTTTCGACTAAGTGCATCGGCCACCACATTTGCTTTGCCAGGGTGGTACCGAATTTCACAGTCGTAATCATTTAGAAGTTCGACCCATCTTCGTTGCCTCATGTTTAACTCCTTTTGATTGAAGATATGTTGAAGACTCTTGTGGTCAGTGTATATTTCACACTTAGTACCATAGAGATAATGTCTCCATATCTTAAGAGCGAACACAACGGCTCTAAGTTCTAGGTCATGGGTAGTGTAGTTCTTCTCGTGCGTCTTGAGTTGTCTCGAGGCATAAGCTATAACTTTTCCTCTTTGCATTAGAACGCAGCCTAATCCTTGCCCTGACGCGTCGTAATAGACCACAAAGTCATCACAACCTTCAGGAAGAGTGAGGATTGGTGCATCACAAAGTTTTTGTTTAAGAGTTTGGAAGGCTTCTTCTTGCTTGGGTCCCCATATGAAAGGTTTTCCCTTATGAGTTAAAGCCGTGAGTCGTACAGCAATGCGAGAGAAGTTTGAGATGAATCGACGATAATAACCAGCCAAACCAAGAAAAGATCTTACTTCAGTTGGTGTACGTGGAGCTTGCCATTCTTGTACCGCTTTGATCTTTGAGGGGTCGACATGTATTCCCTTGTCATTGACTACATGTCCGAGGAATTGCACCTCTTTTAACCAGAATTCGCATTTGGAGAATTTGGCGTAAAGCTTTTCATTCTCTAGAAGTGTAAGGATGAGTCGAAGATGACGCTCATGATCAGACTTAGACTTTGAATAAATAAGAATGTCGTCGATGAAAACTATAACAAATCGATCAAGATAAGGTTTGCAGACTCTGTTCATTAGGTCCATGAAGACTGCTGGAGCGTTGGTTAAACCAAATGGCATGACCATGAATTCATAATGACCATAACGTGTTCGGAATGCGGTCTTTGGGACGTCTTCTTCATATACTCTAAGTTGATGATAACCAGATCGAAGGTCGATTTTTGGAAAAGTAGCTGGCACCTTGGAGTTGGTCAAGAAGATCATCAATGCGAGGTACAGGATAGCGATTCTTGATTGTTAATTTGTTGAGCTCTCTGTAGTCGATGCACATACGAAACGATCCATCTTTCTTCTTTACAAAAAGGACAGGTGCACCCCAAGGCGATGAGCTAGGACGTATGAATCCCTTGTCAGTCAACTCTTGTAATTGACTGGCTAGCTCTTGCATTTCTGAGGGGGCTAACCTATAAGGAGACTTTGCAACTGGTGTAGCACCAGGTAATAGATCAATACGGAATTCGACTTCTCTAACTGGCGGATGTCCTGAAATGTCATCAGGAAAACTTGCGGGAAATCTTTTACTACTGGGATGTCTTCAAGTTTCTTCTCCATGGTTCCCTTGTTGATGATATGAGCTAAAAACGCGACACAATTTTTGCGAAGATATTTTTGGGCTTGAAGACAAGACATTAAGCTGAGCCCCTTCGACGAGGTTTCTCCAAAGATTCGAAGAGTCTGACCTTTTGAAAGAGGAATACGTATAAACTTTTCGCGACATACAACTTCTGCCTGATGTTGACTGAGCCAGTCCATACCAATTATGATATCAAAACTTCCTAACTTCATAGGAATAAGGTCAACTGAAAAGTCGTGGTCGTTTAAGGTGAGTGTACAGTTGCGTAAAATAGAGTTTAATGAGACCGGTTTCCCGTCAGCAACTTCTACTGTTATGGATTCCATGAGCTTATCACGATTTTGGTTTAAGATGGGTTCAAACTCTAAGGACACAAAACTTTTATCCGCGCCAGTATCAAACAACATGGATGCATATCTACCATTTATAAGGAACGTACCGTTAACCACGTTGCCGTCAGCTATAGCCTGATTAGCGTTGATATTGAAAGCTCTTCCTCTTGCAGGTGGAGGAGCTTGGTTCGCTTGATTCACCGGGTTGGCTTGGGCCTGAGCATGAATAATGTTTACCAACCTTGGACAAGTGTTTCTGAAATGGCTTGGGTCTCCGCAATTGTAGCAAGCCCTCATAGGTTGACCCATAGGATAATTGGGTTGGTAATATGTTTGGGCTAAATGTTGGGCGGGTGGATATAGTAGGGGTTGTTGGGCTTGACCCATTAATTGTTGGTGGGTTTGGGTTGAAGGTTGGTGGCGGTTCGTTCGCTGAGGCATGCGGCAGGTTTGAACAGTATGACCCGCGCGACCACAGCCGGTGCAATGCTGGCAAGGATAATCAGGAGAATGGTGATATTGGCAACGGTTGCATTTTGGTAACGGGCCAGAGTATGGTCTTTTGTATGGTGCAGGTGAAGGAACGACCTGGGTAATGGGTGCAGCAGGAATTGGGAGGTTGGTTTGTGTAACGGCGAAGTTTCTGGTGTTGCGCTTCCTCTTGTTAGCAAACTTAGAGGAGGAGATGGAATGGTTTGAAGTTTGACCCTCAACAGGGGCTTTCTTTTTCTCTTCTTTAAACTTCCCGTTGCGAATTCGATTCTCGGCCAGTTCAGTTGCTAGCTCCATAGCAGCTTCAAGTGTTACCGGTGAAATGCTAAGAACTGAATCTTGAATTTTCGAGGGAAGTCCTCGAATATAATGTTCGATCAAACGATAAGTTGGGGTAAACAAATTTGGGACCATTTGGTTCAACTCTAAGAACTTCTTGTTATAGGTGGTGTGATCCCCCTCCTTCTGTTTTAAAGAATGAAATTCGTCCTCCAACTTTTTAATTTCACTCCTAGGACAGAAACGCCTAGTCATGATTTCCCTTAACTCCTCCCAAGTTAAGGCCATTGCATCATCAATTCCCCTCTTCCCTTTTTCAGTATTCCACCAAGTGAGAGCTACCCCAAATAGTCTCCTGGTGGCGTATCGAACCTTGCGATCCTCAGGACAATCGCTGTTGAGGAAGGTGTTTTCCATTTCCTCGAACCAATGGAGGAGAGCAGTGACACCTTCGGTCCCTTCAAATTTAGGAGGATCACAAGATTTGAAATGTTTGTATGAACACTTGCTGGTAGGAGGGTTGTCGATGTTCTGGTCATGTGTTGGGGAGGATTAGTGGGATTTGTGGCGAGAGCTTGTTGTACTTGGACCACAATGTCAGGCAGTATCGTGGCCATTTGTTTCGCGATGTGTGTGGCCAAGCGTTCCTGAGACCTTCATGATCTTTTACCCCCTCGTTGTTGTCTGGACGACATCTACAGGAACATACATAAGAAGATTGTGAGTTTATGGAGTCTTTTTAGGTGTCATGTGTCTTTAAGAAAAATGAAAATAACATAAATATCAATAATGCAACTACATCCATAGGATGTCTTGGGTTTGCTCATGTCGGGCCACAAATGTCCCCCATACCTTCACCTGTATAGTCATGTGGGCCCCCATGGCTATTGGCTTGGTAGGATTCACATTAGTATTGGCGATTTAACACTCGCATCACCCGAATGCAAACCACAAAATATGTTTACGAGATGTATGGTCGGAATGTGTCCAGGTGTAGACACAATGACAACTCAAAGTGGGGTTAGCTCACACGACGTTTGGTATAGCATGCTTTGGCCTAATAGGTACTTCGTACTCTCATCGTTAGTCCCCAGGTAGGCAAACTGGTCCTTTATTTTGGATTTATACGAATGCCAGCCTAGACAGGACGTTCCGACTACCGGTACTGGTACCCTTCCAGTTACTACATGCCCGTCATGAGAACTCACTTTGATGAGATTTGAAAACACAAAAATCATTGTAAAAACAATCATGATGTGGTGTGTGCTTTCATGGATATGATGTGTTATGAGAATATGATTCATGATAGGCATTATATGATAATATATACTTATGAACATGCTTGCATAACATTGAATGTAACATTTAATATAAAACATATAAACATCATGTAATTTGGCATGTAACACACAAAAATCTCAAAAATTTCTAATCAACTATAGTATAGGCTCTAAGGGTCTAATAACTTATCCTATATCCCTATAGTCATGGCTCTGATACCAATCTGTCACACCCCGACCCACAGCGGAATAAGAGTCGGGGCATAATTGGGTTATCACCAAAGCTCATGATATTTACTAATATGTTTCATATTTATTAAAGTCAAAGTTACATTCCCAAATGTCCAAACATGTCCATACAATACAAAGAAAATAAACCAAACAAAACAATCCCAAACTCTAAATCATTTTATTCTTCTAGTCCAATCCTAAGTGTTTCTTGCTGCAGCTGGTTCACCTGTATCATGTGTAAAAATGGGGGTTTTTGGGTCAACATAAGTTGGCGAGTGAACTTTGTTAGATAAACATTTATTATTGATTTACTTATTAGTTTATCAATGAAAAATTGTGCATAATCATAAATGAGCAAATGTAAATAACCAAGCAGTAGCAATAGCAATCACAACTATAACATACAATAACACATGATAGCATACATTAACATACCAACATCATACGATAAATAACATGAATGAAACTGTGCGATCAAGGCTCAATCAAACGGAGCCAATCGTATTGCATGTACTGAAAATGATAAATGTCTGTGCGATCAAGGCTCAATCAAACGGAGCCGATCGTATGTGGGCACGCCAGGTTCACGCTCATAATGTAATGGGGAACATGCTCAACGCTCATAATGTAATGGGTAGCGGCGGCCTATGAAATTGCATGTACTGAAATAATAAATTGAATCTAACAATAACCACACAAACAGGTGTAACAAGCTGAATACACAAGTTCATGATATAATGTATGCACAATGGTTTAAATATAATATATAGCAAGACACATGATACACCCCAAAACGTGATTAAAACGGGGAATTTGTAAGATTCACTCACATTGGGTGCGTTTGAATGGAGATGATGAGATACGCACGAGTCGGGAGAGTTGAACAACGAGAATTACTAACCTAAATAATAACGGAAAAATATCATAAATGAGTGAATTTTATTAAGGATTTTAATGGAATTTTTAGATATATTTTTGTGAGTTTAAGGCTATTTTCTATCTTTAAAAATATTATTTTTAAGTATTTTTAATTGATTTTTAAATTAAATTAAATAAATAAAAATATAAAAAAATTATTTATTTTAGCGTTGACCGTTGACCGTTGACTTGTTGACCGGTTCGGTCAGTGTGCATGTATGCGCTGGGTGAGACTCGAACCCGAGACCTCCCGTACGCGTGCACGCAGCTCTACCAACTGAGCTACGTGTCTAACCCGAAATAATCTTGTTTTTAATTATATTTATATACTAATTCGATTTATTCAAAATTCATTTGTTTTTAAAAAAGATTTTAAATCATCGAACCGGTGCCGTTAACCAGACTCGAACGCGTGACGTGCGACTTAGTGTTGCACACAGTCCACCGCTGGACTGTGTGTCTAACCTGGTTAATATCTCGGTTTTTATTATACTTAACAACTAACGGGGTTAACCCGGTTCAGCTTTAATCAAAATGGCATTTTATTACATAGAGGGTGCGTGTATCAGGGATCGAACTCGTGACGTGTGCGTATTATTTGCACACAGTCCACCGCTGGACTGTGTGTCTAATCCGTTTAAAATACCAATTTTAACTATACTTATAGTGTTATCACAGTTCATCTTCTTCGTTGGATTTTACCGACAGCAGATTACACCACTAAATCTTGTTAATTCGATTGTTAAGCATTACACAGACTGATAAGAGATAGCAGGGATGATAATTAGAAGAAAACATACCGGTGAACGATTGATTACAGAGTTCCGGCAAGGCGTCGGTCTCTGTTTTTAAGAACTTCAACTGAGCAAATCAATTAATCGTTTTGATTAGTTAATCATGAAATTGAAGTGCTAAACAAACGTTATCCGTATGTTTGAAGGTCCTTACCGTTTCACAGACGAAGATAAGGATTTCCAGAAATTTTCCGGCGAACTGGAATTATCTGATAACAGTGCCTGAATTCGATCTCAAGTGGAAGGTTTGAGTTAGAAATAGCTTAACAACTGTTAGATTATGATGGTATTGAAGAACTTACCGATTTGAGGACAAATACGGTTTTCCGGCGAACTTGCAGAATTTTCCGGCGAGTTGATTTAAGCTTTCTGATGGACCGAATGTGTGACGAAAGGGGTCTTGATTGAAGTAATTCAGACTGTTGAATAGTTTCGGTTATAACACTCATCATTCTCAGAATTGAAGTAAATTCAAGTCTGAATTGATTAAAATCGTCGGTGCATCGGTTATAAACCTGAAATCGCGATTATTCAAACGTTTAGACGGTTGAATAGCCGATTTCAGTTTTCCAGTTAGCGTAACCGGTTTAACTAGGTTTGTGTATAAGACTTATTTGTTTCCTAAAGTTGACAGAAAACAAACAAGTGGCGGAGTGGTGATGTGTGTGTGTGTTAAGTCTTTGGATCTCACTTCCGGCTGACCCGGGTTCGAGCCCCGGCAGCAACATTTTATTTTTATTTATTTTGTTTTCACTTTTTATCAAATATAATTTTTATAGTTTAGTATGTTTATTAATTATGTATCATTAAAAATCAAAATAATCATAAATATACAACGTGACATTTATAACCTTGATATTCGATTACAAAACGGGGCGGGTTTTGGAAACCCGTTTTTGACAAATGTTACATCGGTCCACGGGAGGGCGTGTGCAGCATCGTTCCATGAGCGTTATGCTCGGAGGTCCACCAATCAAGAGCCAATAATCGAAAGACTCCCGTTGCGTTGATGGTGCGTAGGTGGTCGGGACAGCCACTTTGGAGAAAGGTTACTTCAATGGCGTCGAACCATTGCAATAACTTGGTGGCGTCCTCTTCGCCGGTGAAAGGTAGGGGATTGCAGGAGCAAAACTGCTTGAAGGTGAATGTCGACTTAGGTGCTTCGACCTTAGAGTCGACAGAGGCGTGGGGTGAATCGGCGTTCGGTGAGGGTTGGATCCAAACGCATTGCGCGTTTTATAAAGGTGTTAACCCAGAAATGTCTAGGGAGTTAAAGAAGCTGATTGTCACACCCCGGATTTCCAATCCAAATCCATACACCGGTGGGCCCCAGTGGGGAGTATCGTGACGTCAGTTGATAATCATCATAGTCAATTAAAACGGCACAGTGGAAGTCTTGGAGTAAAGTTACTATTACAAACCGAATGTTTGAAAATAAAAAATAATATACAGGCTCGTAATAGAAGATCGACAGGCAGATCATAAATTGTACATGAAAAGAATATAAAACAGACTTTGGGCAGATTTAGGATTTGCAAGATCCTCTATCACTACCGAGCACTTCCAGCCTATTTTCATATTGTACCTGTAATTTAGTCTTTTGAAAATACGTGAGCTTACGCTGGTAAATACTGTAACATTTGTCAAAAACGGGTTTTACCAAACCCGCTCCGTTTGTAACCGAATATCAAGTTATAAATGTTCGTTGCGTATTTATGTCCATTTTGATTTTTAATGATACATAATTAATAAACAAACTAATCTATAAAAGTTATAATTGATAAAAAGTAAAAATAAAATAATTAAAAATAAAATGAGGCTGCCGGGACTCAAACCCGGGTCAGCCGGAAGAGAACTCAAAGACTTAACACACACACGCATAACCACTCCGCCACTTGTTGTTTTTCTGTCATCTATGGGAAACAAATAAATCTTATAGACAACCATAAATCAACCGGTTACGCCAACTGTAACTGAAATGGTCATCAAACGCTCAAAGACGATCTGATTACTCGCGGTGCACTGAGTATAACCGATATACCGACGTTTTCAATCAAGTTGCTTTGAATGAACTTGAATTCTAGAAGTGGATCGGTTTTTATAACCGAAAATCTTCAATTCCAGTTTTACTTCCATCTTTGTACTCCTTCGCGACCCAAACATAATCTACAGACTCTCAGTTACATTTTCGCTCAAGTTTCAGTCCGCCGGAGAATCAAATTTTACTCGCCGGAAAGTTTCTGCAAGTCGCCGGAAAACCGTATTCTCCATCAAGACGGTAAGTCTTTCAATACCGTCGTGGTCTATCAATTGTTAAGCTATTTCTAACTCAGACCTTTCAATTGAAATCAAATTCAGATGCTGTTATCGGATAATTCCAGTTCGCCGGAAAACTTCTGGAAATCCTTATTTTCAGCTGTGAAACGGTATGGACATTTAAACACCCTGTTAACGTTTGTTTAGCACTTCAATTCCACGATTAGCTAATCAAAACGGATAATTTGCTTGCTCAGTTGAAGTTCATAAAAACAGAGCCGACGCCTTGCCGGAATTCTGAGTTAATTTATTCCTCCGGTATGTTTTGTTTCCAAAACAGTCTTTGTCATTTCATCTTAGTCCTATGAATGTGTTAATCGTTTTAAAACAAGAAACAGAGGGGTAATTTGCTGTCTGTAAAAACTAACGTAGAAGATGAACTGTGCTAACATTATAAGGATAATTAAAATTGGTATCTTAAACGGGTTAGACACACAGTCCAGCGGTGGACTGTGTGCAAATAATACGCACACGCCGCGAGTTCGATCCCTGATACACGCACCTCTCTGTAATAAAAACGTTTTATTTTTCTAAATGAACCGGGTTAACTTACGTTAGTTGTTAAGTATAATAAAAATCTGTATATTAACCAAGTTAGACACACAGTCCAGCGGTGGACTGTGTGTAACGTTAAAGCACAGGTCCCGGGTTCGAGACCTGTTAGTGACACCGTTCGATGATTTAAAATGTTTTTGAAAATAAAAGAATTTTGGATAAGCTGAGTTAATATATAAGTATAATTAAAAACAGAATTATTTCGGGTTAGACACGTAGCTCAGTTGGTAGAGCTGCGTGCACGCGTACGGGAGGTCTCGGGTTCGAGCCTCACCCAGCGCATTGCAATTACACAATAAACCGGTCAAACAGTCAAAGTCAAAAAGTCAACGGTCAACCCAAAAAGTCAACATATTTTTATATTTTTAATTATTTAATTTAATTTAAAAATCAATTAAAAATACTTAAAAATAATGTTTTTAAAGATAGGAAATAGCCTTAAACTCGCAAAAATATATCTAAAAATTCTATTAAAATCCTTAATAAAATCCACTCATTTACTATATTTTCCGTTATTATTTAGGTTAGTTAATTATCATTGTTCAGCTCTTCCAACTCGTGCGCATCTCACCATCTCCAATCCAACGCACCCAATGTGAGTGAATCTTTACAAATTCCCCGTTTTAATCACGTTTTTGGGGTGTATCATGTGTCTTGCTATTTATTATATTTAAATCATTGTGCATACATCATATCATGAACAAATGTGTATTCAGTTTGTTTCAACTGTTGTGTGATTATTGTTAGATTTAATTTATTATTTTCAGTACATGCAATTTCATAGGCCGCCGCTCCCCATTACATTATGAGCGTTGAGCATGTTCCCCATTACATTATGAGCGTGAACCTGGCGTGCCAACATACGATCGGCTCCGTTTGATTGAGCCTTGATCGCACAGACATTTATCATTTTCAGTACATGCAAAACGACCGGCTCCGTTTGATTGAGCCTTGATCGCACAGTTACATTCATGTTATTTATTGTATGATGTTGGTATGTTATTGTATGTTATAGTTTGTGATTGTTATTGCTACTGTTTGATTATTTACATTTGCTCACTTATGATTATTGCATAATTTTTCATTGATAAACTAACAAGAAAATCAATTATAAATGTTTATCTAACAAGGTTCACTCGCCAACTTATGTTGACCCAAAAACCCCCATTTTTACACATGATACAGGTGAACCAGCTGCAGCAAGAAACACATAGGATTGGCCTAGAAGAATAAAATGATTTAGAGTTTGGAATTGTTTAGTTGGTTATTTTCTTTGTATTTGTATGGACATGTTTGGATTATTGGGAATGTAATTTTGACTTAAATAAATATGAAACATATTAGTAAATATCATGAGCTTTGGTGATAACCCAATTATGTCCCGACTCTTATTCCGCTGCGGGTCGGGGTGTGACAAATACACCCAACTGACTCATTTTGAAAACATTTCAAAAATGTTTTAAGTGCGTATCAACACAAAATCTTTTTATAACTTGGGAAAGTTGACCGTCCGACCTTGTTAACAGATTTACATGTTTGTCCATATATACAGGGCCCAGTACGGAGTCCGAGACATGATTAACGTACACACCACTTTGGACTCACGAAGGAGTCAATTCCTCCCAACCTTGTGGGAATGCATAATTGAGCGTCTATCGGGTGTATGCCTACACCCGCGCTAAGGTCGTGGCCATTTCTATTGTAATGAGCCGAGATATCCAGGACACGGTAGTTAACCCCTGATGTTTAAGTTATCAAACAAAACTGATTAAAACAGAATATGCGGATTTACTAGCCGCACCCGGCATTTGATTGATCCTATTTCCGACCAAGCGGTAATAATTTACCGTAACCCAAGCCCGTATAGGGGAAATAAGTCGAGAGTATTTACCTGAGCTAGTCTTCTTTAATTTTAATAACTCAGCCATACACAAAAGTACTAAGTGCAGATAGCATTTACCGGCAAGTCTCTAGTCTGGATTATGGCATAAACTAACCAATTAAATACTAACGGTCTTATTTAAGTCATAGACTTAGACCGACTAGCGTGCTTGATCAAAACGTATACGCTAGATTAAGCGATGATTGGATAGAATATAGTTTAATCCCAACAAGTACATTGACTTGTATAATATGGATAAACTATAAACATTCTGGATTTTGAGACTTTAAATGACAAGGTTAAACCCGTTTTGGTTAAATTCCGTAAACTAGCTACGTATAATCGACCGTTTGCTTATAAGCGATAATGGGTAACCGGATAAGTCATGGACAAGTTCCATATGCCATTATATTTTAAGTAAGTTAAAATATCAGTAGGATATCAACTTTTATGCCCGTTATGGTTTTAAATTGAAACTATGCCTCATAAGGGCATTTTGGTAATTTCAAACCATATAAAATGAACTTGAATATAATTTAAATTTATGATCATGAGTATTCTGGAAAAATAGTTTATTTCTGATATAATATCAGTAGGATATCAATTATATGTGTATTTTATCTTTTATGACCAAACTATGCACCGAAGGGCTTTTTGGTCATTTTACACATAGTTTATAAATTATTTGGGATTCTGAGTTTATAACATGTACCTACTGTAAATATGTTTTTAAAATAAGTTTTAAAATCAGTAGGTAACGAGTATTGGTCAATAATATGGTTTAAAACCATACTATGCGCCGAAACGGCGTTTATGTCGTAAAATAACGTTTTTATGCGATGTTTTATGAAAACTACATTAAGGTTAGATTAAAATGTTTTAAGTATGTCATTTAATATAGCATATCAGTAGGTAAATGATTTACCTTGAAAAGATTTGATTAAGACCATTTTATAAGGACCTGTTTAAGAACCTGTTTGAAAACTTAGTTTATAACTTGGTTTAACATCCCAAATAATCCTACTTATAAGATTACATCATTAGAAAACTCATTTTCAAGTTCATTACCATTTAAAACCTTGTTTTATGCAAAAAGGACATTTTGGTCAAAGATGGCATAATTATGGAACTTGCGCATAAACTTGGATTCTGATTATGATCATGTAATATAACCTCAGAGGGTTATGCTACATTATATTACGATCATAATTCAACTTTAGATCAGTAGGTAACTAATCTAAATCGGGTCAGAATCGAAAGTCAAAGTAGAAGTCAAACATCACGACTTTCGGTTGAGAACCGACCGTAGAATTGAAATCGACGAGCCGAACATGTTCTTACATGTTCTAATAATTATTACCAACTTGTTTAAGTGTCAAAACAGGTTTCATAACACATATAAGATCAATTTATGATTTTTTCTGAAAAATGGTCTGTTTGACTTTTTAATAACTTAACTTTGACCCGTCAATTGGTCTAGCAAACGTGATCTTCAGGGGGTTCCCTTTATAGGGACTAACACCTACCTTATTACGATCACTTAGCCATGTTCATTTCGAACAATGGCTGGACCATAGAGGTCTTAACCGAAAGTCAAAGCATTTTCCGTAAAACGCTTGACTTTTGGCTATAAAAGCCTATAAACGAAAATGCAAGAGCAAGGAACACTTACAAGAGGTTCCTAGAATGCAAGAGAACTAAGTTGGATGCTCCTTTCAGCTAGGAACTTCCAGAGGAGGGAGAAGAGTATGAACAAGAAAGGCATGTTTGACAAACAGGTTTCATAACATATATAAGATCAATTTATAAATTTTTCGAAAAATGGCATGTTTGACTTTTTAATACATTAACTTTGACCCGTCAATTGGTCTAGCAAACGTGATCTTCAGGAGGTGCCCTTTATAGGGATTAACACCTACCTTTTTATGATCACTTAACCATGTTCATTTCGAACAATGGCTGGACCATAGAGGTTTTAACCGAAAGTCAAAGCGTTTTTCGTAAAACGCTTGACTTGGCCCTATAAAACTAAAAAAATGCACAAGGAAGGAACACTTACCAGTGAAACCTAGGGTGCAAAAGAACTATGTTGGATGCTCCTTTTAGCTAGGAACTTCCAGAGGAGGGAGAAGAGTGAATTAATGAGAAAGGTGCAAGTTGGAATGGTGAACTTAAACACCTATTTATAGTTGGAGAGCTCAAAGGAGGTGAAGCAGGTGTTTAGGAGTGTAAGAGGAAGCTTACAAGTGTCCTAAAACGTGGCAGAGCAGTTTGGGAAGCCATGGTTTGATTTAATGGTTTTTGGCATTTTTGTTTGGAAGCCAAGAAAACTTTCTGCAGCAGAGCCTCTCTCGCGCCCCCGCGAGAGACCCAGGCCAGGTCTCTCGCGGCCCGCAACCGCCCTTGGCCAGTTTCAAAAATTGACACTTTAACCCCTTAACTTTATAAAGCTTCTAAAAACCTTTTTAAACACCTTTTTGGCACTTTTAGCCCTCCGTAGCCAATACTTGGCATACTCGGGATTATGCCCGGACATTGTCAAGCTCTCGGTTCATTAAAAGGTCACCCAGAGGTATATAAATTAACATGTTGACACTTTTAATCCCTCCATTATTCAACTTTCACATTTTTACAAAATTGAACCCTCTCGTCCAACAAATGGCACGTATGTGAGTTAGGACTTCGTAAAGGATCACTCAGAGGCTTATTATAAGCATGTTGACTTCGATGTCACTCAGAGGCTGGGCATGTTGACATATCAATCACTCAAAGGCCAAATTTTAAGCATGTTGACATATCAGTCACTCAGAGGCTAATGATTTAAGCATGTTGACATATCAGTCACCCAGAGGCTGTTATTTATGCATGTTGACATCGGATCGTCACTCAGAGGCTCAGTTTGAGCATGTTGACGCCTTTAGTCCTTATTGGTCTTTAATAGACTACATTAAAATACGACACGTGTCACTATACAATTGGACACGATTTTACAGGGTGTTACACTGATAGAGATTATCTAATGTACCTAGTGTGGTACAACTAAACCGAAAACACGACAACACGAGAAGTTAGCACAAATAATTCAGACATATAAAAAATAAATATTAAACTAATTAAACAACTTAGACTCCTACGACACAAACGAATACAAAATAAACACAAGTGTAAAAGAAAAGCCTAAATCAAGTAATCAACGCATTTGCCAATAAGAGAGTCCCCGGCAACGGCACCAAAAACTTGATGTTCTAAAAGTAGTTAATTAAAAACAACTCAAATTATCCTAATTCTAGACTCAAATTATACACTGGACTCCTAAACTATACTAAACTACTTACCGGCAAGTGGACCGATTAATTGTAGAATAGCATTAAGAAAGTCCGGATTATCGAACCCACAGGACTCTCTAATTACTATGGTTCGCGGGGTTGGGTTGGGTATTACCCGTGAACTGGTCGTGTGGCTGCTCTTGCAGCTGCTTAGCGATACTACCGACCGACCTCTGCAGATCTAAGAGCGCAGACTGTTGATTTTTCGAGAGCAGGTCATGTTCCGCGAGAATTTTCTAAGTGGCCTGATATTTGACAACTAATTGAGATAACAACTCTTCGATCCTATCTAGATTACCTCCTAACCCTCCACTCCTAGTCTGACCCTCCTAATTTGAACCCCCTCACTAAATTGACTGGTGTGACCTGACCCTCCATATTGTAGTGACCCTGCCCCCTGTTCTAATAAGAGCCTGATTGGAAACTAGGGCGTTACCGGAAGATCAATAATTATTATTATTATTATTTCGCCAGTTTGGGTTATAATTGGAAGTATTATTATTAAAGGGATTCGTAGGACCTCGACTCTGACCGGTGATAAACTCGACTTGCTCGACAGTGAGCGTGGGACACTCTAGCGTGTCATGACCCCCTCTACACACCTCACACCTGTCTACCTTCTTCTTCTTCAGTTCCTGTATCTCCTTCCTGACCTCCCTGTTGAAGCTATCTAGAGCAGCAGCTACCATAGTTTCCAAGCTAACTTGGTGTAGACCCCTGGTTAACCGGAGGTGTACGAGAAACAGGAATTGAATTCCTGCCGGCAGTGCTGTAATCGACATCAGAATGGGCAAAGCTCTCGAAAAGATCATTGCACTCGGCTACTGTTTTCTTTCCCATCAGGTGGCCACCAGCAGAGGTGTCGAATCGAGCACGGTCTCAGGGGTAAGACCGTTGTAGAATTTCTCTACAAGTGCCCAGTCTGATAGACCATGTTGGGAGCAACGGGATACTAGAGTTTGGAACCGCTCCCAAGCTAGATGGTAATCACGAAGGTGGGATGCTTTAGCGGGTGGAAAGTATTTCTTAAGGAAAGCATCCTGTAGAGAGGCCCAAGTAGAAAAAGTCCCGGGTAGTTGGGAGTCAAGCCAGATAGCGGCCCGACCCCCGAGAGAGAACGAAAGACTTGGAGAAAACAGGCATCATGGCCCGCACCCTCCATATTGAATGTATGACATAGACGGTTAAGGCGGTTGATATGTGCGGGCGCATCCTCATCATCACGACCGTGGAATTGGCAAGAGTTATTGATGGCGGTCATGATGTAGGAAGGGATTTGCCAGGCTCGGTCATTGTTCATGGGGCATGGGGGGTAAGGTAATGGGTGAGTTTGCACCGGTGAAGCCGGTGGTGGCCTGTTGGTATACGGTCTGATTATTATTATTAGCCATGTGGAAGTTAGGTGGTGGTGGTGGTGGTGGGCTTACGTTTCTATGGACTACACGGGGTGATGGGAACCGGGTGGTGAAGGTTTAGGTGTAAAATCGAAGTCAGGCGGTACAAAGGGACGGGATGAACTTGAAAAAGTTGAGGTAGAAGCACTTACATTTGATGCGGGAGAGAATGGCGTGTCCGTCGGCGGCTTAGGCGGAGGTCCTTGCGAAGCCTGTGGGGCATCCACTAAACCGAAAACAGGACAACACAAGAAGTTAGCACAAATAATTCAAATATATACAAAAATAAATATTAAACTAATTAAAAAACTTAGACTCCTACGACACAAATGAATACAAAATAAACACAAGTGTAAAAGAAAAGCCTAAATCGAGTAATCAACGCATTTTCCAATGAGAGAGTCCCCGGCAATGGCGCCGAAAACTTGATGTTCTAAAAGAAGTTAATTAAAAACAACTCAAATTATCCTAATTCTAGACTCAAATTATACTCTAGACTCCTAAACTATACTAAACTACTAACCGGCAAGTGGACCGATCAATTGTAGAATAGCATTAAGCAAGTCCGGATTATCGAACCCACATGACTCTCTAATTACTATACTAAACTACTAACCGGCAAGTGGATCCGCTTAAACTCAAAATTCGGTTCAAACCACTTATCATGTAAATTTAATTTAAGTGTGGTTAATCCACCTAGGGTCTCACACTAGAGTCCACAGTATCCCTAATCCCACCTCAAGCTTATGAAACAAAAGGAACGATTATTTAAACCCTTTCCTAACCGTTTTATACCAAAATATAAAGAATTTAAAATCAAGCAATTTTCTTTTTCTCTTTTTTTCATTTGAGCATTTTGATTTCTTTTTGCATATCTAACCTAGAGGCTGTCTCAACCAGAGTCACCATCCCTGAGAGCGACAACGTGGGATTCGATACTTAAAATTTCAACTAATCCTAGAGGGATTCTCGATCAGAGTCACCATCCCCAAGGGAGATTCCATAGGCCTCGTCTACTTTTCAATCAAGCTCATTTTTCCATTTTTTTTCTTCTTTTTACATGATTAAAAATTCTAAATATTTTAGCTTATAACGGCATTCATCATACTATTTTTGGCGGTTTCAGTTTCCCATTTCTCTTACATGAGTACCCACTAGTAGACCAACAATTAAGGTGTATTAAGCTCAAAGAAAATAAGAAGCGAATCGAGCCTACTCACATATCCCAAGTTAGACACAAACTCACCCTTTTATTTCTCATATTATTATTATTTGAAACTGCATAAAAATTCATTTTTCTATCATTTTCTGTTTAGATTCATGCAAACTTCTTTTTCAAAAAACATTTTCGGATTTTTTTAAAACTACTACACTACTCTAATATCCCATCCCCACACTTAAATTTTTGCATTGTCCCCAATGCAAGGACAAGACAACCTACTACTCAAAATAAGCTCAACCAAATAAAGAAAGAAAAATAAAATACAAAAAGGGGGCGACTTAGCTGGTAGTGCAAGACTGTCGATGTGACAGTCAAACCACTCGTGCTCTCCAAACCGAACGCGCTTAATATACCATTCTCAAAGCTCTCATGCGAACGGAACAGCATACAACACCGACCTAGCATCATGCACTTACAAAAACATAATAATGATAAAGCCAGATAAATAAATTGTTTTGCAATATTGTTCAACACATACCTAAACCAACCAACACCAACCCCAAAGTAAATTTTTTAAAAGTACAGACCATCAATAAATTAAAACAACAAAAAGAAAAATAAAGATAAAGATCCTCGGCTGCTTCAATCAACCTCTTCAGATTCTTCAGACGCCTCAAATACCTGGTACGGCTGCACGTCCTCCATCCCCGCAAACTGGCTTGAACCTGCCTGACCGCCTGGATGCTGAAAGTAAGACGAGATTCCCATATTCAGATTCTGTATCATGTAGTGCATCCCATCTTCTAGCCTCCTCTGGCTAGCCTCGTGCATGCGCCTATTCTCTAACATGGTCTGGCGAACCCCACCAAACTTCTGGTTCACATAACCTCGCAAATCTCCGAACCCAGTCTCCATGCTGTCATAAAGAGAATCTAAAGTCAATGGGTCCGGACGAGGCTCCCGAAGAGGATACTGTCGTCCTGCCAGTTCCTGGCGCGTAATCGGCCGCTGATATCGAGTAGGGATGCCCACCTTCATAGAAGATGCAGCTTCGGACCTGGGAGGCGGTTGCACTTGAGGTCCCTGGCGGACTGGTATCCAGCTAACAGGCTCTTGGGTTGTCAGAATTTCGGCAGCCTGGAGATCTCTGATGCTCATGACACAGGGGGCGGGGCCTTCTCTCATTATGTCCTGGGGTATCTGTCGAACACCCCTATGCTCTTGGCCAAACACGTTAAATCAAGGGCCCGCAATAAACCATTGCCCCGGGCCCCCCTCCACAGTCGCTTCATCGACCATGCAAATATTGTGGCCAGGTTTGCCGGCCGTCCCTCCACCATACACATCAGACAAAACAAACTCACCTGGTTGACCTTATTGTCCCCCTGCCCTCTTCCAACCAGTGTAGCGGCAAGAATCTTATGGAGAAACCGGTGAATGGGATCAGTAATATCACTCGCCAGCATGTTGTTTGAGTAGGGGGCAGAAGAGATGGTACCCCAAAATATGGTGAGCTCGTATGTCTGGACACTATGGGGGGCCTCCTTTTGAAGACCCTCTGAAGGCTCGTGGCAAAGTCCGGTGACTGAACCTCCTCTTCCGAGTATATTTGCGAGGCCACCGCAAACTGTGGGATTGTCATCTCAAAGACTTGCCTCCCCAAGGCAAACGAGACCGCGTCATTCTCGTTGAACTTCCCCTGTTGGTATTCGAATATGGAGTGAAACTCATAAGTGATCTCCTTGTATTGTCTCGCCCCGCAGTCTAGCACCCTTCGGAACTTATCCCCTAATAATTGTTCAATCCGACCCCTCTGACCCAAATTATCCATCAAATCCCAATCAATTCTCCTGTAGGGTAGCAACTCACAGGTGACCAGATTTGAAAGCCCCTCCCACTCGTGGGAGTCTAGATCAAACTGCAAAAGAGGACTGTCCACAATTCACGTACTTTGCCCGTGGGGAACACCTTCTCCCCGATATCTAATTATGCGTCTGCCGAAGTATGAAGGTTGTCGTGGCGCATCGGCGGGGTCACCTCTCTGACGAGGCGTTGGTCCCCTTCTCTTCCTTCCAGCCCTGCTCGAACTACCCTCTCCTGACATCTGCATAAAGCACAAGTAAGACAAGCACGACATTAGACAGAAAGAAACCACATAAAACAAATGACCGTATAGCATTTCATTCGCGGTCATGGCTGCAACAGATAAACAATTTACCTCATAATTTAAGATACATTTGAAAAGAGTGTAACATTATAATTTGATAAAAACCGAATCTCGCCCGAATGGAGATTTGAGTATTGGCGAGACCGACTCTTATATGCATGACCATTCAGATCTTACCAAACCCCCGAAAAACATATCAAAAACCAAACAACTACCCCCCTCTCGGCACTTTAATTGTCCTCAATTAAACCGAAGTGCCGAGACACGAGCCCACATTGAGTGTACAGTTAAAGATAAAACAGTTAGAGTTATGGCAGAAATAACGGTTGACGATCTTAAAAATCAGATTTTTAGTAACAAAGTTAGGCAACCCTCATCCCCACACTGAATGTTGGACCGCACCAAACCCGCTAAGGACACCCTGCATGTACTTAATCTACCCACAAAATGTAACCAGTACCACTATCAAAACTCAAGTCAAACCCAGTTGAACCCAACCCGCAGTTAACCCAACAAGCAACTAGCAAAGTATCAAGCATACCTTCTTGTAGATCTGTAGGACTAGTGCACAAAAATTGAAACTTTGAAACACCGGTGAAATGCAAGTAAAAAGGGGAAAACCGGGTGGAATCACTTAAAAATAGTGAGGATTGATGTAGTGAAGAAAATGGGGGAGATTTCAGTGAATTTGGGCTAAAAATGGCGAATTTTTGATGAAAATGGAGTTGTAGCCGTAAGGGAAATGGTGAAGTAAGTGGGAAAATATGTGTAAAATGG
Source organism: Scalesia atractyloides (assembly GCA_947069175.1). Taxonomy (NCBI): domain Eukaryota; kingdom Viridiplantae; phylum Streptophyta; class Magnoliopsida; order Asterales; family Asteraceae; genus Scalesia; species Scalesia atractyloides. The sequence goes on along the minus strand of CAMTDV010000013.1, from coordinate 66,441,630 downwards.
AGGCTAGGGTTTCTTTTGTGCAAATAGGGTCTCTCGCGGGCCGCGAGAGACTGCTAATTCTCTCGCACCCCGCAACCGAGAGTGATTCCGGATAGTTAATGGTCTGTCGCGGGCCGCGACCGAGAAGGCTTGTGCCTCTCGCGCCCTGCGAGAGACCTGTTTTCACATAAAGTTTCTTAGTTTTGTTCAGCTTTATGCCTTAGAAAAATTTAGGAAAGCTTAATGTTGACAATGTAGCTTACGGAATCACCCGTTCTTTACCGGATTTATCAAGCATACCTGCAATTTTCGGTGCTCAATAAATGATGCGTGATATGACCTGCAAAAACCAACTAACCCGACCCACACACAAACACACAAAATACGAAACATGAATTAAGTAAAAACACAAAATGCAACTAACTACCAAACTTTACAAACTCTACACTCGAGCCGAAACCCGAGAACCTACGCGGTGTGAGGTGGAACTTCGAGAGGAGTTTCCTCCGTCTCGGTGGGATCTAGCGGTCCTCCTAAGTAATGTTTTAAGCGATGCCCGTTGACCTTCCATGTCCCTCCATTCATCTTCATCTACGGGAATACCTCATTGACCACGTACAGGCTGGACCATTTTGATTTCAGTTTACCCGCAAACAGTTTCAATCGCGAATTATATAGAAGCACTTTGTCGCCGATTTGAAACTCTTTCATATTCTTCAATCGCCTATCGTGCAACGCCTTGGTTTTCTCTTTCAAGCTCCATGACCGCTCATACGCCGCGTCCCGAAGTGCCTCCAACTCGTGAATTTGAAAGAATCGTCGCTTGGCCGCTACGGTGAGGTCCAAATTCATTGTCTTCAATGCCCACAGTGCCATATGCTCTAATTCGAAGGGGAGATGGCAGGCGTTACCATAAACGATCATAAAGGGTGTGGTGCCTAGCAGTGTCTTATAGGTGGTGCGAAACGCCCATAAAGCATTGTCCAATTTATCGGACCAGTCCTTCCGACTTTTGCCTACCGTCTTCTCCAGGATCCGTTTTACCCCCCTGTTCGAGTTTTCCACTTGGCCGCTAGTCTGAGGATGATAAGCGGTGGAGAGCGATGCGTGACACCGTAGCGCGCCAATGCCTTTTCCATGACGGCATTGCAAAAGTGCGTGCCACGGTCGCTGATAATAGCTCGTGGGGTACCAAAAGGGGTGAACAATTTCTTCAAGAATCTCACCACCACTCGGGCATCATTCTTGGGTAAAGCTTGAGCTTCAACCCACTTGGAAACATAGTCAATAGCCACAAGGATGTACCGGTTCCCGCTAGAGACGGGAAACGGTCCCATGAAGTCAATCCCTCAAACATCAAAAACTTCAAGAATCTAGATCGGATGTTGGGGCATCTCGTCCTTGATGAGATGTTACGGTGCGCTGGCAACGATCACAGGTCTTCACAAACTCTAGAGCGTCTGTCACAACTGATGGCCAATAAAAACCACAATCAAAAACCTTTTATGCGGTGACGTGCGGACCATGGTGACCTCCTGTCAGTCCCTCATGCACGTGCCTCAATATCTCTGCTCCCTCTTCTCGACTCACGCAGCGCCTCAAAATTTGGTCTCCTACCGGAATAGAAATGGGTCGTCCCAGATATAACGCCTGACATCGCGGAAGAATTTCTTCTTCTGCTGCGTGGTCATCCCCTTTAGTACAACTCCATTCGCCAGATAATTCACGAAGTAGGAAAACCACGGCATTCCCTCCTTGTCGGCTGTCAAAAACTCTACTGACTCATGGGGAAATCTATCACCGATCTCTTCTTCCCTAATTTCGTCTCTACCAGGGTTCTCTAGTCGGGATAGATGGTCAGCAGCTACATTCTCCGCTCCTTTCTTATCTCTGATCTCTTTGTCAAACTCGGAAAGCAGGAGAATCCATTAAATGAGATGAGGCTTTGCGTCCTTCTTTTGAAAAAGGAAACGTAGATCCGCATGGTCCATAAAGACGATGGTCTTGGACAGGACAAGGTAGGAGAGGAATTTATCAAACGCAAATACCACTGCTAAAAGCTCCTTCTCTGTAGTGGTGTAGTTCTCCTGTGCGTCATTGAGGGTTTTACTAACGTAGTAAATAGGGTGGAATTGTTTGTCTCGTCGCTGACCCAAAACGGCGGCTACAGCATAATCGCTCGCATCACACATGAGCTCGAAGGACAAGCTCTAGTCGGGTGAGACGAGGATGGATCACTCACTAGTTTCTCATTAAGGATCGTGAAAGCTTTTAAGCAGTCGTTATCGAAGACGAAGGGTACATCTTTCTCAAGAAGCCCGCATGACCGAGAAAGCTACGGATGGACTTGACGCTAGTCGGTGGAGGGAGTCTGCTGATAGTATCTATTTTCGCCTGATCGACCTCTATACCTGCTCGCGAGATCTTATGCCCTAGCACTATGCCCTCTGTCACCATAAAGTGACATTTCTCCCAGTTGAGCATCAGTCTCGTCTCGACACATTGTTTCATCATCGTATCTAAGTGAGTAAGACATTGATCAAGGTGTTTCCATAGACAGAGAAGTCTCCATGGAGGTCTCGATCATGTCCTGAAAGTTAGCTACCATGCATCGCTAGAAAGTAGCCGGAGCGTACATAACCCGAATGGCATGCGGCGATACGCATAAGTACCACTACGGGCATGTGAGGGTTGTCTTTTCTTGATCCTCGGGAGCAATCGGGATCTGATCGATGAACGGGAGTGGGAAGTGGTCCTCGCGGGTGGCATCGTTTAATTTACTATAGTTTATGCACACCGCCAGCCCATGATTGTTCGCGATGGGATAAGCTCCTTCTTTTCGTTCATAACCTCTGTCATTCCCCCCTTCTTGGGGACGACCTGAGTGGGGCTTACCCATGCGGAATCGGAGATCAGATAGATGAGACCAGCCTCCATCAGCTTAAGCACCTCTTTCTTTACAACTTCTTGCATATCGGGTTCAGACGACGCTGTGGCTGCACTACTGACTTAAAGACGTCCTCCATGAGGATCCTATGAGTACATAAGGTAGGGCTAATCCCCTTGATATCAGACAGTTTCCATGCGATGGCCTCCTTATTTGAGCTTAGGACCTCGATTAAATGTTCCTTCTCCGCCGTTAACAATTTCGAAGAAATGATCACTGGTAAGCTCGAATTGTCACATAGGAACGCGTATTCTAAGTGAGACGGGAGAACCTTAAGCTCTACGGCTGCTGGTGTCGACAATGGTGTGCTCTCGGTAGCTGCACTCACCTCACATAAGTCTAGGGTCTCGGGAATCTCTAAGAAATCATCCCCTATATCCTCATTATCACTCTCCTCGGTTACTAAACTCTCATTCACTAAGTCAGCTCCACTAATATAGTCTAAACAGTGATCAACGCACGAAATGAATGTGTTCAAGAAGTATACGGAGTGACAAGGGCCACTATCGCTGTCGCCACCACTCGGGTGTTGCATCGACCTTGCGAACGTGACGTTCTCGTCTACGACTCGAAGAGTGATTTTCCCATCATGAACATCGATGAGCGCTTTCACGGTGCGCAGAAATGGGCGACCTAAGATGATGGGAACCTTCTTGTCGGCCTCCATATCGAGGATGACGAAGTCTACAGGAAAGACAAATCTATCAACTTTAACCAACAAATTCTCTACGATTCCCCTCGGGTACTTAACCGACCTGTCGGCTAATGACAGAGACATACGAGTAGGGGTGAGCTCCCCTAAACCTAAACGCTCATATAGTGAGAAAGGCATCAGATTTATGCTCGCCCTGAGATCGGCTAGAGCATGAGTTGGAGCAATGGAGCCGTCAAATAGGCATGGAATCGTAAAGATACCCGGATCCGTTAGTTTCTCGGGAAACTTGTTTAAAACCACGGCGGAACATCCTCCAGTCAATGGGACATTCGAAAGCTCCCCAGCCTATCTTTACGTTTTAAAAGATCTTTTAAAAACTTAGCATATTTAGGCATATGCTGGAGGGCCTCGATAAACGGGAGATTGATTTTTAACTGAGTAAACATGTCAAGGAAATTCCCGTATTCCTTGGCATATTTTTGTTGTTTCAAACGTGCTGGGTAGGGTAGGCGTGAAGTGTCTACGATCGGTGATGGCCTAACCTCTACCGGTTTTCTCTCTCCCCTACTCTCAACTGAAGGTCCACTGGCTGGTGCGGTACTTGTTGGGTCTAACCTGGTGTGCACCCTGGGTGGAGCCTCCATCTCGATTTCCTCATCTACCTCTTCATCTCGCTCCTCTACCTCTACCTCTACCCCTTTCTACCTACCTCCTTCAGAGTCCTACCACTGCGAGTACTAATCGCTTTCGCGTGTTGGTTCGCGGGGTTGGGTTGGGTTTTACCCGCGAACTGGCCGTGTGGCTGCTCTTGCAGCTGCTTAGCGATACTACCGACCGACCTCTGCAGATCTAAGAGCAGACTGTTGATTTTTCAAGAGCAGGTCATGTTCCGCGAGAATTTTCTGAGTAGCCTGATCTTTGACAACTAATTGAGATAACAACTCTTTGATCCTATCTAGATTACCTCCTGACCCTCCACTCCTAGTCTGACCCTCCTAATTTGAACCCTCTCCACTAAATTGACTGGTGTGACCTAACCCTCCACTATTGTAGTGACCCTGCCCCCTGTTCTAATAAGAGCCTAATTGGAAACCAGGGGGTTACCGGAAGATCGATAATTAATATTATTATTTCACCAGTTTGGGTTATAATTGGAATATTATTATTAAAGGGATTCGTAGGACATTGGATCTGACCGGTGATAAACTCGACTTGCTCGACAGTGAGCGTGGGACACTCTAGCGTGTCATGACCCCCTCTACACACCTCACACCAGTCTACCTTCTTCTTCAGTTCCTGTATCTCCTTCGTGACCTCCCTCTTGAAGCTATCTAGAGCAACAGCTACCATAGTTTCCAAGCTAACTTGGGTGTAGACCCCGGTTAACCGGAGGTGTACGAGAAACAGGAATTGAATTCCTGCCGGCAGTGCTGTAATCGACATCAGAATGGGCAAAGCTCTCGAAAAGATCATTGCACTCGGCTACTGTTTTCTTTCCCATCAGGTGGCCACCAGCAGAGGTGTCGAATCGAGCACGGGTCTCAGGGGTGAGACCGTTGTAGAATTTCTCTACAAGTGCCCAGTCTGATAGACCATGTTGGGAGCAACGGGATACTAGAGTTTGGAACCGCTCCCAAGCTAGATGGTAGGGCTCGTCAGGCTCCATTCGGAACAAATGGATCTGATCACGAAGGCGGGATGCTTTAGCGGGTGGAAAGTATTTCTTAAGGAAAGCATCCCGTAGAGAGGCCCAAGTAGAAAAAGTACCGGGTGGTTGGGAGTCAAGCCAGATAGCGGCCCGACCCCTGAGAGAGAACAGAAAGACTTGGAGAAAACGGGCATCATGGCCCGCACCCTCCATATTGAATGTATGACATAGACGGGTAAGGCGGTTAATATGTGCGGGCGCATCCTCATCATCACGACCGTGGAATTGACAAGAGTTAGTGATGGCGGTCATGATGTAGGAAGGGATTTCCAGGCTCGGTCATTATTCATGGGGGGTAAGGTAATGGGTGAGTTTGCACCGGTGAAGCCGGTGGTGGCCTGTTGGTGTATGGTCTGATTATTATTATTAGCCATGTGGAAGTTAGGTGGTGGCGGTGGTGGGCTTACGTTTCTATGGACTACACGGGGTGATGGGGAACCGGGTGGTGAAGGTTTAGGTGTAAAATCAAAGTCGGGCGGTACAAAGGAACGGGATGAACTTGAAAAAGTTGAGGTAGAAGCACTTACCTTTGGTGCGGGAGAGAATGGCGTATCCGTCAGCGGCTTAGGCGGAGGTCCTTGCGAACGCCTGTGGGGCGTCCACTAAACCGAAAACACGACAACACGAGAAGTTAGCACAAATAATTCAAATATATACAAAAATAAATATTAAACTAATTAAACAACTTAGACTCCTACGACACAAACGAATACAAAATAAACACAAGTGTAAAAGAAAAGCCTAAATCGAGTAAGCAACGCATTTGCCAATGAGAGAGTCCCCGGCAACGGCGCCAAAAACTTGCTGTTCTAAAAGCAGTTAACTAAAAACAACTCAAATTATCCTAACTCTAGAGTCAAATTATACTCTAGACTCCTAAACTATACTAAACTACTAACCGGCAAGTGGACCGATCAATTGTAGAATAGCTTTAAGCAAGTCCGGATTATCGAACCCACAGGACTCTCTAATTAGTATGACTACTAATTTAGAATCAATTACACACTATGTATATTTTAAAGGGGGGGGGGGTTTCTAATAAAACTAAATTATCAATTTAACTAAAACTACTAAATTGGAATGACCAAACTATGAACTTCTAAGGAATTTAGGATTTTAATCAAGAAATAATGAACTAGTTACCTAGGTTGGATTTTTAGACTACTACTCCTTCAATTTAATAATAATTAATCAGGTTGAATATTTTACCGGGATCTTAACATATTAAAGTCTAGGTTTATCAAACAGGACCCCCGACCCTTCTCAGGAAGACACCTACAATAACCTATCCTTCTTATTTGTTTACCGGTCCTAAAGATTCCTTTTCAGTTATCTTTTAAAATCAGTAAAGTGTCTAATTATTAATTACCTCTCAATAGTTAACCTAGACCAACTACAATTTCTAGTTTAGATTAACTGATTCAATTATGACAAGGAAATTAGACTTGAGAATTTCTCAAAACCCTAACCTAACAATTTACCAAAATTAATTCAGCCAACTAATTGTAATTTCTCATAAACAAGTTAGGTATAATGACAAGTTTGATTTTACGGTTAATTCAATTGTTTCCCCGGTTTTATTGGCCAATTTTACCGACAACTTCACGAATTCCGAAGAACACGAAAAGTAACATAAACCTATTCTATGGAAGACATCCACCTAAGTTCATGCAAGACAATCAAACAATCATAAAACAAGCAAGATCATGCAAATACTCTAAACTAGATAATTAACGTTGTGACCTTTACCAACTAAACATTCAAACCATAATTTAAATTAAATCAAATCAAAGTTTCATAAAATCCATCATCCAAAACCTAGGTAACTGAATAAGATCTAGCCTAAAAACATGTTTGAAAAGCAAATTAAACAAAGTTGATAACAAGGTAGCATGATCAAGCAAAACAAGGAAACCAAAGGTGAAGATTGGTATGATAAAACCGTGACAAACTCCTGCCTTGAACTCCCTTGATCACCACTACAATCCTTGCAGCTTAGATCCTTCATTCTAGCTCCAAATCTCCAGAAAAGTGCTCCAATTATGCCCTAGTTTGTCCAAGGTTGTTCCAATATATGTTTAACTATGAATATGAGTCTTTTTAAAACAACCAAGTCACAATTTTCTCCTAGTTTCGAAACTTTCTGGATAAAAAGCTCTCTCGCGGGCCGCGAGAGAGTTGAGCTGTCGGTCGCGCCCCGGGACCGAGTTGAATTCCAGATGATAACTATTACTCTCTAGCGGGCCGTGAGAGAGTTGAGGTGTGCCGGTCGCGCCCCGCGACCGGGTTGTAACTCCTGTTTTGCGTTTCATTTTCTCGTTTCCGATCCACTCACGTCCCGGCTCGGTTCTTTACACCATTTTCGCTCGTTTTTCCCACCTTCCAACCGTTTTCACGAACCAAGACCTGCAAAACACGATTGGATTAAAAGTAGATAAATTCTTGACAAACCGAAACGAGAACACGCTAAAATCATACAAACTCTACAAGATAAATGGATGTATTATTCAATACATCACAGATTCCTAAAGCGGTTCCATACACCCAACATAAAGCTCTACGATGGAACCACTGATCCTGAAGAATGTGTGGTCTAATACAGAAAAAATATGGTGTCAACCCCATATCAACAGATCTGAAGGAAGCATGTCTATGCAAAGGATTTGGTTCAACCTTGAAAGAATCAACCTTAAAATGGCTGCTTAACGTCCCTCCTTTCTTTATCACATTTGTGCTCATCTACTTAACTTATTTAATGACCAATTTTCATGTAGCAGGACCTTTAAAAGATTGACCAGTGATCTTTACAGAGTCACCCAAGGTGCTGACGAGTCCCTTAGGGACTATGTGAGCAAGTTTGATTGGGAATCCTTAGAGATCTCCAACCTTGACACTGCTACGACAGTTCAAGCTTTTAAAATGGTTCTACATAAGGATTCCTCAATTTATGAGGACTTAGTAATCGATCCGTGCGGGAATATGAATAAAGCGAGAAATTGAGCCTTGAGATTCATAAGGCTTGAAGACGCCAGAAAGATCCAACAAAGGATCAAATCACATGTTAGCTATGATAACCCTAACAGGAAATGGGAATCCCCAGAGCAATCCTACAAATCCAAGACGTAAATGACAATAAAAAAGTTAATATGGTGGAAGGCGAGGATCATGAAGAAGATTACCCAAAGTAGCTGATTATTGTTTTTCTGTTGATGTTTCAGGAATACTTTATGCCATGCATGATCTTGGGGACAAGGCTCGATGGCCTAGGAAAAACGACAAGATATCTGGTTGGAAGGACTAGTCTAAGTGGTGTGCCCACCACGAGAATTTTGGTCATTTGACTGAGGAGTGTTATGCCCTTAGGAAGGAGATCAACCACCTTCTCAACAAGGTACACCTAAAAGAATTTTTAGGCTGGAAGAAGGGGAAGGCTCAGGATCCTTAGAAAGTTATCAAAAGAGTAGGATCCCAGCCGCCAGATGCAAAGGTAATTACCTTATTTCTAGTGGATCTGATATCTGTGGCACTTCTTATTCTGTAGCAAAAAGGTGTGCATACAGATAAAGGGGAAAACCTACAAGAACATCAACATTAACGAAGTAGATGATCGTCTCCTTTGATGAAGATGATAAGGACAATGTGTAGGATCCTCATCACGACAGTTTGGTAATCACATTATATATATGCAATCACTTTTTGCGCAAGATCCTGATAGACGAGGGAAGCTCAATCAACATAATCCAGCTAGAGACTCTAAAGAGGACGAATATCCATGAGTCAAAGATCACCACTAAATCCTCAACGTTAGTAGGATTTATTGGAGAAGTTAAAAACACAGTAGGGGAAATCAAGCTGCCGATCTATATTGAGGGAGTTAATTCTATTATTTTTTTTATTATTGATTCCTTATCTTGCTATAATATTATTTTAGGCAGGCCATGGATTCATGATGGTGGCAGGTTTGTGATGGCGAATGTGGTGGTTGTAACATCCGTCAAAAACCGGATTTACCAAACCCGCTCCGTTTAATAACCGAACAATCAGTTAAAAATTTCGTGGCGTATTTAATGCCCAAAATAATTTTAAACGATACATAATTAATAAGTATATTGGTATATATAATTTATATTTGAAAAAGTATTGAAAATAAGGAAATAAAAATAAATGGCCGCTGCCGGGTTTCGAACCCGGGTCAGCCAGGATTTCAGCAAAGTCTTATCGCACACACACTCAACCACTGCGCCACTTATGTTTCTTGTTAATTATTAGATACAATTAATTCATATCATAAATCTCAAATTGAAAAACCGACGCGCCCAATCGCAGTCGTCGGAAATCCCGGCGATCTCGCGAGATTGGACGGTTTCTTCAGTTTTAACGTAAACTTTAACTATGACATCGGTTATAACCGACGTCTGAACCCGCGACGCAAGTCATAACCGCCGGAGAACGTAATGACTTTGAATCAAGTCTGAAATCCGACTCTATACATCTCGATTCCTCCCTATAAATTCACCCACAATCCACTGGTAGCCTTTTCGCTCAAAACCGCACCCTTTCTCGACGTAATTCCATTCGCCGGAAATCTTCTGCAACTCGCCGGAAAACCGATCCTTTCACTTCTGTGCCTTACTCTAAACACTGAACACTCAGAACTCATACCGAAGCCACCTACATTCATCTCAAGCTCGTTGAAGACCCTCTGCCGCAAGACACACGTCGCCGGAATCATTGCTGTCACCGGAGTTCTGCCGGAGAAACAGAGGAGTCCAGTTCGGTATACCTTACGCTTAATCTTTCATTCTTTTTACTTATCTCACCTGTGATTAATCATAACACACTAAAGAACATGATTAAAATCGTTGAACCAGTCAGTCACCGTTTCTGGTTAAGATTAACGAAGAAGACGAAGATTCAGTAGTATATAAGTTTAATTTAAATCAAGATATAACTCGGGTTAGACACACAGTCCAGCGGTGGACTGTGTGCACATTAAACACGCTTACGTCTCGAGTTCGATACATGTCCCACGCATACTCGCCTTAATAAAAATGTTTCTTTTTTTTAACCGAACCGGAGTCACTGCGTAAGATGTTAAGTTTAATAAAAGCCGGAATAATAACCAAGATAGACACACAGTCCAGTGGTGGACTGTGTGAATGTTTAATCACACGTCACGAGTTCGAGTCCGGACTACCGCACCGGTCCGGACAATTATCAAACTTTTTATTTAAGACAGAAATGAAAATATTTAGTTTGTATATAAGTATAATAAAAATCAGTTTATTTAACAAGTTAGACACACAGTCCAGCGGTGGACTGTGTGTTAACCTAAACCACAGGTCCCGGGTTCGAGACTGTGGAGCGCACCGAGTCGTTAGATTAAAATCGTTTTTAAAAACTAAATGATTTTCTGTTTAATTCAATTAATATATAAATATAATTAAAAACAGAAATATTTCGGGTTAGACACGTAGCTCAGTTGGTAGAGCTGCGTGCACGCGTACGGGAGGTTCGGGTTCGAGCCTCACCCAGCGCACACATACACACATACGAACCGGTCAACAGTCATGTCATGGTCAACGGTCAACGGTCAAAAAGTCAACATTTTTTTTATTTTTATTTATTTATTTTATTTAAAAATCAATTAAAAATACTGAAAAATAACATTTTTAAGGTTAGAAAATAGCATTAAACTCACAAAAATACACCCAACAATCCTACTAAAATGGATTAATAAAATCCGTTTACTCACTGAACCATTATGCCATTATCTAGGTTAATTTCACTCGTGGTTAAAACCAACTTCGTGCGCATTCAACATCATCAACCGAACGCACCCAATGTGAGTGAATCTTACAACTCCCCTTTTTAATTACACGTTTTGGGGTGTGTCATGTGTCACAAAATTAACTCGTTTATTTAAACTTGTGCCATACCATATTGTGATCTAAACTTAGATTGTATATAAATTGCTTGTAGTTATGTATTTCATTTTGTCAATTTATATGCAATTCATTCATTAGGCCCATCAGTTCCTCGTGAGAGACGAGTTGAGAAACGCGTGCCTCAAAACAAATCCATTATTGTTCGTGTGTGTATTATTTAGTTTATATTGTTTGTAGTTATGTATTTCATATTGTCAAGTTTATGCAAATCATTCATTAGGCCCATCAGTTCCTCGTGGGAGACGAGTTGAGCAACGCGTGCCTCAAAACGATCCATTATTGTTCATGTGTGCATTATTTAATATTAAATGATTGGTGTATAAGTTTACATCTATTTTTACTCATGTGTGGTTGTGCACTTTATTTTATAATCAATTGAATAAACTTGTTCAAATGTTTTCCATAGGATTCACTCGCCAACTTTTTGTTGATCCAAAAACCATTTTTACAATGATACAGGTGAACAGGATGAAGCAAGGAAAACATAGGAAATGCCTTAGAAGAAAACAATGAAGCCTAGATGATGTTTAGGACATGATGTAATATTGATTTTAATTTCCCATTAAAGTGTATTAATGAATATGAAACGTTAAAAAAATGTCATGAGCTTTGATGATAACCCAATCATGCCCCGATCACCTTTTCCGCTGCGGGTCGGGGTGTGACAGTGGTGGGTTAAGCGATGGTAGATGGACAACAAGTGAGTGTGGACGGTGGTGGGTGGTTACAAGTGAGGGTGGAGGGTGGCACATTTTGAATGGTGGATGTGGTGGACGGTGGTGGTTACATGTGAAGGTGGACGACAACGGGTTTTGAATGGTGGTGGTTAGGTGGACGATGATGGTTTGGACATTGGGTGATCAAATAATTGATACGCAAAACATAATTATCATATAGTTGATATAATTGATAAGTATATATGTGTGTGTGTGTGTGTGTATATATATATGTATATATGGTGGGGTCCGGCTACAAAGTCCGTTTTTCCTACAAAATGTACAAAGTCATAAAACACCACAATTTTAGCTATAAAACACACTCAAAACCCACAAATAACAGAGTGAAGATCACTAAAACACAATATCCAAACTCTAACAATGCATAAAAAGTTCAAACATACCATCATAGAACTATGAATATAAAACACAACATGATAATCAACATAAAACACATTAATGTTAGTTATTCACTAATCAAAGCCTTATCATACAAACACAACATAAAACCCACATGTATGACGTTTTACTGATATTCACTTTGTTACTTATGGGGTTTGAGTGTGTTTTATGTTGACATTATGGTGTTTTATGACTTTTTACACTTTGTAGGAAAAATGAACTTTGTAGGCAACTTCCACCCTATATATATTATTTTTAAATTTAGTTTTGCTTTTATTAAATTATTTTAAATAAAATGATAAATAGACTAAAATATCCTTGGCTGATAAGATTTAATGAAGAAAATTAACTTGGTTAGGACCAAAGAACATAACATACAAGATTTTGAAACATAAATTACAAATCTCATCAATTTTAAAGTCAACGAGTGAAATTGGGTATAAACATAAATGACATAATTTGTAATTTACCCAAAAATCGGGTATAAACACACGTGAACTAATTTAGGTGTGATTTAGCAACCCAAGTTTTAATATTTTATAAAGTTTTCTATTAGGGTAAATGTCTTTTTGAGTCCTAAGTTCCGATGATTTTAACTATATGAATCCAAAATTAAAATTTTTAACTACCTAAATACGTGTTTTTTCCATTTTAACTATTTGAGTAGGTTTTGTTGTCAATGTTTCAATGATTAGTTTAGAGCAATAACAATACTATAAAACAATATAAAGTTAAAAGTGACCGAAAGAGCAAAAATACAATTATACCTCTTTATAGAATTTTTTGTTTAAATTAAATACCGTCAATTATTTAAAATTTTAAAAATTATATTTAATTTGAGTGTAATATCCACATGTATTTATATATGTTTAGTGACAATTTTATAGAAAAAAATTATACACTATCATTACAATCGTATGTTTAAACTAGTTAGAATGGTACGTTGAATATTATAACGATGTATCTAACACTGTTATAAGGCTACGCAACACCTCTTTATATAATTTTTTGTTTAAGTCAAGTGCCGTCAATTATTTAAAATTTAAAAAAATATATTTAATTTAAGTGTAATATACACATGTATTTATATATGTTTAATGACATTTTTTTTATAGAAAAAGGATTATACATTATAATAACAATCATATGTTTGAAGTAGTTAGAAGGGTACGTTGAGTGTTATAAGATGTATCTAACACTATTAAGGTTACGCAAAGTGTGGCAACGCCCGCCTCCGCATCATCATGTAAAAGCCCTCAACACCACCCAACCCTAGTTAAAGGGGACGCCTCATCACCTCCGCTACTACAATGGTGAGCGCAATAAACTTGTTATGTGCGGGCCACCTTGTTTCAACCAATAAGTATCTTCTTTTTTTTTTAAATTTCTTTTAGCCTCTAGCTAAACCACAATTTCACATCAATTTTCCATCCTTTCCTTTTCATTGTCCCACACAATTGAAGACGGAACATAATCAAATGTAAATCAAGAGTTAGAGCAAAAAAAATTATGTTAGTCCCATTAGGAAGACGTTTATTGGTATAAAATCATGTTCCAAACCATTTTTAGGGATTTTTAACAACATTTTTACTATTCTTTTCACATGCATACATGTACATGTGTATACAATTCTAATAAAATACAAAGTGAATTGCGAATCATACAAAGTGATATGAGCCTTGATCCCAATGTTTCATGGGTTAAGACTAAATCAATATTAAGACGGAGAAGAATAGATAAAAATGATTTTTAACAACATTTTTATTATTCTTTTCACATGCACACATATATGTGTATATATAATCTGATTAAATACAAAGTGAATCGCGAATCATACAAAGTGATATTATCATCTTATCCCAAGGTTTCAAGGGTAAAGACTAAATCAAACAAAGAAGAATAGAAAGTTAAAAATGGTTGAAAGAAAAATGACACCAAACTTCTTTATTGTCGTTTTAATAAAGTTTCCATCAATCGTTTTAAACTTAAATAGCTTTTATATACTTTATTTGTAAAAAGGTTTTTATTTTTTTAATTCAAGTGTAATACACATATATGTTTTAAGAAATATCAAACACTACAATAATAAAATGGAGTGTTTAAGGTAGTTACAAGTTACAACCGTGTGTATAATAGCCTTATATTAGAATGATACGTCTAAACCAGTTATCAACGGGCAAAGGGTACATGTCATACCCAAACACAACCTGACACCTCATTCCTAATTCCCTAAAATTCTACCACACAATCCACACACACCACATCCTTGAAGAACACCATGATCACACCCCTTACGACGATGTGATCACGTTATCACGGTAGTACCCGAGTGCCCTAACAACACATCCAACACTATAATAATATCTAATACTCTAATATTACAACGACACATCTAAACCTATTATAACAATACGTGTGACTCCACAAGGTTGTGTCTAGGTTGTATAGCCACTAGGAATAAACCCTCACGTCTAACTTGCTTAATACAACCAACATGTTACAATTCTTCTCATACGTTACATACAAAAATATCCTCCCAAATCTCAGATCCGGAGAATCACAAATCACAAATCACAATTAGTAGGCTTTCGTTATCAACTACGTCATACACATTTCACAAACCCTAGATTCAAATCCCCCTTTCTCTAGGGTCTCGCTCGTTGACTCCATATCCAAAATCCATTTCACCAAATCAATTTAGCCAAAATCAATTTCACTTTTCACGAATATAGGGTTCCTCAAATCAATGTAGCACCCTAATTCATCCAAATCAATCCATTCCAATCCAATTTAATCCTATTTTCACCTTTAATGGCATCAACATCATCGTTATTATCATCTTACAATTAAGATTGAGTGTTCTGGTTACAATTCGCTGTGTTTATCATCAAATTCGGTGTGTTTATTGTGTAATTTGGTTCGGATCTGTTGTCTTGTGGTTGTGGTGGATCGTGATGGCGGCACCGAGGATTCAGGTGGCGGATCACGACAGAGATGTGGAGATGGCGGAGGATTCACCGACTAGTAAGAAACCGGTAGGTGTTGAGTTCGAGCGGAGGTTTCCGTTGACTCAATCGGAGTTTGCGGTGGCGTTCGGTGTGTTTTTTGTGTTTGCTAGTGGTTTGTTTTGTATTTATCAGACAATGCCAGCTGCGGAGTATGGGAAACTTAAGCTGCCTCGGTCGATTTCGGATCTTCGGGTTCTTAAGTAAGTGTTTGGATTTGAATTGTTAGGTTTTGTAACAGGATGATGCTAATTGTTACTGATCTGAATGTAGTAGATTGGATTGTGCTTGTAGACTGTTGTAGTATGATATTTCTTGGTAGTTATTTGACATTTAGACAAATATGAGTATAAATATACTAGGACACAAGAGCACAATTAGATACAGATCTTGAATGTGAATTTATGATTGAAGTTTAGGTTCGTTCATGTTCAATACGAGATCGATAGAGTAATGATGTGTTGTTGGGCGTCAATGAAATAATCTGGAAATGAATGTGATTATAACATAAGTACATAACAGTGGTGGTAGTGCAGTATTCTGCAAATTGAAGCATAGGTATTAGATGCCATTCATCTTTAACTTGCTGTGAATGAATTTTATTAGGTTGGTTAAGATGCTTGCATGTTGATGGCCAGGTTGTAAATGAACAACAGTTTTAACTTTTATGATATATTGACCATGTGTGATGGTACAACCTGCCCAATCAGCATTAGAAGATCTGACCATGTTTTCAGGTTCCTTTTAGTGAATTCTCTGACTCTGCTCCCTTTCAACAAGGTTCTATTTTGCAAAGTGATCTTTTGAGATATCTGACTGTACCAAGAACAATATTCCATTGTTCTGTTCTGTGGCATAATTTGATTCGATTCATGATAGAATCATAAGCCACACTTAATGACTAGATTAAGAACATACTTTGGACAAACAAATCTTTGTGCATCCAGGAGTTTTCTTCATCTTTCTGTTTTAACACATTACACATGATTTTTATTAGATATTACTCTCATTATGGTTTTCTATGTTCTTTTTCATCAACTGTAATGGTAACCTCATGACTCATGATTATGTTTCTTTCTCGTCTGGTTGATTAGGTAGTTGGCCCTCTTATCTTCTGTATATGTCCATCAGTTTTACAGAGCAGGCTTCTATATCTTGTAGTGTTGGTCATTCCCAATAGTAATCCGTTAATTTCTAAATTAGGGTTGCAGTTTAGAAAAGTTGTGGATAGTTATACTGCATCGTCTTACTTTTGTTTTTGTTGCTTGCACTTGCCTTGAATATTTAGGAATGGGCCAGTCACAGGCCAAATACCAAAGTAGTGACAATTTTGTCATGTTTGAAACATCAGTCTTCAAAATTGTCTGATATGTCAACATTAGCAGTATCAGACATGTTTTTTCCATTCATACCAAAGGATTTTTAGAGAATATCTACTTCAAATTCTTATGGTAGTATGTTACAACCTGAAAATCTTATATTTTGTTGAAAAACGGCAAGGGTAGTAACATATTTGAAGTTCTCTTTATCTTGAAAATATGGGATAAAAGTGCTTTTGTATATTACATAATGCAGTAAAAAGTTACGCTGATGTCTAACCAACATTATTCATATATTAAATAAATTTTACATATATAAACCTAAGCAATAAGTTATTACTTATCATCATAGTAATATGAATATCACTGCTAATATAGTATGTATAGGCTCATTAGCTATAGCAACACTATTCATATATTGAATAAATGTTTCATAGACAATAAACCTATAAAAACAATAAGTTATCATCATAGTAATATACCTGCACATGTGATGTGTGTAAGATAAAGGTACTACCATTGATATCCTTTAACATTTTCACGAACATGCGCTGTGTTGTCAGCTCACTCCTCTCTGATGTGCAGGGATAGAAGTACATATTTTTCATTACAGTAATACAGTTCTAGTTCTGTGATATTATAACTTCTGAACGCATGTCTCATAAGTATTTTGTTTCTCGTTTATTAACTATCATCTCTTATATAACACAGATCTTGCAAAGTTCATAAAGTCACCTTTGGGGCTATGCAGTTAATGCAGTAATATAACGGAAATCTCATATCGATCAAGGACCGATATTTGAGATATAGGTTATTGCGGTGGGCTATCAGCAAGTTTTGTATCATGCAGAATTTATATATATAGCAATTACTCTCCTACCATTAACAGATTCACCTTCTTTTTCTTTTTTTTGCAAAACACTTAACAGTTGTAGCAAGTAGGAACTGATGAAGCCTTAAAATACTAATATTTAACACTAACAGATAATAATTAAGACTTAAAACACTAATAGCAGCAATAAGAAGAAAAACAAATAACTAAGAAGAAAGGTACTGATATCGGTAAAAGCGGTGATATATTGGTAGTCAACTATCGATCAAATATCGGTCAATATCGGCGATAACACCGGTACCGATATTCTGACCGCGATATTTTACATGGGGACAGATAACCAATATACGGTGATATATCACTTTTATTAACTGCATAGCTTAGGGGTCATAAAAGAATCATTAAAACAATTAACGTATTAAACATTTCAGCAATATGCAAATGATTGACTAACATGTTTTTTTTTTATTTTTGCAGAGATCAGCTTGGAGCATATGCAAGCATTCACCCAACAAAGTTCATGCTGGGTTACTGTTCCACTTACATATTCATGCAGACATTTATGATTCCCGGAACCATTTTTATGTCGTTACTTGCTGGAGCCCTTTTTGGTGTTATCAAAGGCATCTTCTTGGTTGTCTTCAATTCCACCGCTGGTGCATCATCCTGCTATTTTCTCTCAAAGCTAATCGGAAGGCCTATTGTCTACTGGCTATGGCCTGCAAAGTTAAAATTGTTTCAAGCAGAGGTATGTATAAAAATAATGCTTACAACTTCCACTCAGTCACATATGTATCTCTTATGTAGAGGTGGCAATTTTTCCCATCACTTATGATTGGGCCAACATGTTAATCAAGTCGAGAGTTGCGCATGTATATATGATACACAAAGCCTCTTAAATCATTCTATTGAAACAAGATAAAATGCCATTTTTGTCCCTAAGGTGTGGCTAGTTTTGCGACTTTTGTCCAAAGGTTTGTTTTTCCGCATATGGATCCAAAAGGTTTGAAATTTTGCCATTTTCGTCCGGCTCGTAACTCCATCCATTTATCTCTATTAAGTTAGGGTATTTCCGTCTTTTTGTTAACTTAAAGGGCAATTCAGTCTTTTTAAGGGGTATTCAGTCGTTTTACATAAAGTGAAAAGACCGAATTGCCCTTTAAGTTGACAAAAATAACGTAACCACCTGTGACTTAACTGAGAAAAATGGAAGGAGTTAACGAGCAAAATGAAAATGACAAGATTTCCAACCTTTTGGATCCAGATGCGGAAAAACAAACCATTGGACAAAAGTCGCAAAACTGGCTAAACCTCAGGGATGAAGTGACATTTTACTAGGGCTGCAAACGAACCGAACGAACATGAACAAGACGTTGTTCGTGTTCGTTTGTTAAGAAATATACGTGTTCACGAACTGTTCATGAACGCTTAACAAACGAGATTATATGTTCATGTTCGCTTGCTAATGAAATGAACTTGTTCGTGTTCGTTTATGTTTGTTTGTTAATTTTAGGCAAGAACGAAAACGAACGTTGATAAACAAAAATTGAAACAAAAGAACACAAACAAGCGTTAATGTACAAAATATTATAATATAATATAATGACACTTTTATTTTTGTGTGTTTGTTCGTTTATGTGTTTGTTCGTTTGTTTATTAAATATTTTATTTTTCGGAATTTTGAGGTATTCAAATAAAATATAAAAACTGAAAACGCTAATAAACTATCGAACACAATCGAATATAAACGAACACATTACCGAACGTTCACGAACATAAACGAACGCACGCGACCTCTGTTCATATTCGTTCATTTAACTAAACAAACGAAATTTCTTGTTCGTGTTTGTTTGTTTAATAAACAAACAAACACAAACGAACTTCCCGGCGAACAGTTCACGAACTGTTCGCCAAACGTTTGGTTCGTTTGCAGCCCTACATTTTACTCTTGAAACAATAAGATTAGTTTGAAAAAACCATTGCTGTGATCCTATTCAGCACACAATTTTTTTACAGAAAGTCTAAAACTTTCTGGACACGATTGTTGCTTGTTAACTCGATCCGTGTTGTACGAAAAAGTAAATACTATGACCTGCCCTCCTCTGCACTTATGCTGTTTGCTAACCCTTAAGTTTTAATGCTAGATAGCAAAGCGTAGAGACAAGTTGCTGAATTACATGCTGTTTTTGAGGATAACACCAACTTTGCCGAATCTTTTTATTAATTTGGCATCACCAATTGTGGATGTACCATATCATATATTCTTTTTGGCTACCGTTGTTGGCCTTGTTCCAGCTGCGTATATTACCGTCAGAGTAAGTGATTTCGTTTCAAATTGATGTTCCGTATGCTTCAATTCTCTATAGTTTAGGTTTCTCCTTAAGTCTTTGCGTTTGACTTATTGCTATGTGGTAGTTTAATCTTGCATCAATATTTGCCGTTCATTTGCTTTCTTTGGCATGCTTTTATGTTTTCCTAACAACACTATTGCAGTTTAGAATAGTTTCATTGGTCACTATCTTCCTTTTATTAATTTTAAGCATGAAGTATTAATTATGAACTGAGATGAAGGAAATCGCTTGTGATTTATTACGTAACATTTCTTGTTTTGCATTGATTAATCTCATTAAAAAACACTATATTTTATTATTTTTCACGAAAAAGTCCAACTTGTTAAACATACATGAAAAAGGCACCCACCTAACTTTTGTATATCGAAGTCCCTGAATATGTTTAAACTTTAAACTGCACATATATGCTTTTTTTAAATAATGACTTGTTAACTCTTAAAATTGTTCAATATTTGATAAATTAGTTAAACAATATCGCAAAAACAGTTTATACCATCTTATTTTGTCAATTTAAGAGTTAACAAGTCATTGTAGTATTATTTTAGAGACAATATTGTTGATTTCCAATTACCCAAAAACTAGAGGTCCAACTCAAGTTTTTGTCAAAAATATCTTAAATTTTTATATATAAAAATTCAGCAAATTCTCGTGACTGAGGGATCAACTGTGACCCTCTTGACCCACCTCTAGTTTCGCCCTTGACTCTAGGGAAGGTTTCATTTAAACGGCTCAATAATGTTAGCATGTATTAAAGGTTTGAGTCGTAACTCTTTTTGCGAGTTGACTTTTTCTATTTTTAGGCTGGGCTCGCTCTTGGGGATCTGAATTCGGTCAAGGATCTATATGGTTTCAAGACATTATCCGTGCTTTTCCTCATTGGGTTTGTCTCTATACTGCCAACCATCTTGAAGAGGAAACGGATATATGAGTAACTCTTTTTTCGAAGGTTGTATTATAGTTTCCATTATGAATTATATTGGATACAAAGTGTTGATATGATGCTGAGCGGGCGCTCTAGTTAGCTAATAAGCAAAAGAATAGTTGAATCCTTTTCATGTTTATATTGAAGCAGAAGAATTCTTGATAGAATGAGAATGTAGAGGGGGACATATACTTGTTAGAAGACTAAATCAGGTTTGGACAAATGTATTTTCTTTGCAAAGAATTAGTTTTCTAACTTTGTGGAATTTTTATTTTTGTTTCTATTTAATGACTAATTATAATATAATTACTGAATATGTATTTTAATATTTATCTCAAAATAACTAATTATAATTGATGTAATTGTACAAGTTTAAATGTGTTATTGATTAATCTTGTTGGGATATGTAATTGATTTCTTTTTTTAGCAATTTAGTGATCGTTTTTATTTTGGTCTAATGTTCTACTCACTGGATTGTTCACTTTGGGGTTGACAATTTATAAAACATCAAGAAAGTATGTTTTAGGTTATTATATCTAGTACATTTAATAAAAAGGTCATGATTGTGTAGGTTAACATGTCAACTTGTTTACATAATTAGGCTAACATGTTAACTTGTTTAATTAAATAGGTCGATTCACTAAGCTATTTATGAGACCTTAAACCTTTTCTACAACCCACCAACCTGATTATTTCGAAAACATCACAATAATAATTAGGTTTTGGGTTTATATTTTTGACACAAAAATATGGTTCGACTTGCGGGCTGATTTGTGTTTAGTTTGAACAATTCGATCTGTAACTCGTCAAGTTGCTAATCAGACACGACTGACACCGCATAATGAATCCTTTATACTTAGTAGCTTGAATTGGAGTATTAATGGCAAATGGTGTAGAGGTATTGGCATCATTGGGACTTAGGCGGGCAAATATGTTAGGTAGTCATTAAGAAAGCACTCTAGTAGGTATACATCGTTTCCCATTTCACAGGGTGTGGATTTGTCAAGTTATAATGTCTTTTATTCTTAATATGTGTTAGTCTTGTTCAGATGCTAGTATATGTTACCTCGTAACCGTTATTGGTCAGTTAGATACATCAATGAGAAATTAAGTTACCATAGGTGTTGATATGGTCTCTTAAGTAAAATCAATTATTTGAAATAGTTTGATGACACTAACATTACCACCCGCACAAGTTCGAATTGTACTAGTGGTTGTTGGTAACGAGCAATAATAAAGTTAATAAGGTTCTAAGTCAAAAAGAATAGGAGAATGTGACATAAACATAGGAAATAGTTAAGTTTTTCACACATGATTACAAAGATGGTTTACATAAAAGACTCAAATGAGTGGACTACATGCATCACCATTTCCAGAAGACATTTGAACCACACTTGAATTTGTCCTTTCCTTTGCACTCCAACTCTAGATCATCTGATATGAATGGCACTTTCTGCATCAACACAATAAAGTTAATACTTAAATCAACAGTTAATTAAATTAAAAAAAATAAGGATTTAGGCAACCTTTGTCTTAGCAAGATCTTGGCAGCCAGTGAAATTGTAGGGAAAGGTGCATGTTCCAAATTGAACTGTGTATGCCCTTGCAAAATTTGCTCCACTTGTAGCCAATCTCTTTTGGTCATTTAGTTCCTGAAAATTAATACATAAAACAAAGTTGATAGAGTGTTTAAACCACAACAGTTAAATAATTTAAACTAAAAAGATAATTGGAAAAGAAAAACCGAATAGAAACAACTAAACCAATTGAGACATATGGTTCATCTATGATTTATTTAATAACTTAGGGGCTTTTTGTTTAGCATTTCACGAGGCTCTTAATGGTTTACAGTCATCACTTGATGGTTCAGACTATTTGTTTTGTGAGCAGCAGCAGATGTCTGAATGAATGGTTCAGACCTTCAACACTCTTACTAGTTTTAAAACAAGGGAACTGGACTAACATTAAAACCAACATATAAATTTTTTATCTTTTATAAATAACATATTAGTTATAGCCTATTCTACTTTATTAATACATTAAAACCAACATATAATATTTTTTTTTATCTTTTATAAATAACATATTAGTTATAGCGCATTCTACTTTATTAATTAAAAAGTTTTCTTTTTCCAAAGCCATTAGTTAACCAAATTAACCGGTCTGATTATAACCGAATCTGATTATAGGTTGGTTTTACCTCATAACCGAACAAAACCAACATATGATCTAGATTCTAAAGTTGTTCATCTAATCTAAAACATAAATATATTAAAATGATATACAAAACATGTTGAACAAACAAATTAACCTTGTTAGCTTTGGACTTCTCAAGATATTCATCAATGACTCCAGCATTAGCAGAGGAGGTGGCGGTCGCGAAAAGCGCCGCCCCAAGGCACAACAGGGCCGCTCTTCGGCCCTGTTGCGACTGCTCATTGGAGTCAGAGCTCACGGTCTGCTTGGCCTTGATGACCGGCAGCTTGTAGCTCACGGAGGAGGGCTTTGAGGTGAATTCTGGTGAAGCAAGACCACCGGAGACTGCATAGTTGCATGCCAATACACTTGAGTTCATGGTGGCCATTTTTGGTGATGTGTGAAATTGTGATAGAAATTTTTTTATGTGAGAGAAATTTTATATACAAAATATATTGGGATTTGTGGGTGTGAATGATCTATGTGAAAATGGTTTGTGGTGGGTGTGTGGATAAGGTGAGATTGCTTCTTTCCTATTGGCACAATTGGGTTCTATGTTGATAGCAATATTTCCATTCTTTGTATTTTATTAAAAGTGTAAAATTCATAAATTGATGTGACAAAAATACAAGTGAAATTGTTTTTGTAAAAGATATGAGTCACATATCTTTGATAGAGTTTGAGCCACTAGACTACTTAAATGTGACATTAAATGTTTAATCAAGAATTAATTATTAAGACTTGTTATATATCACTCAAAATGTAGTGCATGTATCATATAAAAAGATGTGATTTAACATAGGATACGATATGGTGATTATATTATTTTATGTTCTAATTGAAGGATACATTTTTAAACAGAGCTATTTTGGTAATTTTTTAAATAATAACAATAATAAATAATAATAATAATAATAATAATAATAATAGTAATATATATGTGTTGCTTTTAGAAATATTATTATTATTATTATTATTATTATTATTATTATTATTATTATTATTATTATTATTATTATCGTATTGGCTCATCATTGATTGATCATCATATAATATTTTAATCATATTGTTACGTTGTCTTTGATATCGCATTGGCCCATTATTATTTGATCACCGTATAGTATTGATTGAATTGATACATTGTCATTGGTATTGCAGTTGCTCATCATTGACTGGTAATCGTATCGTATTGACTGTATCGTTACATTGTCATGGTTAATTGGTTATCACATTCGCTCATCATTGGTTGATGATTGTATAGTAGTAGTCGTACCCTTACATTTCCATTTTTATAGGAGAGAATATGTGAAGTTAGCTCTACCACCATAGTTATTGCATGTGCATTTTTCATGTTACGCGGGTATAATTTTCACCCTCGTTGTGAAATATCCTCACATGAATTCACGAGGACTTACCTTGTTTAACATTTAAGTTATAGTTAAATGAGCTTCTTCATGAAATTGATATTATATATATACAAGGTTTTGTGCTACAAGATTATCAGAAAACTCTCTTTGTGAGAAGGCTAAAAAACTCTATATCAAACATGTAGAGTATATATTGCGTATGTGGAGTACTATATATTGTAACTAAGTTTGCCATATATTGTCTTCGTGTCTTTTCTTATTTTTACTTTATACATTATGACAATTGGCTCGGTCATATTTTCTAACAACACTAGGTTTTACAAAGTTTTCTAGATGGGTAGTAAGGGGTGCACATCGTAGAGATTGCATAAGGGTAGAGATACAATCAAATTTGTTTATTAGAACTTTATTAATGTTTATTTACATTGTCATCATTGATTTATATTATTCTACCAATCAGAACATTTTACAGAAAATATTGGAGCATTGCAATTGTTTTTTTTTTTTTTTTTTTTTTGAGTTTTGTAGGAGTGATACATACATGATCAACATAAAATCATAACGGTGAGCATACATAATATGTCGTATTATTATGTTAGTGATAAATGTCATATCCATTTTATGCATAGACATATCTTCTTCCCTTCTTATCAAGTGGTTTAAATAGATGACACTTTCTTTCCATTTGTCAAAGTGTACACCAAGTAGGCAAAAGAGAGGACAAGATATGAGTGAGGCAAGTTTATTTCTTTTATGCACATGTTTAAATATCACGAGGGGAGAAACGCTGGTGGTGAGTTTCTTTAACCGAAGCCTAATATATGACCCGAATAAAACTAACCCGAACAAGATGAAATCTGAAATCCAAAAACAGTATTCGGTTTGGTTCTTGAGTCAAGAAAATGTTAAGCGGGTTAACCCGATCATTTAAAAAATGTCAATTATACTTATATATACATAATCAACATAAAAGCCTAATTTTCCTTCTAGGTGTTTTCTTTTTCTTGTGAACGTGATATTTTGGTTTTTTGATTCGTTGGTTGTTTGAGCAACTAAGAAGGTTTGGTTCGATTGATACAATTGGTTGACATAGTTCGGTTTGGTGTTTATTTTATTCTACTTTTTAGTCGATATATGTGTTTAGAGTAAGGGTTTGAATGAAATATCTTTTTACACACATATTTGATCACCTCTACCCAGTTTAGATACTAGTAATAAGTAGGGGTGTTCATCAGGTTTTTTCTTCGGGTGTCGGGTTTTTCGGGTCGGGTTGTTTGGGTTTTTGTCTAGGAAAAATTGACCCGATAACCGACCCATTTAAAGTTCGGGTTAGTCGGGTTTGAGTTATTCGGGTTCGGATTAGTTCGGGTCGGGTTATTCGGGTTTAGATGTAAAATGAAAAATAAATGTTTTTTTTACAAAATATCATCAACATTCATATTGGTACTTTAAAAATATCATAGTTCAAACATTATTTGAAAATATACTATTATAATATTTAAAAGTCCAAAAACTTAATGTTACATATATTAAAGACCTCAAACCAAAACACTTCTATAAGAAAAAAACAATAAATGTTCGGGTTTTTATTCGGGTTTCGTGTTTCGAGTTTTTCGGGTCGGGTTGTTCGGGTTTTTGGTGGGGAAAAAGTGACCCGATAACCAAACCATTTAAAGTTCAGGTTGGTCGGGTTCGGGTTGGTCGGGTTCGGGTTATTCGGATATTCGCTAATTCAGGTTCGGGTGGCTTTGAATTCGGGTCGGGTTTCGGGTTTTGAATAAAAATGAATAGCCCTAGTAATAAGTAACACATATAGACATCAGATTGTTTGTTGTACCATATGCTTTTTGTGCAAAAGCTGGGTATACATTTAGTTTATGTATTGTATTTTGTTTCAAGACTGCTCCGTGTACCAACACATCATCTTTTTCCCTGACGTGCAAATTCGTCGTGTGTGGACCAACTTCACCTAATGATTTGAGGAAGGTTAAACCCATGCTGTTGTTTGTTTCACTAAATATTTACAATTAAATACACATATTAAATGAAGTGTTTCTATTGGTTTAAAAATTATTCTTTTTATTCTTATAAAAAAATCTTCTCATTTGAATCCTTATATAGGAATAACCAGGATCGTAGTTACCGCGCATTACGCATGGACACTATTGAAATTCAGAACGCATTGTACACCATGACAAGCGACAAATAAATTCGTAAAATTAAATAAAATGATATCTAAAAGTTTTATACTATTTGCGTCCTAACTAGCGTGTGAATATCAAAATAATAAGAAAAGGTAAAAGAATATAGTAGATAACAAAGGCAAAAAAACTAAACGAAAAAGAAAACGATAAAAACTTGGCCAGTTTCTAAGCACTCGTTATAGCAAAGAAAAAGAAAAGTTCAAAAATATGTTCAAAAGAGTATCGGTGCGTTACTTAAAATAACTAAACTAAAAAAACTTCACACGCTCGTTATAGCCAAGAAAAAGAAAAGGTAAAAAATGCCTAAAACGGCATTAACGCGTTCGTTAAAAAATATTTAAGGGTAGAAAAGTAATTTGGTTAATGTAAAAGAAAAAGAATACATTAATTAAACTATATGGGTTGTAAATGAAAGTTTATCCTAAATGATGAAATAGACTAAATGACAAAAAAATATTATTTATCTTCTCTTAATTTGTATAGAGATAATTATTTAAGAAAAAAACCTAATGTGAGAAGAAAATGAAGAAATAAGATAATGGTAAAACAGTAAATAATTTATAACCTATCTATTAATTATTTTCTCTTTAATTAATTAGGTAAAACACTTTATCCTATACATTCTTATATCTAACACATATCAAAGTTTATCATACATGTATCGAAAATCATCCAACATTTTATCCTACACATACAAAAATGTCCTTCACCCATAAATTAGATTGTATTGAAAGAGTATATTTAAAAATGAATCACATGTTTAATTAGTTAGCCAGTTTAGAGAATACAATTTATTAATTAAAATTGTAAACTCACAAATATGTCCTTACAATAACATTAAATACACATGTTAAACCGAGCATTTCTATAGGTTTAAATTATTACATTTGGTGTTTATATAATACAATGTCAAAAGAATATAACACATCATGCCTAAATTTAAAACACAATTTACATAGACTTCTCATACTTTTTAGAAGTTTTAGACTTTGTAGTCGAACCATACCATATATATTATACATATATATATATGTATATATATATACATAGGATTAGGATCATTTGTGAACAACTTTTTGAAAATGAACTGAGCGAACTAATCTTAACCATTAATAATTTTTTAGATTAAAAGGATAAGATTGACATTATCTCTCTCTCTCTTAATTAAAATCCCTTAATTTTCTCATCTATTAATTCTCTCTTTATCTCTCTCACATTTTTAATTACTTCTCCGTTATTTTAAACTCGTGTAGAATCAGTTGCTAATAACGTATATGAAACTCCTAACGAACTAGGTACTGGACACCAACTGTCCCTCCCGATTCAAACCGTATATGAAACTCCTAATGGAACTAGGTCGTGGACTGCAAAATACACAGATGTATCAAAAGTCTGTACACATCTGTATAAACTAACAACTGTGTATCTTGATAAACTAATAGTTAGCTAGACTGTACATCATGTGTATAAACTAACAGCGGTTTATCTTGTATAAATTGATAGTTAGCGAGACTGTACACATGTGTATAAACTAACATCTGTATATCTTGTATAAGCTGATATTATCGAGACTGTACACATGTGTATACACTAACAACTGTGTATCTTGTATATACGGAAACTAGCAAGATTTTAGGAATTTTGATTATATTGTTTAATAAATGCAATTTACAAAAGATGCAAATACCATTCTGTCAATAAATTTAAAGGGAAGTTACAACATTATAATTACAATCTTGTCATTATTTAAAAATCTCTAGATGATATAATCCAATGGCTCAGATTAGTTCACACAGTTCACTTTCAACCTAGTGTTCACTCTAGAACCCTATATATATATATATATATAGATATAGATATTGGAGAGTTCAAATGAGAAGAAAAATTATATAAGAATATAAAGAATAACTTTTAAACTAATAAAAATTCTCCACTTACTTCATTTAATGTGTGTATTTAATATTATGAAAAAGGGCATATAGGTAAATCTATAATTGTCATTAATTAGCTAATTAATTAAACTTGTAACTCATTTTTTTCATATACTCTTTCAAGATAAAATAATTTATGGTGTAGGATAATTTTCGACATGTGTAGGATAAATTTTGAAATGTGTAGGGTAAATTTACATGTGTGTAGGGTAAATTTCGGTAAATGTAAGACATACGTAGGATAAATTTTGAAATGTGTAGGATAAAATATTTTTGCTTTACTAATGAGAGATAACATAATTAATGAGAGGAGTTATAAACTATTTAATATTTTACCATTATACCATTTCTTTTTTTTCACATTAAATTTCTTCTCAAATGAACATTCCCCTATATATATATATATATATATATATATATAATATATATATATATATATATATATAATATATAATGGAAGGATAAAACGAAAACTCACTTGAGTTGAAAAAACTCAAAAAACCTTTGTAAAATCCCCATGTAACATTTTTATTTTTTCTAAAAAAATAGAAAATGTAACATACATATATTTGAACATTTTTATAAAAGAAACACATAAAACGCCAAGTAGATTATTTTTTATAAAATGTTAAAAATTTCATGTTACATAATATATATGTCAAAAAAATGTAAGATACAAATTTTGAACATTTTTTTAAAAAACAAGTAGGCGCTTTTTACATTTTTTATAAAAATGTTCAAGTACAAAGTTACATTCCCCCTTTTCTTGAGTTTTCTCAACTCAAGCGGGTTTTCGTTTTATCTTTTTCCTATATATATAGTGTTCATTGGGGAACACTAAAAAATTGAGAACCGGGAAAAAATGTCATGTTAAATAAATCATAAAAATTCAATTTAACATATTAAAAAAATATATTTTTTTCAAAAGAAAATTCGGAGCTTATGCATATAAACACATAAAGAAACCTTTTTAATAAAAATATTTAAAAACAAAGAAATGTTTAAAAAAAGTTAAAAAAAGTAAACAGAATATTTTTTACAAAAATAATTATTTTTTATTGGAATAGCTTCTACGCATCTTTATATACAAAAACTCTGAAAAAATATATTTTTAACATTTAAATTGAATTTTTATGTTATATTTTACATGTTAAATGCACTATTCCCCGGTTGTTCACCTTTTTAGTGATTCCCATTCAGACTATATATGTATATATAAGTTGTTAAAAATTATTTTTTTTTCACAACCAATCATATGAGAACCTATAAATTTACCATATTCTTGATCGAATTTATTGTAATAATCAGGGGCAGATTGAAGTAAGGCTCAAGGGTTGGCAAGCAACCCCTCAACAATAGGCATCTAGCGTAAAAAGGTTTAAAAACTAAAGTAAAAAAAGGTAGGGCACCATGCGTTTTTTTCTTAGGGGCCCCTAATTTAATCGAAATCCTGGTTAAAGCATTTGTAAATCAAGATCTACGCTGCATCATTAGAAAAATGATGAATACTTTAAACGATGTTGGGAAATAGAAGTGGAGTAGAAGAGGAAAACGAGTGGAGAGGAAGAAATATTTTATGCATACATGTTTTCCAATGGTTAAATTAGAGTGTAAGGTCTATACGGTGTGGATGAGTTTGAAATTTGGGCGTTATTCGATACGTTGATGTGTGGTCGAAAACCGGTGTTTTCTTATGTTTAAGTTGATGTTTTTACGTAACTTTTAGTTTCGAATAGCCTACTTTTAATTGGAATTGTGTTTTGCAGGTCTAATGGAGTTTAAGGAGTTATTCAGGAGCTATACGGAGCACCAGCACGGAAAACGGATCAACCGGGAATGCAAATGGACAAAACAGAAACACCAAAAGCAGGCATCATCGGCAACGCCCTCCTGGGCCGTCGGCAACGACCTTCTAATGTTGACGTCGCCCAAAATTGCCCGTAGGCAGTAGGTTAACGCGTCAGAGAGAACTAAACATAAATGGGCCGTCATCGACGCCTTTCTTGGCCGTCGCCGACGCTCTCATTTGATCCAGTCGCGAAATTTGTTGATTGTTGTTTGGGGGATGGGCATATCACATTGCTTTGACCATTTTCTAAGGGGGTTACAAATATTTTGAGTTTGAAACACCATTTTGGAGCCTAGTTCATCATCCCAACCACTTCCAATCATTCACAATCCATACTAATCCTCCGAATCATCCGACCAATCTTAACCCTAATCCACTACCACCACTATCATCAACCAATCCATCCCTTCATTCACTTTCACCACCCACTACAAACCCTAATCCTCATCATCACCATCATCAAAACTTCCAGATGTTCAAGTTCAAGATTTCAACTTCCAGCATTCGTGTTCCGTTCGTCATGAGCGGCTAATTCTCGAGGGTTTCACCCTAGTGTAGACTTTTATAAGGTTTAGGGTTTTGCTTTATGTTCTTAGTTGATTTGCGACAAACTGAATTGTATTTGAATTAATTGATAGTTGTCCTACATTTGAACTAGATTTGTGAATTG
Organism: Scalesia atractyloides; assembly: GCA_947069175.1. NCBI lineage: Eukaryota > Viridiplantae > Streptophyta > Magnoliopsida > Asterales > Asteraceae > Scalesia > Scalesia atractyloides. Next base: position 66,410,629 of record CAMTDV010000013.1, on the reverse strand, counting down.
TCGAATGATTATAAAATTTGACATTGCAAAATAAATTTGTGTATTTATGCCTTATCTTTCAAAAGGATTTCATTGTCCAAGGTAACAAAATGCATTGCGGTCCGTCATTCGTGTGATAGCAATATGCACCTAAGCTTCGTGATGTAAAACCGTTAATAACAAATTCAATTAAATCAATCTAAAAGTGTGTAGCAACCCTAGGCTTTGCAATTACTGAACCGGGTGTAAACCTTGTTCTCCATTATTGTCTAACATTATTTAAGCAAGTTTTCGTATAATCACAACCTTTCTAGTTTTAGTAGTTAATCATTTTAATATTAACAACTGTCGGTTCATTCCGACAACCTTTTCCAACAAACAAACAATTAAATTATTTTAGCAAGCTTCATAAATGTGACAACATTCATTAAAATCAATCTTGTAAGCACGCAAACCACAAACTCTTCGTGTTTCGACTCCTTACTACCACTAACGCATTGTTAAGGGTAATTAAGGCATATAAATATTATCTTTGACCGGGCGAGACACTCTGATCAAATTTTGGTGTCGTTGCCGGGGAGTTCGTGCGCTTTGCGTTTGGATAGTAGTTGATTTTGTGATTATCTGTTTAAGGTGCTTATTTCTTCTTTGATACTTTCTCTATTTTCTTGTTACACTGGTGTGTTACTTGTGCATGTTACAGGTAGTGCATGCATACGAGAAACTCTGGGAGGACTTCACCACTAGTGTTCGAACCGGAGATTGAACGGGTTCCTCGAAGGAATTTAAACACTTGGTTAGAGGTTGTTCTTGTCTCTAATCCACCCAACACCAAGTCACCACCTACACCATCTTTTGGGCCATTCAAATGGATCCCAAAATTCTAACCAACCCAACAGCCAACACCAATACCAACACCCAAATTACCCTCCCCAAAACCAAAACATACAAAATAACCAACCGGGGGTAGTAATAAATCAGGACCACCAACACCACTTTCCAAACTCATGATCAAAACCCAAACAACAACCAACGTACACCCACACCTCCACCTCAAAACCAAAAACCAATAAAACCCATTACCACCCAACCTCAACAACCGAAATGTTAACGCCAACCATGGAGTTAACCAAAATCGTGGCATTCCCACGAACGAAGATCAGTTTTTCGATTTTGATGGTTTGAAAAAAAACATTCCCGACGATGCACCGTATAGCGTTCTCGGTTATCAATCACCGGAACATGTGAGTGTTCATTCAGAATACTCGGACAATGGAGGGAATTACAACGAGCAGGTTGAAGATGATGGATGTGGTGAAAACAATGTAGGGAACTTCTACAACGCTTAGGGATTTGAGTGAGGAGACATTGGTTATCAAAACGCCAATTTTGTAGGGACCGATGAAGGATATGGGTAAGAGTATGGTCGAAATGACGACTATGAAAACAACCGTCCACCACGAAACAACAATCAATGGACCGGGATAACGGTAATTGTAACAACAATAATATTGTCAAGTGTAACCGGATTTCGCAATTCGTGGGAGGCGGTAATCAAGGGGGTGATAGAGGTGGTGATCGAAGGGCAATAATCGGTTGGTGAACCAAGAGGTTAACGGTTCACGAGGTCTACCAAATCAACAAGCCCCAAGAGGTGTAAATGGGTGATTTAGACCAACTGTGTCACACCCCAACCGATGGCGGAAACATCGGGATGAGACGAGCAAATTGTTCAAAAGCATCATAACACTATTGTGACAATATAATTAAATCCAATTTCATAAATACTAAGAATTCAAATACAAAGTTTCGAATAAAGTAAACAAGTATAACACAATATTTAGTTAAGGTGCGTTTCTAAAGCTTGTCCTAACTTGATTTCTTGCATCATCAGCTTTCCTGCAACATGTATTAAAAGCGTAGATCAATACAAAAGTATTGGCGAGCATACAAGTTTGAATGTAATATAAGTATAAAAGTTGTTCAAGTCACATGGCATTATATATTAAAATAGAATGAGCATACATAACCAACTTGTGCAAAGCGATAGTATATAACTAAAAATCCTCAACTAGTATGCTTAATAACCTAGGCATAATGATATAGCATGGACATAAAATTGGGAAGTAGCACGTATACCTAACATAAACGCAACAAATAGCAGGTATATACAAGTTGAGTATGTCTATTCGTATAAATATAAATTTTGTTAAAAGATACATGTTGCACCCCAAAACGCGTTTAAGTATAAAAAAGGGATCGAGTATGCTCACCTTAGGTTGCGTAATTGATTTCTTGAAATACGCACGAGAAAATATTGAAGGGTCAATGGAACGTTTAACCTAGAATAAGAATGAATTTGTTATTATTTTTGAATTACGCTATTAGTGTAACATTCGTAAAAAAATGAATCCTAAAACCGACCCGTTTTTGTAACTCAATCTGTTTTCATATTCCACGTAATTTTGTTTAATGTTTAAGCAATAAATGTCTTGGATTCTATGTTTTGATCATACGTGTTGTCATATCTGGTGATTTATAGTCTTATACATGTTTTAGACGATCTTGTAAATTCATTTCCATGTATTTTGAAGCAACCCTCCATATCTCTAAGGTCTAAAAGTAAGGTTTTCCTTAAGTTAATCAAAAACTTCGAGACTTTGTGAACATACCTAGCACATCATATCCAAACCTTCTTATCATCCAAACTTCATTATATACATGCCTTAAGATAAGACATTGTGTTTTGGAGGGTTTAGATGTAAATAATAGCAAGTAAGAAGCTCTACATGTCGTATTCTTAGTTTTGTCATAAGATGACTTTCGGGTGACTTTCTTGCCAACTTTTCTCCATCCTTGAGCTATCATTCTGGTCCATTCAAAGCTCTGAGATATACTTGGTATACTAAGTATCAATTAGGTTCAAATAGTGCATAAAACTGAGCTCCAGCGTAACGGGAATCACAAATACAAGTTTTAGAACATAACCCTCGACCCTGCATCAAGACCCAAGGTTTAAGCCCAATTCTCGACACCATAGATGGTGGATTACTCTCTTCCATATGATAGTACTCTGAAAATAATGAACGTAGGAGAAAACCGTGCGCGAAACGGAGTTATAACGAAGCGGAAATCGCGAAAACAAGTTTGGTGTTTGTTGCTGATTTGAAAGACGTGAAAATCTTATTTTAAAGTCATCCCACATCACCCAAATCACCATTTTGTGTTCCATTTCACACCTATAAATACCCTTGCTTGGTTCTTTGTAGCTTGCAACTCTTAGTTTGAGTATAAACAAGTGGAATAACCAAATTTGGTGGCTCCACAAACACAATACCCCTTTGGGTGTGGTGTGTAGTAGTTTTTATTTCCGCTTTCGACGAGGAGGTGCTGCCCTTCAAGCTCTTCTCATTTTGTAAAGTTCTTCTTCGAGGTAATCTTCCTTTCTTTTTATTGTTTGTTTATTTTTTTATTTCATTTATTTATTGTTTTCTTAGTTTAATTAGTTTAGTTTAGGTTCTTAGTTAAGGAGCATTAGGCTCGTTAAGGTAGCCTAGTTTAGACTCGCCTTTAGGCTTGGCGTAGCCTTGTAGAGGCTCGTTAGGCTCAACGAGTCTAACATATCATGTTCGTTCATTTAGCTATGCCTAGCATAACGTTTACCCTTTTCTTGTTGCATTCGTTTGTCTAGCTTAAATCACGCTTATCAATTGGATTTTCTCCTTATTCTCGTGCGGTTTTTCACTAAGGATTAAAAACGCAAACACAGTGAGTGAATTCTTACAAATTCCCCTTTTTATTCATGTTTTGGGTTGTATCATGTGTCTTTCATATATTTGGTTTATCCAAACACTTGTGCTATTACCATTATATGATCTAACGTGTGATGTAAATGTTATTTGTTGTATTATGTGTTTACATTTTTGTCAGTTGCGTGCAATCATTCACATTAGGCCCATCAGTTCCTCGTTGGAGACGAGTTGAGCATCAGGTGCCTCATTAGATCGGCTCCGTTTGATTGAGCCTTGATCTCATTGTTCATCATTTGTCATTCTTGTGTGTACATTGATTGATAATATGCGGTTTGTGGTTAGATTTACATATGCGTTTACTCATATTTGGTTTATGCACATTTTTATTTAAATAACCAATATAACTAATTTGTTCAAATGTTTAAATAAGATTCACTCGCCAACCTTTGTTGACCCAAAAACCATTTTTACACATGATACAGGTGAACAGGTACGAAGAGAAGATTGGACATAGGATTGGCCTTAGTTAACAAGAAACGAATTAGTGCAATATACTTGTTATAAATATCGTCTTGTGTTTGTAATTGTTTATGTGAATTATTTGTATTGTGAGACACTTGATATGAATTAATGAATATTTAAAACAAGTAATAGCAAGTCATAAGCTCTCGAGTTAACCCAATCATGCCCCGATCACCTATTCCACTGCGGGTCGGGGTGTGACAATTAGATGGTAGAGATTTTAGGGATCGTTCAAATTATTCGCTTATGATTGAACTTGGTAAGGGTTGGTAGCATAACAATACTAGTGTATGATAATGATTAATAGTAATTTTAAAATTTATAACTTGTTTTTTAGCAACAACAACAACAACAACAATAATAATAATAATAATAATAATAATAATAATTGATTTAATAATACAAGAAACAATATGTGAAATAATAAGTGTTATGTGTTTTTAATAGTTTTTATAAAAAGATAATAAACTGATATTATTAATGATCATAATAACATTATTACTGGTTATGAAATATTAATCAGTTTTATAACAGTAGTTCATTATAACACCGGCCCAAAAGAAAGTGATCTAGCCCAAATGGATTACAATTGAAATTAAAAAAGTTTTGGCCCAAGCCGGCCGGCCCAGTAGGCCTGAATCAACAGGACAACAACAAATCAGTAGAATCACAGCGAATAAACCGAACAAGGCCAGGGTCGAACCTGCTGTCACACCCCGACCCGCAGCGGATAAGGTGATCGGGGCATGATTGGGTTATCATCAAAGCTCATGACATTTATTAAACGTTTCATATTCATTAATACAAATTAAATGGAAATTTACAATAATGTTACAACATGATCTAACTAACAATCTAACTTCTTTGTTCTCTTCTAAGGCATATCCTATGTTATCCTTGCTTCAACCTGTTCACCTGTATCATGTGTAAAAAGGTTTTTTGATCAACATAATGTTGGCGAGTGAATCCTATGGAAAACATTTTAACAATTTATTTAAATTGTTTATGAAATATGTGCACAACCAAACATGAGTAAAATTAGATATAACTTGATCAAAAATCATAAGATGTTAAATGAAAACACACATGAACAATAATGGAACAATTAGAGGCACGCGATGCTCAACTCGTCTCTCACGAGGAACTGAGGGGCCTGATGAATGAATTGCATAAACATGATGATATGAATAACACACTACAAACAAAATAAACTCAATGAAACACACATGAACAATAATGAAATAGATATGAAGCACGCGATGTTCTACTCGTCTCCCACGAGGAACTGATGGGCTTAATGTATGAGTTTCATATGACTTGACAAATGGCAATAAGTAAATCACAACAATAAAAAAATCTAAGTTTAAGTCATGATGTGGTATGGCACAAGTTTAAATAAATAAATTAATTAATTTCATAACACATGACACACCCCAAAACGTGTAATTTAAAAGGGGGAATTGTAAGATTCACTCACAGTGGGTGCGTTCGGTTGATGACGTTGAATGCACGCGAAGTGGTTTTAACCACGAGTGAGATTTAACCTAGATAAATCGCATTATGGTTTGGTAAGTAAACGGATTTTATTAAACTATTTTAGTAGGATTTTTGGGTGTATTTTTGTGAATTTGAGGCTATTTTCTAACCTTAAAAATGTTATTTTTAAGTATTTATAATTGATTTTTAATTAAAATAATTAAATAAAAATAATAAAAAAATTATTTTATTTTTGCTACAGTGACTTTGACCTGTTGACTTTGACTGGCGTTGACCGGTTCGAGGCATATTGTTGTGCGCTGGGTGAGGCTCGAACCCGAGACCTCCCGTACGCGTGCACGCAGCTCTACCAACTGAGCTACGTGTCTAACCCGTTATATATCCGATTTTAATTTCATATATACATTAACTAGAGTTAACAGAAAATCATTTATTTTAAAAACAGTTTAAGCGGACCGGTCTTGCACTCCACAGGTCTCGAACTCGGGACCTGTGGTTTAATCTAACACACAGTCCACCGCTGGACTGTGGTTTAATCTAACACACAGTCCACCGCTGGACTGTGTGTTTAACATGTTATATATTTCCACTTTTATTATACTTAAATACAAATTATCCGCTTTCATTTCTGACTCTATTAAAAAAAAAGTTAATAATTGTCCGAGTCGATGTAAGAGACCGGACTCGAACTTGTGACCAGTGATATAAACAAACACACAGTCCCCCGCTAGACTGTGTGTCTAACTTGGTTATTATTCCGGTTATCAATATACTTAACATATACTAGTGACGACTCCGGTTCGGTTAAACAAAAAATTGGTTTTTATTAAAGGCAGCGTGTGTGAGACGGGAATCGAACTCGAGACCTTTGCATGATTAACGTTTTATGTGCACACAGTCCACCGCTGGACTGTGTGTCTAACCCGATTAATATCATGATTTTAATTAACTTATAAGATACGAAAGTGCATCGTCTTCTTCACTGGAAAATAACCAGAGATGAAGTCTGACTGGTTCGAGATTTTTATCAGTTTTATTAGTGTTTTACAGTCGATTAAGGTAAGATAAAAGTGAATAGGAAAAGAAACTGGGCGGAGAGGTATACCGACTCGCTTTCCTCTGTTTTCCGGCAGGACTCCGGCGACAGAAAACAACTCCGGCGTCAGGTGTCTTGCAGCAGCGAGTCTCCGGAAAGTTTGGAAAAGGTAAGGGTATCTCCGGTATAAGCTTCAGGGGCTCAGTGAGGTTCAGAAATAATGAAATCGGTTTTCCGGCGACGAACAGAAAAGTTCCGGCGAGGGAGTTTTCGCCGAGAAAGACTGTGGTTTTGAGCGAAAAGGTTTGTCGTCGGTTGAGGGTGAATTTATAGGGAATAATCGAAATGTATTTGATCTGTTTCACGACTGGGTTCATTGATTAAGATTTTCCGGCGGTTATCATTTTTAGTCGCGGACTTCAAACATCGGTTATAACCGATATCTGGTTAATGGTTTACGTTATAACGTAAATCGTAGTTAAGACTCGCGAGTTTACCGGGATTCCGACGACTGAACTGATTTGGGCGCCGGTTTTGAATTCGTAACGACACTTTAACAATTAAATGATTCTATTATATCACAAACAAAGTCCGCGGCGCAGTGGTTCAGTGTTATGTGTTAAGTGTTGAACTGATTCGGTACAGACCCGGGTTCGAAACCCGGCAGTTGCAAATCATTTTTATTTTGCGATTTTTGACAGTTTTTCGAAAACTAAATATATATTCCCGTATAATAATTTATTACGGATCGTTTAAAAATATTTTGGGCATTTAATTCGCAACGAAAATTTTGACTGACTGTTCGGTTGATAAACGGAGCGGGTTTGGTAAATCCGTTTTCGACGGATGTTACAGTATCCCCTGCTTTTTAGAAATTTCGTCCCGAAATTTAAATAATGATATATTTTGACTAAAAGGATGGTGATGTTTTGTTTGACAGTTGTATGCTTAACAAAATAAGGGCTTAAGTTTTGTTCGAGGCGGTAACGTTCCTTGTAAGGGTTAAGTACCCTATTCAGGAATCGCTTTTTGTTGCCTACTGTATAAGTATTGATAAACAGGAATGATTTGCTAAAAAAAATGATATCATGCATAAGAGTTTAGATACGTTTGGGAAAATATGGTTATATCCTAAGGCAAAACTTCTAACACTACAATCTACATGGAACATAAATAAAAAACACAACAGCTGATATTTGAACATAAGTAAGCACAACAGCTAATATCCAAACATGAATGAACACATCAGCAAATATTTGAACATGAATAAACATAACAGCAAATATTCGAACATGAATGAACACATCAGCAAATATTTGAACATGAATAAACACAACAACAAATATTCGAACATGAATATACACATCAACGAATATTTGAACATGAATAAACACAACAGCAAATATTTGAATCCACATTCTGATAACATATATGTTTGAATGATGGAAGTTCCTCTCTCGTTTGTTATGATGGAGAGGTTAGTTTATGTAGAAATGGAACACAATCCAATCTCTTTAAATAACATGATGATATAAATGTATCACAAATTCCAACCAAGGCAATACTAAATCCTACATGGAACTTCTCATAACCGCCTGATAATGCCTCTGATCCTTTGGCAAGAATACTTATATATAGGAAGTACCAGCGGCGTATCCACCATATTCTTGCCAAATTTTCATTAGTTTTATCCACAAGTTATGATTGGTTACCAAGAAACTAATAAATCCTACATAGAACTTCTCATAACCGTCCGATAATGCCTCTGATCCTTTGACAAGAATACTTATATATAGGAAGTACCAGCGGCGTATCCACCATATTCTTGTCAAATTTTCATTGGTTTTATCAGTGAATTATGATTAGTCCTATAATTCTACAATCAATTACAACAAACATAAATTACTGAAATGAAATATATCTGTGCGATCAAGGCTCAATCGAACGGAGCCGATCGTATTGCATGTACTGAAAATGATATGGATGTGCGCTCAAGGCTCAATCAAACGGAGCCGAACGTATTGAATGTACTGAAATTGAAATTGTGTGCTCAAGGCTCAATCAAACGGAGCCGAGCGTATTGCATGTACTGAATATGAATAACTTAACCACACAAACAGCCTATGCATGGAACCTCTCATAACCGCCTGATAATGCCTCTGATCATTTGACAAGAATACTTATATATAGGAAGTACCAGCGGCGTATCCACCATATTCTTGTCAAATTTTCATTGACTTTATCCGCAAGTTATGGTTAGTTCGATGCGACTCTACTACAAACACCACAACCACAAGATACTGATAATGAAATTGTCTGTGCGCTCAAGGCTCAATCAAACGGAGCCGAACGTATTGAATGAAATTGTATGTGCGCTCAAGGCTCAATCAAACGGAGCCGAACGTATTGAATGTACTGAAATTGAACAACTTAATCTAAACAACCATCACACAATCAGCCTATGCATGGAACCTCTCATAACTGTCTGATAATGCCTCCGATCATTTGACAAGAATACTTATATATAGGAAGTACCATCGGCGTATCCACCATATCCTTGTCAAATTTTCGTTGACTTTATCCGAAAGTTATGGTTAGTTCGATGCGACTCTACTACAAACACCACAACCATAAGATACTGATAATGAAATTGTCTGTGCGCTCAAGGCTCAATCAAACGGAGCCGAACGTATTGCATGAACTGGAAATGTAAATTGAAATGTGCGCTCAAGGCTCAATCAAACGGAGCCGAACGTATTGCATGTATTGAAATGTAAAATGAAATAACCGATCAAGGCTCAAACAAACGGAGCCGATCGTGCGGGCACGCCCTGATCAACCCATAATAGAATGGGGATCAAACTCAACCTCGATGGATGGGGAGCTACGGCCTCGGCAAAAGCATATACTGAAAACAATATATAATATATAATATCCAATAATTTCTCTAACAGTCTACACATGTGATAAAGAAAGACATAAGACTAAACAATAGGAGTTGAATCTGGATCTTCGGCGAAGAGGACTAGCTGAGTATCTTCGTTTGGGCCGTCATTATCTTCGACAGGATTGGCGTTGATATTGAAGACTCTTCCTCTTGCTGGTGGCATAGTGGTTGGGTTTTCTTGGTTTACTTGGTTAACTGGGTTTGATTGGGCTTGAGTGTTGATAACATTAACCAATTGAGGGCATGTGTTTCTAAAGTGGGTAGGGTCGCCACAATTGAAACAAGCTCGAGCATATGGGAACATGGGGTATTGGGGTTGGTGATAAGTTTGGGCCATGTTTTGAGTAGGGGAAGAGGTTTGGTTTTGAAAGGTGCGACAACCATTGCTCAAATGACCATAGCGTCCACAAGTTGCACATAGACGACAAGGTAAGGTAAGGGAATGGTGATAAAAACAGTTGTTGCATCGAGGGTGAGGTCCAAGATATGGTTTCTTATTTGGGTAAGCTGAGTTGGGTGCCACTTGGGTGATTGGGATAGCTCGGATGGGTATGGCATGAAAAAACTGGTTGATTTCGTTGATTAGCAGCGAAAAGTCGCCCAACTCTTCTTCTCTTAGGATTGGGTTGAGAAGGGGATTCGGTTTGGGTGGAGTCGGAGGTTTCAGTCGATTCTTTATCCTTCTTCTTCTCCTCCTTGAAGTCTTTGTTTCGGATTCGGTTCTCGGTGAGCTCTGTTGCTAGCTCCATTGCTGCTTCCAAAGTTGCAGGCTTGGTACTTATTACAGGGTCTTGAATCTTTGACGGAAGACCACGAATGTAGTGCTCGATCAAACGGTAGAGGGGAGTAAACATGTTGGGAACCATTTGATGTAATTCGAGGAACCTTTTGTTGTAGGTGGTGTGGTCTCCTTCCATTTGCTTCAATGAGTAAAATTCATCTTCTAACTTCTTGATTTCGCTCCTTGGGCAAAATCGTCTGGTCATGATTTCCTTCAATTCGTTCCAAGTTAAGGTCATAGCATCTTCCACACCTCGTTTGGCCTTCTCTGTGTTCCACCAAGTAAGTGCTATCCCATATAATCGACAGGTAGCATATCGCACTTTGCGATCGTCAGGGCAATCGCAATTTAGAAAAGTATTCTCCATTTCTTCAAACCAATGGAGGAGAGCGGTGACGCCTTCAGTCCCTTTGTATTTCGGAGGGTCGCATGATTTGAAATGCTTGTAGGTGCATTTAGTGGTATTTGGGGAAGAGTTGAAAATGTTTTGGTTTGCTTGATTGACAGGATTAACGGTAAGTGCTTGTTGAACTTGGATTACAATGTTGGGTATTACGGCAGCCATTTGTTGAGCGATTAAGGCAGCCATGCGTTCGCGGGCTTTTCTTGCTCTCGTCTTCCTACGGGCGAGGTTAGAAGACATCTACAATGAATACATGACAAGAGTATGAGTTGGATGCTTTTGTGATCATGGGTCGCATTCAAGAATGAACATTCATAAAATAATTATACAAAAATACTACATCCATAGGATGTCTTGGGCTTTGCTCGCTGTTAGGCCCGTCATGCCGCCATACTTTACCTGTGTAATCATGTGGGCCCCCATGAATACCGGTTTTTCATATGGTTCGCACGGTTTCTGCCTGGTTGCGTACACAAAAACCCGGAGAAAATCGAGAAATATGTATACAACGTGTGATGTTCGGAATGTGTCCAGGTGTAGACACGGTGACACCTCAAAGTAGGGTTAGTTCGAACGACGTTTGGTGTGGCATGCTTTGGCCTAATAGGTCCTTCGTACTCTCATTGTTGGTCCCCAGGTAGGCAAACTGGTCCGTTATATTGGATTTATACGAATGCCAGCCTAGACAGGACGTTCCGACTACCGGTACTCGTACCCTTCCAGTTACTACATGCCCGTCGCAGAACTTACTTTGATGAGATTTGAAAATTGCACAAAATCTTTGGATAATGAGAATATGAAAATAAATTGAATTCATGAATATCGATATGTGTATAATGAATATGTATATATGTATAATGAATATGTATATAAGCATGTATGTTTGACTGAAATGTAAACAAATATGAAACAAATAAATATCACAAGTTTGTATGTAACCACCTAATCAATTTAAAATTTAGGCAGACTATAGTATAGGCTCTAAGGGTCTAATAACCTATCCTATATCCCTATAGTCATGGCTCTGATACCAATCTGTCACACCCCGACCCGCAGCGGATAAGGTGATCGGGGCATGATTGGGTTATCATCAAAGCTCATGACATTTATTAAACGTTTCATATTCATTAATACAAATTAAATGGAAATTTACAATAATGTTACAACATGATCTAACTAACAATCTAACTTCTTTGTTCTCTTCTAAGGCATATCCTATGTTATCCTTGCTTCAACCTGTTCACCTGTATCATGTGTAAAAAGGTTTTTTGGATCAACATAATGTTGGCGAGTGAATCCTATGGAAAACATTTTAACAATTTATTTAAATTGTTTATGAAATATGTGCACAACCAAACATGAGTAAAATTAGATATAACTTGATCAACAATCATAAGATGTTAAATGAAAACACACATGAACAATAATGGAACAATTAGAGGCACGCGATGCTCAACTCGTCTCTCACGAGGAACTGAGGGGCCTGATGAATGAATTGCATAAACATGATGATATGAATAACACACTACAAACAAAATAAACTCAATGAAACACACATGAACAATAATGAAATAGATATGAAGCACGCGATGTTCTACTCGTCTCCCACGAGGAACTGATGGGCTTAATGTATGAGTTTCATATGACTTGACAAATGGCAATAAGTAAATCACAACAATAAAAACAATCTAAGTTTAAGTCATGATGTGGTATGGCACAAGTTTAAATAAATAAATTAATTAATTTCATAACACATGACACACCCCAAAACATGTAATTTAAAAGGGGGAATTGTAAGATTCACTCACAGTGGGTGCGTTCGGTTGATGACGTTGAATGCACGCGAAGTGGTTTTAACCACGAGTGAGATTTAACCTAGATAAATCGCATTATGGTTTGGTAAGTAAACGGATTTTATTAAACTATTTTAGTAGGATTTTTGGGTGTATTTTTGTGAATTTGAGGCTATTTTCTAACCTTAAAAATGTTATTTTTAAGTATTTATAATTGATTTTTAATTAAAATAATTAAATAAAAATAATAAAAAAATTATTTTATTTTTGCTACAGTGACTTTGACCTGTTGACTTTGACTGGCGTTGACCGGTTCGAGGCATATTGTTGTGCGCTGGGTGAGGCTCGAACCCGAGACCTCCCGTACGCGTGCACGCAGCTCTACCAACTGAGCTACGTGTCTAACCCGTTATATATCCGATTTTAATTTCATATATACATTAACTAGAGTTAACAGAAAATCATTTATTTTAAAAACAGTTTAAGCGGACCGGTCTTGCACTCCACAGGTCTCGAACTCGGGACCTGTGGTTTAATCTAACACACAGTCCACCGCTGGACTGTGTGTTTAACATGTTATATATTTCCACTTTTATTATACTTAAATACAAATTATCCGCTTTCATTTCTGACTCTATTAAAAAAAAAGTTAATAATTGTCCGAGTCGATGTAAGAGACCGGACTCGAACTTGTGACCAGTGATATAAACAAACACACAGTCCACCGCTGGACTGTGTGTCTAACTTGGTTATTATTCCGGTTATCAATATACTTAACATATACTAGTGACGACTCCGGTTCGGTTAAACAAAAAATTGGTTTTTATTAAAGGCAGCGTGTGTGAGACGGGAATCGAACTCGAGACCTTTGCATGATTAACGTTTTATGTGCACACAGTCCACCGCTGGACTGTGTGTCTAACCCGATTAATATCATGATTTTAATTAACTTATAAGATACGAAAGTGCATCGTCTTCTTCACTGAAAAATAACCAGAGATGAAGTCTGACTGGTTCGAGATTTTTATCAGTTTTATTAGTGTTTTACAGTCGATTAAGGTAAGATAAAAGTGAATAGGAAAAGAAACTGGGCGGAGAGGTATACCGACTCGCTTTCCTCTGTTTTCCGGCAGGACTCCGGCGACAGAAAACAACTCCGGCGTCAGGTGTCTTGCAGCAGCGAGTCTCCGGAAAGTTTGGAAAAGGTAAGGGTATCTCCGGTATAAGCTTCAGGGGCTCAGTGAGGTTCAGAAATAATGAAATCGGTTTTCCGGCGACGAACAGAAAAGTTCCGGCGAGGGAGTTTTCGCCGAGAAAGACTGTGGTTTTGAGCGAAAAGGTTTGTCGTCGGTTGAGGGTGAATTTATAGGGAATAATCGAAATGTATTTGATCTGTTTCACGACTGGGTTCATTGATTAAGATTTTCCGGCGGTTATCATTTTTAGTCGCGGACTTCAAACATCGGTTATAACCGATATCTGGTTAATGGTTTACGTTATAACGTAAATCGTAGTTAAGACTCGCGAGTTTACCGGGATTCCGACGACTGAACTGATTTGGGCGCCGGTTTTGAATTCGTAACGACACTTTAACAATTAAATGATTCTATTATATCACAAACAAAGTCCGCGGCGCAGTGGTTCAGTGTTATATGTTAAGTGTTGAACTGATTCGGTACAGACCCGGGTTCGAAACCCGGCAGTTGCAAATCATTTTTATTTTGCGATTTTTGACAGTTTTTCGAAAACTAAATATATATTCCCGTATAATAATTTATTACGGATCGTTTAAAAATATTTTGGGCATTTAATTCGCAACGAAAATTTTGACTGACTGTTCGGTTGATAAACGGAGCGGGTTTGGTAAATCCGTTTTTGACGGATGTTACACCTGCGCCCTTTGCGAAACAAGCAACAAACAGTTTCGTTTTGCAGGTTACTACACATATATATACATAAATTGGCAAACAGGATAAACGAGACAGGGACGAAAAGGATTACCGAACAATTTAAGAGACGGCGTGAACCGTCGCAAACTTCGTGCCGCTCCGGTGAACCCCGGTAAAGCTCCGATAACGTGCAGTCCTTTGGCGACGTCTAATTGGTTCCGGTGACTCCCGGGTGACTTCTTCCGGCGAACAAGCACTTTCCGGTGAACAAGCAGGTTCCGGCGAGTTGTAGGTCGCCGGGGATGTTCGACGAATCAGAGAGGGAGTGAAAGTATGTGTGAGAGAGAGGTGTGCGGTGTGCGTGAAAGCGTGAGGAGGGTGTTCGAAGGGGGGCATTGCAGGTGTGTGGTGATTCGCCGGAAGGGCTACCGCCGGAGTGTCGGCCGGAACCGGAAATCCGGTGGCCGGATTTCGTATTTAGAGAGGAGAGGTGCGGCTGCTCTTTTCTTATTGAGGGATTAGGGTTTAGTGAATGCGTGTGTGTTGTGTCTATAATTTGGGAAGTAGGGGTTTAGTTAGGGTTTAGGTAGTGTGCTAGGCCAAGGCCAGTTAACCCGTTCTAACGTTTTTAGTGTCCCGAACGCACCTAGACGATCTGCTTTCAATTACGAGCACCATAAAAACGTCGTATTTGTTTATTATTATTATTATTATTATCATTATTATTATTATTATTTATAAAAGAATAAATAAATAAATAGATAATAACAACGATAATAAAATGGACAAATAAATAATTTAGTGGAACGACACGTATTTCTTAAAATAAAATTTTATGGAAACGCGAGGCGTTACAAACTGTCACCGAAAATGACTCACCTATGGTGCCTACACCTCGAGGGAGGCGATCATTCGAGTGCAAGCCCAATTACATTTACATCCTACCGCACTTCAATGCTAGGACGGATGGCAAACCATACACTTACTTGGCGGAATTCTCCGCTATGTGGAACGATCGGGGGCCACAATTTCGAGATAGAGGAAATGAAGCTAAGGCTATTTCAGTTCTCATTTAAAGACAAAGTTAAACAATGGTTTCTTACGCTTTCGGCTAATAGTATTCATACTTGGGCAGAAATGCAACAAGTATTCCTTAACGAATACTATTCGATAGCGAAGACCAATGATGCACGGGATGAGATTCGATCATTTCGACAATTATCAGGGGAGTTGTTACATGAGGCCCTTACTCGATTTAAGGAGTTGGTTTGGAAATGCCCTCAACATCAATCCCCTAGATGGGAATTGTTGAAGTGTTTCATACGGGGGTTAGACATCGAAGATCACAAATACTTGCAATCGGAAAGTAATGGTACGTTGTTGAACAACCTCAAGGAAGATGATTGGGCGTTTATCGAAAGAATGAGCAAAAAATTGTAAAGTGTTTGCTATGGCGGATCAAGCCAAAAAGCACCCTATCTCTCGATCTCTTCCCGACCTTTATTCGAGTGCCAAGGATCACCTTGCTACTTTAGAACTGGAGTTGGCCCGTATGAAGAAAAAGGATGTGTGGACGATTCAGACCGCGGTGTGTGAAGATTGTGGGGATATCGGTCATCGGACCGAGGAGTGTCAAGTTAACATGGTACAAGTTACCGAAGAGGTGAATTAAGTGTATGGAGAGCGGAAGCAATATGACATGAACTCCAACACTTATCACCCGGGTTTGAGGAACCATCCTAATCTTAGGTATGGTAATGCCTTGAACCAAATGAACCTAAATTTTCAACAGAGCAATCAAAGTGGAAATCAAGGTGGTTCGTCGTACCAAAACCGCCAAGGTAGTAACCAAGGGGGTTACCAAAGGAATTATAATCAAGGGAATGGCCAAGGGTATCAAGACCGTGAAGGTAATTACTAACGGGGCTACAACCAAGGTGCTAATTGGGTAGTAACTCAAACTCTCAAATGGGTGGTAGTGACGACTCGTTAAACTCCAAGCTTGACGCAATCATGAATGCGATTAGAGATTCAAATCAAGAGATCAAGACGAAGATGAAGAAAGAGTTTGAGGTACGAGACAAATCGCATAAGGCATTGGAAAAGCAAGTGGGTCAATTTGCAGAAGAGATTGCTCATATGTGAGAAAATGGCAGAAGATTGCCAAGTGACACCACCGTGAACCCTAAGCATCAATGGTCCAACTCGAAAAACACACATGAGGTACCAATTAATAAAATCTCTTTACGTAGTGGTCAAGTCATTGATACCGGGTTGAGTCACCACCACCTCAGTTTGTTGAAGGGGTGGTGGAGGATGTTAGTGATGAGGAGGATGTTGACGGTGAAACGGGTCAAAACGAAAATGTTTCTAAAAATGTTAAAATCACTCCCGTTATAACCGTCCCCATCCCAAATGCTAAGGAAAAGGGTACGGAGGTTAATACCGCCCCTTATCCTGAAGCTTTGTTGGTACCATCTAAAAAAGTGGTGAATAGACGTGGTCCCCATCAAGAAGTAAGGTGGGGAGTTTTTAAACAAGTCAAAATCAATTTACCACTCTTAGATGCAATCAAACAAGTACCCTCATATGCTAAGTACTTGAAGGATTTATGTACCCAGAAGAGAACTCACAAGTTTCCTAAGAAACTTAACCGAAAACGTGAGTTCGATTCTTTCAGATACACTTCCACCAAAGTTACAAGATCCAAAAGCGCCCATTATTTCGATACAAGTGGGTGAATTTAAAATGACTCGTGCACTCTTGGATCTTGGGGCGAGTGTGAGTATCTTTCCGGGTAGTTTGTATGACCGATACGAATTTGGCCCCCTTCAAGCGGCAAACACCACCGTGGTGCTAGCCGACTTGACCCCCAAACTACCCCGTGGGATAGTCACGGATGTAATTGTCAATGTCGAGGACTTTTAATATCTGGTGGACTTTCTTGTACTTGATTATGTCTCTTTGGATCGAACTAAGCAACCTACGGTTATTCTCAGTCGACCATTTTTGGCAACATAAAATGCCCAAATTAATTGTAAAATGGGTACGATCGACATAACTATTGGTAACCCCCGGTTGCGGTTAAATGTCTTTTCAGGATTAACGAATCCTCTAGTTAGCGATTAATGCTATATGGCGGACATTGTTGACGAGTGTATAGCTCTATGCGACATGGGTGTCGAAGAGGAAAACACAATAGAGGAATGTTTCATATTTGACAAGTTACAAATGGAGAGAAATCGGAGCATGGATGAAGAGGTGAGAAAGACGGAGGTGATGGCGGTGAAGGAAGGAAGACCCAATTGGACACACCAAGTGAAAAGTCTTCCAAAGAAGATAGACATTGTTGGTAGAGCCTCTGGAGGTAGAGTTGAACGTGTTGCCCAAGCATCTTAAATATGCTTATGTGGGTGAAGGCAACAGCTCTTGGTTATCATTGCATCAAACTTGACCGAGGAGCAAGAGGAAAAGTTTATGGCAGTCTTGGTCACCAATAGGGCGGCCATTGGGTGGACCATTGTGGATTTAAAGGGAATTTTTCCCTCGGCGGTGATGCACAAAATCATCACGGAAGATGATGTTACTCTTTCTCATGACGCACAACGAAGGTGGAATCCGAATATGCGTGAAGTGGTCAAGAAGAAAGTTTTGAAGTGGTTAGATGCGGGTATCATATACCCCATTTCGGATGGCTAATGGGCGAGCTCTACGCAAACCGTTCCCAAAAAGGCGGGCATTCAAGTCATCACAAATGACGCAGGTGAAGAGGTCGCCACTCGGCCGGTAACCGGGTGGCATATTTGTATTGATTATAGGAAGTTGAATTCCGCGACGTCCAAAGACATTTTCCTTTACCTTTCATTGACCAAATTGTTGAGAAATTAGCGGGTCAAAAATTTTATTGTTTCTTGGATGGGTATTCCGGTTATAACTAAATTGCTATCTATCCGGAAGACCAAGCAAAGTCCACGTTTACTTATCCATATGGCATATTCGCATTTAGGTGAATGCCAATTGGACTATGTAACGCCCCCGCCACCTTTCAAATGTGTATGATGAGTATCTTTTCGGATATGGTAGGGAAGTCTTTGGAAATCTTCATGGATGATTTCTCAATATCCGGGTCATCATTTGATGCTTGCTTAGAGCAATTAGAAAACGTGTTAAAAAGATGTGTCGAAATTAATTTGGTCTTGAGTTGGGAAAAGAGCCACTTTATGGTTCAAGAGGGGATTGTGTTGGGACACGTGGGTGTCGAGTCGTGGGACAGAGGTTGACCGTTTAAAGGTGTTAGTCATCTCTACTTTACCTTATCCCACGAGTGTTAAGGGTGTGAGGTCATTCTTAGGTCATGCAGGTTCTATAGAAGGTTCATAAAAGGGTTTAGTGACATAACGAAACCATTATGTAACTTGTTATCAAAAGACCAACCGTTTGATTTTAATTAAGATTGTAAAAACGCCTTTAATGTTTTGAAAGAAAATTGGTTGACGCCCCAATCTTGCAATCACCGAATTGGTCGTTACCATTCGTAATCATGTGTGATGCAAGCGATTATGCGGTGGGGGTTGTGTTGGGTCAAAGGGTAGAAAAGAAACCGGTTGTCATTTACTACGCGAGTAAGACTCTTTCGGATGCACAAATGAATTACACGACTACCGAGAAAGAGCTACTCGCGGTGGTATATGCATTGGATAAATTTTGGGCTTATATATGGGGTAACAAAGTGATTATATATTCTGATTATACTGCTGTTAGATACCTCATGGAAAAGAAGGATGCGAAGCTGCGGTTAATCCGATGGGTTCTTTTGTTACAAGAGTTTGACCTAGAGATACAGGACAAGAAGGGTAGTGAGAATGTGGTTGTGGACCACTTGTCCTGGTTGTTGGTAGAGGAGGGTTCTTCCCGTGTAGAGATTAATGAGACTTCCGAGATGATCACATTTTAAAATTTTTGGTATTACATTGGTTCCCTGTCATTGTCAATTATTTGGTGACAGGTGACTTACCGGCTCATTGAATAGGAGGAGGAGATTGCATTTCCTTTCTCAAATCAAGTACTACACGTTAGAGGAATCGGATCTGTACCAGAAGACGAGATCTCGAGTGTCTTGACGCACTTGCATTCATCTGCTTGTGGGGGCCATTTTAGTGGTCACAAAACTGGGCACAAAGTGCTCAATAGTGGGGTTTATTGGCCAACAATTTTGAAGGACGCCTTTAACTTTGCTAAAAATTGCGTCGAGTGTCAAAAGTTGGGGGGTATTCCCAAGGGGGATGAGATGCCCATGCAACAGATTCTCATTGTTGATATTTTCGATGGGGTCGATTTCATGGGCCCATTCCCCAATACGCATGGTAATTTGTATATTTTGATGGCGGTCGACTATGTGTCTAAATGGGTCGAAGCGATTGCCACCAAAACAAACGACCATACCGTAGTTTGTAACTTTGTGCAAACCAATATTATTTCTCGATTTGGGGTTCCCGAGTGATCATTAATGATGGGGGATCTCATTTTAAGAATTTTAATTTTGGAAAATTGTTAAAACGATATGGTGTTGACCATCGAATTGCTACACCATACCACCCGCAACGAGTGGTCAAGTGGAAGTGTCTAATAGGCAAATCAAAGAGATTTTGCAAAAGACCGTTCGACCAGACCATAAGGATTGGTCAATGAAGTTGAACATGATTTAGGGGCCTACCGAACGACATAAAACACGTATTGGCACTACACTTTACCGCTTGGTTTACGGTAAAAAGTGTCACTTACTGGTTGAACTTGTTCATCGTGCGTTTTGGGCTATAAAAGAGGTTAATGTTAAGTATGATGATGCATGTAAATAGCGCAAGTTAAAGTTGTGTAAGTTGGAAGAGCTAAGGGAGGAGGCATATGAGTGTGCTTCGAAATACAAAGATGGCATGAAGCGAGCACATGATGCCAAGCTAAAGATAAAGGAGTTTGTTGTGGTCAATGAGTTTAGCTCTACAATTCGAGGCTCAAATTCTCTCTCGGTAAGCTCAAGAGCAAGTGGATAGGCCCATTTTTTGTTACCCGGGTCGGAAAGTTGGGTGATGTTACCATCGAGGACCCGAAGGATGGGTCAAAGCAAACGGTCAACGGCCATCGCCTTAAACCGTTTCTTGATAGTAATAAGGAGAAGAATGGTACGAACACAGAGTTGGTGAGCTTCTTGGCAAGTATCCCAACATACGAGGTCAACTAAGAACCGGTAACAATTTTGTTAAGTATTGTATATTTTAATTGTTTGTTTCGTATTGTTTCTTGTTTTATCGTTTTTGTTTCGTACTAACTTCTTTGGTGTGCGAAGTTCTAGACATCACAAATGGGTCACGAAGATGTAAGACATAGCAAGCCGAAAGAGAAGTAAGACTTCGGGTGAAGGCTCAGCTTCGGGAGCCAGTTCGTCTTCCGGACTCTTTCAAAGAAAATGGGAACAACTGAGCAATGTAGAAGAGAATGATGGAAGGTTATACCACAAAGATTGGGTTTGGATGAAGTTCAAAGAAACTAGTATGGTGACACATGGAAAGAAACAAAAAGAGACCACTTTCAATGTTTAATGACAAGCGCCTTGAAATTAAATTGTGGAAGTGATAGATGGCCAACGCCAAAACTACTATTCCGGAGAAGGTTGTACCGGAACGAACAGTGAATGTATAATGGTTTCAGACGATCAGGATTGTTCAGATGTTTGAGAGACTTGGTTGGGAATGGGTTTTAGATTGGTGTGAGGATATCACACCACGGGTGTATTTAACGACGGGTGTGTGGAGTGGTTGGCATCACTGAGATTCAACAACAAAGATGGTCCAGTTCACACTTTGCAGTTGGTCGGTGACACGGGAAGAGGTCAAATGGTGATGTCTTTCGAGATGATGAACTGTATCACACGGTTTGACTCGTTGGGGGTTGATGAGTATTTCTACTACACCATGGACCAATTCTTAGAAAACAAAATGAATACAGCGGACCCGGAAGGGATGATTGGGTTGGTGTTACCTATTTCTGCCGGGACTGCTTTAAGGATTGATTTGTCGGTTTAAGGGAAAATCCTTCAATATATTTCTTTGGAGAATATCATGGTGCGATTTGGAGATTGTGGGAAGGTGAAAGGACCAGATTGTCGGGTACTTCATTCGTTGTTGTTCGAGTCACCGAAGTTATCCTAGCGACATATTGTTATGATTAACATTTGGGATACCCGTGAATCGTGTGCTAGAAAGATGATACCCTATGTCCGTTTGCTTAGTGCCTTGATTGTGTAGAAAAGCAGGCTACCGGCAGAATCATTGTGGGTTTCGAAACCAGTGGATCAGATTTGTTTCGCTTCAATGAAACAACATTGGAAAATCTCGGTTCAAGTTTATAGTCATCAGTACACTGTATCTGATGACAAAGGTCATCGATTCCAATATACTGACCCGAGTGTTGCACAAGAAGCCACACAAGATGAAGAATGATTAACGAGGAAAATGAGGATGAGCCTCAAGGTCCAAGGGGACTGCGTCAAAGGTATGTCTGGCCACATCGGGAAATATCAACAGGCGTGGCGAGTTTTGTGACCAACCGACGTAGGCCGGGGCATCATAACTATAATCGGGGTCAACTAGATGTATATGATAATGTTTTTGTGGGTATTGGGGAAATGCGGGAATATGAAGAGCGAAGGAGACAATGGTAGTAGGATTTTCAAGCTCTGCAACAAGCTCGTTGGGCTAAAGAAGCTGCCCACCGAGCTAGGGAACAGGAGCAGTGAGAAGAACAACAGGGAAGGTGGGCTATGCAACAGTCTCAGTAGGAACAATAGGAGATGCGCCGGTACAAGAGTTGGCCCGGAGACGAGGTTGGGAGGACGAGCAAGACCGCCTCCGAATTGAACATAACGCGTTGGAGGACCTTCGATGGAATGCGATGGTTATTGAACAAAATTGCTACAAACAATGCGAAACATCTCCACTACCAAGAGAGGCATCATCAAGACTATTTGGCAGGTCTGCAATACCAAGAACACACACCTTAGACGCGTTATGAGGACCTTCCCGTGCCCGCTGGGCCCTCAGACCCATCTCCTCATTGGCCCGAAGGAGTTGGCTCCAGTTATGTTCCGCCGCAGTTTCAACAACCGGCCGAAGGGGAAGAGGGTCCCCTCGATGATTACCGCGAGATGATGGAGTCTCTCACCGGTTTCTCATTCCAACCATACCCGCCGGTCGATCCAAACGAGCGCTACCAAAGATAGTGCGTGGTATGATTTCTATTGTATAATTTCCTTATTTTATTTAGTTTATTTCTCTTCAGTATTTGTGTTTTGTTTTACTTTTATTTAGTACTTAAAGGAACTTTGTGGGTGTGTTCCCTATATAATCCTCACGACACCTACTCGTCCTCCTGAGCTATCGGGAAGTTTAAAGGGCTTGCGTGCATATGCTAAATGCCGGCGTGATTCCTACGAAAGTGAGTTAGGATTGTTATTGTTGTAAATTATCTTTTCCACATAAAAATCAAAACTGAATAAAATTATGGCTTAGTAAATTTTTATAAAAAATGGTAGAACTAGGTAACTAACAAATTTTGATGGTTGTGACAAGCTTACTTCTACACGAGGGTTGAGATTTGTAGGTACAATATGTTCGCAAGACAACCATTTTTATTGAAGAATGAAGAGCACGCGAGGAATGAACAAAAGCCAGGTGCATATGTTTCTTTTTAGCTTTGATTCTTAGTTAGTTTATAAGTGGATTGTAGTTTGTATTTTATTTACCGGGGTGAAATTTTGGTGAGGTTAGTCGTGCCACATCCCTTGTGTGTTTTGAAAGCTTTATTCCTACACATTAAGGACGATGTTGACCTCAAGTGTGGGGATGAGGGAGAAAAAGTTTTCAATTTTGACCCATTCAATTAAACACTACACATTGAGGACAATGTTTACCTCAAGTGTGGGGATGGGGGAAAATTTCAAAACTTTTTCAAAATGTCTTTGTTTGAGGAAATCTAAAAAAACACAAGTAACTAAGTCAATGAGTGGTGGCGCAACCCATGTGGTCTCTTGTCATGGTCAAGTTCGAATTAATAACATAATGGGTATTTGGCGGATGGTAATTTGGGTATAATCCGCTTAAGAAACTTGCATATATGTATATATTTCTTTGTTTGAGTGAACCTTTAGTCGCGTATTATAGAACTTGCAACTTTTGATGCGTTTGAGACTATATACCCTTATTCGCCAATTTTGAGCCATTTATATAAACCTTTTCCTTTTACACCATGTATATATCTCCTTACCCGAAATAAATCCTTTAGTCGTCAATTTTGAGCCTAAACCTTTCGTTTGACCAACCAAATTAGCCTTTGACCGTTGATCCTTTTATTTTTTACACGTGTGATGAAAATTTGATTTTAGGTTTAGTCATTTGTAAAGTTGTTTATAAAAAAATCAGAAAATATCATGAAAAGAGAAGAAATTTGTTGAGAAAAGCACAAAAATATGAGTTGTTAGTTTATTGAATAAAAGACGAAAATTTCTGCCTTCTAGGTTTGATGATTCGTGGTTAGTTGGGTATAGAGTAGTTGGTTTGTAATAAAAATCGAGTTTTCATCAGCTTAGCCACTTTAAAATATCTTATTCCATACCCTTCGCCTAGCCCGTTACAAGCTTTAAAAACCTTTTGACTTGTGCTTAGTATTGGTGTTCAGTGGTGGAGAATGATCGAGTTGCAAGCCTATACGGGTACGTGTTCTAATTGTTTGAGTGATTATACTGAAACACGCTAATGCATTATCTATTAGCCAATTTTTAAACTGAATAGAGAGAACATTGTGAGGGTTGTGTATGGTTTGTGAGTTTCAAGGGTGGGTTAATCTTGGGTAACCATTCTTATGTGATTAATCACTTTACTGCTAAATATTTTGAAAATCGTAAGATCATGAACCGAGTATGACATTAGACCCTAGCTTACGTCTCAAGAATGGGAAGTTTGTTTCTCATTCGACCCACGTGAAAATGAAAATCATATTTGCTTGAGGGAAAGCAAAAGACAAGTGTGGGGATGTGATGCGTGGTCGAAAACCGATGTTCTCTTATGTTTAAGTTGATGTTTTTACGTAACTTTTAGTTTCGAATAGGTTACTTTTAATTGGAATTGTGTTTTGTAGGTCTAATGGAGTTTAAGGAGTTATTCGGGAGCTATACGGAGCACACCGGGACGGAAAACGGATCAACCGGGAATGAGAAATGGACAAAACAGAAATACACCAAAATCAGGCATCATCGGCAACGCCCTCCTGGACCGTCGGCGACGCCCTTCTAATGTTGTTGTCACCCAAAATTGCTCGTATGCAGTAGGTTAACGCGTCGGAGAAAATGAAACATAGACGGGTCGTCGTCGACGCCTTTCTCTGGCCGTCGCCGACGCTCTCATTTGATCCAGTCGAGAAATTTGTTGATTGTTGTTTGGGGGACGGGTATTTCATATTGCTTTGACCATTTTCTAAGGGAGTTACAAATATTTTGAGTTTGAAACACTATTTTGAAGCCTAGTTCATCATCCTAACCACTTCCAATCATTCATAATCCATACCAACTCTCCGAATCATCCTACCAATCTTAACCCTAATTCACTACCACCATCATCATCAACCAATCCATCCATTCATTCACTTTCACCACCCACTACAAACCCTAATCCTCATCATCACCATCATCAAAACTTCAAGATATTCAAGTTCAAGATTCCAACTTCCGGCATTCGTGTTTCGTTCGTCATGAGCAGCTAATTCTCGAGGGTTTCACCCCAGTGTAGACTTTTGTAAGGTTTAGGGTTTTGCTTTATGTTCTTAGTTGATTTGTGACAAATTGAATTGTATTTGAATTGATTGATATTGTCCTACGTTTGAACTAGATTTGTGAATTGTCGAATGATTATAGAGTTTGACATTGCAAAATAAGTTTGTGTATTTATGCCTTATCTTTAAAAGGATTTCATTGTCCAAGGTAACGAAATGCAATGCGGTCCGTCATACGCGTGATAGCAATATGCACCTAAGCTTCGTGATATCAAAACCGTTAATAACAAATTCAATGAAATCAATCTAAAAGTGTGTAGCAACCCTAGGCTTTGCAATTATTGAACCGGGTGTGAACCTTGTTCTCCAGTATTTTCTAACACCATTTAAGCAAGTTTTCGTATAATCACAACCTTTCAAGTTTTAGTAGTTAATCATTTTAATATTAACAACTGTCGGTTCATTCCGACAACCTTTTCCAACAAACAAACAATTAAATTATTTTAGCAAGCTTCATAAATGTGACAACATTTATTAAAATCATTCTTGTCCGCGCGCAAACCACAACGCATTGTTAAAGATAACTAAGGCGTATAAACATTATCTTCGACCGGGGCACGACACTCCGATCACACATAGAGGACACATCTGCGCGCGTCAGAACCGAGGCATGGTGCAAAAATAGGGGGTGTGGGAAGGGGCGTGGAACGTTGAATTATTCGACACGTGTTACACTTTTTTATTAGTAAATTATATTTAAAATTTATATAAAATCTATTTAATTTATAAAAAAACAATAATAGTAATTAAACAAATAACATTAATAATTAAACATTATATTATTTTATAATAAAAAAACATTACATAACTACATAAAATATACACCAAATAAAATAAAAAGAATGACATAATTAAAATAAACCTAAAAATGCATATATATATATATATATATATATATATATATATATATATACTAATTTCTAATGCAATAAGATATAGTAATGTTTTTTTTTATTTTTGATTTAACCACAAAACTTTTTCAAACTTCTTAATTTTAGCCATATTAGAAATACTAACATCTGTGTTTTTTTTTATTATTTTCTTTACAAAGTAAACTTTAGAGTTTTTTCGGTTTTGTAATAAAACTTTGATTTTTATAATTTTGTCATAAAAGTTAAATCATATATATGTATTAATTCCTAACACAACAAGGAATAGTAATGTTTTTTTGCTTTTTGATTTTGTCTCAAAAATTTTTCAAACTTCTTAATTTTGGCCATATTATAAATAGTAACATGTACGTTTTGTCTTTTGTGGTTTTGTTTTATTTTATTTTTTGGTTTTCTTTACAAAGTATACTTTAAAGTTTTTCGGTTTTGTAATAAAACTCTGATTTTTATAATTTTGTCATAAAAGTTAAAAGAGTTTAGTTTTTTTATTAGTATTTGTGTTATGTTTTTTTCGTTGATTTGGTCATTGCTCGGTTGCTACTTAGCACGATATTTGGTGGTCAAATTTTGTCTCTCAGGTTTTCTCTTTTTACGTTCGGTTACTATTTTGTACGGTGTTTGATAGTCACATTTGGTCCCTCGAGTTTTTTAACACATCGACTTTCTAATACGTGTCGGTATAAATTCGAATTCGTCTACTTTTTGTCACAGTGCGTTAAAAATTTGTGTTTTTGTTTTACGTTTTTCCCAGTTTTGGTCATTGTTGGGTTGCTACTTAGCACGGTTTAGCCCCGCAATGTTTGTAGCATGATTTTACGCCCCCGTCACTGGGGGCTTAAGACTCGTTAAACATTTTTACATAAAAAATCTAATAATCTGCCATGGCGAAACGTGTCTGAATTCACGGTTGTGGTCGTGCCTGAAGTTTTTGAGGGCGACTTGTATGATGTCGTCCTCCCCAAGTTTACTTTAACACCCCGACCGTGTATAATAACCCGCGGCGGAATCGTTGGGAAGTCACGTTACAAATTGTTCATTATATTGCTTACATTGTTTTACAAACATAAAGGAGTACAAATATTTGTTTTTAAAGTTAAAAGCAATCTAAGGCTCGAGTGTGTTTCTATGTATAGCATGCTTGAAATATCGACACCTGAAACATATGTGAAAATAGACGGTTAACAATAAAGTTGGTGAGTGACTAGGTTTTGTTGCCAAATAATTGGCAAAAGTTTGTTGTCGCAATACATTGTTCAACTACACGAGTTGATGAGTGAAAGTAGATTGTTGTAGCCAATATATGGCATAAAGTATAATATTGCAACAATCATGTTTGATAGTAAAACTTTGTGACAAAAGCGTATGGTGGATGGCATTATGTATAAAACCAAGCAATTTGTGTTAATAAAATTGTACATTGTTCTTTGTTTCCCTTGTACTTTGTTCCATCATAACATAGAATTCTTAAGTTATTTGAATAACTCTACGATGAATAATACAATAAGAGAACTTATATATAGGAAGTGCCAGCGGCGTATCCACCATGCCGTTATCGTATTACACTCGTATCATTATCCTAAATTACTCTAGATTCTATATAATAACGCCGCACAACTTCACACATAAACATAGAAATTGCAATGAACTAATGAAAGTGCTATTAGAAATCCAATCAAGGATTTAGAATGGTACTTTGAGGATCCACAAGGATCTAACTTGTGATTTGTGCTTTGTTTCACCATACTTGATTCGTACGTAAACACTTAGCATAGATACCAACCAATGAACTTGTGAAAATACTTCTAGAAATCCAATAAAGGATTTAAAGTAGTAGTTTGAGTATGCAATCAAGAATTTAATTATTGGCATAAAAGAATCCAACAAGGATTTGGGATTTGTACTTTGTTTCACGACGTAAGTTGTACACACGAATAGCACTCAATATACACATATGCCATACATGTTATTTGAGAAAATTGTTAGCACATATAAGTCACCCCAAAACATTTTGATAACATAGTAAATTTGAAAATGGTTAGCTCAAGTTTTCCCAGTAACAAGGATTTGTTCGTCAAAGTTTTGTTGCGATGATGTTTGTGGATAAATATGGGTTACGGAAAGATTGTAACTTTGAAAATGTTTAAATTCTTAGAGAACATGAATTTTAACAGTCTTTTGTGTTAACTTTGTAAAATATGTTAAAAATAGTAAATGTTATCGAAAAATTATAAACATTTTCAGTATACTAAATTAGAAAGTGATCTACAACTTTCGTTTAGAAAGTTTTTCGGTTTTGAATCTGGAAAATGGTCAAAACTGCGGATCTTTGCAGATTGTTTAGTTTTGACCTTCAGTTGGTTTTAAACGGTTGAGGGTCCTAACGGAAGTGTTTTTAAGCGTATAATATATCGTTGAAATTGTTTATCGATGTACTTAATCATGAAGTAAGAGGTTACTTCATTTGGTTAAGTTTTGACCAAGTTATGGTCGTTTAAAATGACAACACAATATCTGTCCAAAATAGGAAAAACACTTTTGTCTTTCCGTTGGTATTTTTACTATGTGTAAAATATGGGTTTGGACGAAAAAAGATACGAAACTATTTGTTTATTGAAAGAGTTAAAGGAAAGGAACTTACTAACTTTAGGGGACTTCTCTAAAAGACTAGAAGAGAAAGCTTAAAGAAGAAGAAAGAAACTCTTTATAAGACTTCTAAGTGAATTGTTTGTATTTTGAGTTGGTGTGAAGAAAATGATGATCAAAGGGTGCTATTTATAGTGAAGGGATGTTAAGGAGATTAAGACAAGTGTCCATAAAGGCCTAAGAATGTGATTAGTGTCCACTGAGGTGTTAACACTCGAAGAAGTGTGACAAATGAGAAGATAAGTGCAAAATATGGGCAAGACAAGTGTTAATAGAGGCCTAAGAATGTGGTTAGTGTCCATTGAGATGTCAACACAAGAAGAAGTGTGGCAAATGAGAAGATAAGTGGCAAAATATGGGCTATACAAGTGTTCATGGGTGTCTTAGGTGATGATTAGTTTCCTATGATGTGTTTAGAGCTTGACAAGTGTCCATGAGTGAAGGGATTAGTGTCTTGCTAGGTGGCATAACATGGTAACTTAAGGGTTTTTTTTGTATTTTTAGTCACTAAATTTTTAGTTTTGATGTTTTAACGATTTTAATCCCTTAATTAAATTTACGAAGGTTTCAAGGTATGTGATACTTAGATTTGTTCCGGTAATGACGCTAAGTTAAAATTATAATGTTTGTGTTAACAAATATTTAGTATGAAGATTTAAGGGCTCGAAATTTTCACGAGGGTTATAGTCACCACCCGCATTTTCCACCACCGTGTGCGCCGTCACAAATATTTCACAATCCAAGTGGGATAACCTTTAAAACGAGAAGAAAATGTGTCCACCGTTCGGGTGGTATCACCGATATGGACGCAAAAGTGTTGTAAAATACTCCCCTAAAACGGACCGCTCGAGCTCGAGCGATTACATGGCATGTAGTGGCTCAAGGCTTCGACCCACGACTCGCACAATGCGATATCTTCTTCTTTGGTCCAAAGAATTGTTGTCATTTTCAGTTTTTTGAAGTGGAGATGGGTAGAGAATTTATAGAATTTTGGGTGAAATGTGAGACTTTGTAAAAAAAATGTAAGGAGAGGGTAGATTATAGAGGGAAAGTTTTACTTTTTAAAAAAGTAAAGTTTTTAAAATTTTAAAAAACTTATCGTTGGGTGTCAACGGCCACTATCCACACTGCATGAAAACGCGCCACGTCAAGTCCCATTTCACCTCCACGCCGGTGGAATTCTTACCTCCTCTTGAGCCACGCCGTCCTCAATGTTGTGGGCTTGCCACTGTGCACGACGTGGACCAGCAACTACGCTGGTTTTCCACACCCACACCGTATGGTCTTACATGTAGAGGTAATTTCTGCTTGCAAACTAATACATTCAATAAATTCTTTGTTTCTTTTTAAAACTTTTTTTATTATATTGCAATAACTTATTAGTTTATTTAATTTTGCCTAACAAATATAGAAAATATATCTCATACTTGACCCTTCAGAAAAATCTTGAAAGTTCGATTTTTAAGCTATGATTTTATGTATTTGGTACTTGATGCGTTTTAACCCGATCTGTCATAACCAAGCCATTTTTTAACTATTTTTGCATCCCTAATTAAAAATCCTAGATCCTTCACTAATGTAGTTACTAACTTACTATAACTATTAACACAATGAGATACAATTTACCAAAATATAATTATATAACATTACTAAATATAGTTATATAACATTGAATTAAATAAATCTTTTATTATTTTCTATAACCAATACAAATAATATATACGACGTTATATTTCTAACTTAAGAGTTACCATTATAAAAAATATATATTAACAATTGTATACTTTATTTAAGGTAAAAAGTAAAAAAAAAATGTACAAGTTAACATAATAATTAATTTGATTGAGAGAACAAAAGATTGGATTAGGTTTCCAAAGAAATCCATTTTGACTCAGGTATTGATGAGTTTAAAGTGAGCTAATTTTGACACCCTAAATGATGCAGGCCCAACAAAGTAACAACATAGAATGAATTCGAAGGCGTTCGTCATTTATTGCTTTTATTGTTTGTTTAGAGATGGGCATAATCGGGTTTTATTATTGCCTGGAACTGGTTCCAACCCGGACCCGGTTCTGCTTGGATGTCATTGGAACCGGGTATGGTGTGGAACCGGTCCAGTTTCTACCCGGGTTCACACCCAAGAATATGGAACCGGATACGGGTATTATGGAACCGGGTATGGTGTGGAACCGGGTATGGTGCGAAACCAGTTTCTGATAGTGTTGGGAACCGGTTCCTGACAGTCAAACCTGCCATTTTACTGTTCAGAACCGGTTCCTGACAGTCAAACCTGCCATTTCACTATTGGGAACCGGTTCCGACAGTCAAACCTGCCATTTACTGTTCAGAACCGTTCCTGATAAATGTCACCGTTGGAACGGTTCCTGATAAATGTTACCGTTGGAAACCGGTTCCTAATTAAAAAATCGGTTTTTTTTTGTATATAAACCCCTTCCTACTTACCATTTCTAAACTTAACACTCACCATCATCAACTTACAAAATCAATCAACTTCTAAGTTCTTGCAAAATACCTATGGCATGCAACGACGAAGTTGTTACGGTCTTAGAGACGAAAAAAAACCCAGCTATATGGAAGAATTTTGATCTCTTTTAATCGTCCGACAGCCACGAGATGGCTAGATACAAAGATTGTGGCAAATTTATGAAGGCCGCAGCCAACTCAACCCTTAAGAAACACACTGAGCGGCATTGCCCAGTGACGAAGGCAAATAAAAATGAGACGGGAGAAGGTTCTGGCACTGGTTCTTCAAATGTTTGATGTAACCCGTTTGGTTTGGTGTTTTTAATAAAGTTTGTGTAATGTTTCTTTCTATTGTGTTTGTTATGTTTTATTTTTATTATTATTTACATTGATAAATAAAAATAGTAACAATAATCGGTTAAAACTAAAAACAAATTAATCGGTTACAATTATATAAAAAAAAATTAACCGGTTACAAAAAAAATAAAAAAATACTCAAACCGGTTCCAGTAAGATTTTATTTCTTTGATCGTTTACTAGCGGCAGGTGCAACACTTTCCGATGAGTTTCTCTTAGGTGCGGGTACCTCGGTACAATCATCGTCCGAATCGTTAGTCTCCACTTCTTCGTCCTCCTCTTCGTCAACAATTTTATGCTCTAACTCAACTTCATCTTCTAGACTAGTTTTATGTTGAACACGATCAACGGCATCCAAATGGTCCTTTAAGCATATTGCCATCTCTAGCGATTCCGGAGTTAGTCTTGTTCTTCTAATTGATAAAACCCTGCCACTAAGAGAAAACACACTTTCCGAAGCTACCGTGGAAGCTTGGACCGTTAGTATATCCGAGCCATGGTGGCTAGAATCGGGTATTCGGATTCTTTCGATTTCCACCATGCCAAAACATCAAATTTCCTATACTCCTCGGTGGTCATAGTAAGCGAATACTGATTTTTTTTATATCTCCCAAGTTCACTTGTTGGTTCACTACCCCTTTGTTGTCTAGCGGTCTCGTCTCTAATGACATTCAACATGGTTATAAGTGGATCCCCGCTTGTTTCATCGTTAGAGGCCGTGGACCGGGACTCAAACAAATTTGTATGATTTTTTTCACCATATTTTTTAAAATAATGATCATAAAGTTTGGCCATACACTCATTGAATATTTTTTTTGTTTTTGCTTTTAAAGTTGGATCATCTCATGCATATCCAACTTGTCATAAATTTCATCAATTAAAACTTCAACACCCGTACGTTTAAAGCTGGATTTAAAGCGGCGGCACATAGAAAAACGGGTGGTAATTCTAAAAAATATTTTTTAAAGTTTTGAATCATTGGTCTTCGTCATATTTCTTAACATGTCACTAGAATTTTCAAACTTTTTAAAATTAGTTGTTATCAAATACAATTGGTCCACAACTTTAGAACTAGTAGGATAATAAACATCGGAAATCAAAGTCATTGTAGTTTTAAAAACTTGTAAAAAAGTACTTAGGTTATTAATATTTTCCCAAGCCGTGTCGGGAAAGGGGATGACTAGGTACTCATCACTTAAAGTTGTATGAAAAGATTTTAAAGTGCCCATTTGCTTTATAGCCATTTCAAACATATGACAAGTTGAATTCCAACGAGTCGGTATATCCCAATTCGGTCCAATAATTTTTCTGGTTGACATCTTTACAAAGTTTTTTATATTCTTGATATCTTTCTTTTCCACTTTTGAAAACATCTTGGAGCATAGCTCTATATGCTATAATAAAATCCGATACAAATTAATCTTTTAAACCGGTTTGCACTACTAAGTTAATAATATGTGCAACACATCATGTGTGGAAAAAAAACCATCAAGTATTGGTTTGTACTTCAAGTTTAATTTTTCAATCGCCGTTGTGTTGTTTGAAGCGTTATCAAAGGATATTGAAAAAATTTTATCTTCTAAACCATATTTAATTATTGTGCCATTTATAATTTTATAAATATTTTCTCCCGTATGAGGAGAAGGAAACTCGTCAAACGCAATCGTACGCTTCATCATTTGCCATGTATAGGGATCAACCCAATGAGCGGTGACACATATGTACGATTCCGGTAAACCATGTGGAGCCGACCACACATCACTAGTTAGGTTTACACTAGTTTTTAAATTCTTAAAAAACAATTAAATCTTTTTTTGTATTTTCCCATAAACTTAAACAAAGACGTTTTAAAGTGCGACGACTTACGTGTTTATAGCGAGGTTGTAGCGTCTCCCGAATAAGATTAGTAAGATCGGGGTCGTCGAAGTGTCCAAACGGCAACGCTTTTTGTATCACCAACTTCGCCATCCGATCGCGAGCTAATTTTTGCTCATAACGAAAAATGGTACCATCTTTGGATAGTGGAACTTGACCGGATGTCATTTCCTTTAAAGCTTTGCAATACTTATTAATATGATTCGTTAACGTTGAGTTTGATTCATTGGCTAATAACGATCCACAATGTTTACATTGAGCTTTTTGCGAGCCGTCACTCATCTCGACCAACTCCCAATTGCTCCAAACTTCATTACTGCGATTATGAGACAATGTTCCAACCACATATGGAACCGATTGATCTTGAGGAACATTGTTAACGGATTGGGAATTTGCGTTTTTTGAACTCTTTGAGGCCATTTGTTGATTAGAATGTGAAAAAGAACAAGAAAGAAATGTAACAAGAAGAATAGATATGAGAAATTGTGTGCTAAACACTAGATTTCTAAACAATATATATAGAATCGGTTTCAATGGTCAGGAACCGATTCCAACGGTAACATTTTAACGGGTATAACCGGTTCCAACGGTAACATTATAACGGGTATAACCGGTTCCTTCTAGAACTGCATTTCCGGGTACTGGTGGAACCGGGTACTAGTGAAACCGGGTACGGGTAGGAACCGGGTACGACCCGATTCAAATGGTAAAATTGTGGAACCGGGTTGGAACCAACGGGTATTTTGAACCCGGACCCGGTTCCACTTAATGTCGGGTAGGAACTGGAACCGGGTCCAGTTCGGTTCTACCGGTTCGGGTTCGGAACCGGTTTTTTAGCACATCTCTAGTTTTGTTCGATTCAGGTCATGTATAGAAAAAAAGTTGGGGGTTGGTGGTGGTTCCTTGGTTGTTTGCATAATGAATTCAAAACACAACAAATCGAAAATTATTATCATTAACAAACACAGCATTAATATAACTTTATTATAATATAATTATTAGAAAAACAACTTCAAAATATTTCTTACTGCCAATGTCCTCTAAACATCTATGCTGGATCATCATATGGTTTTAATTCTGGTGACAAGTAATACCCGTCTTGTTTCAGTAGCCAGTGAACCATGTTGTTGGCTGAAATATTCCGACCAATAATTTTTGCTATTTCTTTGTCAAAAACATTGAAACTTACAAACTGGGATCCAAGAGTAAAATCTTCCCAAAAAAGAGTTCTTTCAAAGAATTGCTCACAAAAACCGAAAGGCCACCCATCATCGTAAGTGATGGTGTGATGCCCAAGATCATTGTCTTTTGATTTCACATGAACATCAATCGGTGAATCTTTGACTCCATCATAGAAGTTAATTGTCCACTGAAAGTAATAGCAATTTCTGCTTTGAGATTGAGTCGGTGTTATAAGAAGGCAAGTTAATATAATAAAAACTAGTAAAAAGTTTCTTCGTAACAAACATAATCATTTTCCACATTACGCTCTGAAAAATGAGAAGTGTTTGAGTGTGTTGATGACATACATTTATAGACAACACGTACGTGCTAACATTAAATATTTATGTACCATCCCGAATTTTAAAAATATAAATTTTTGTAATAAGATTACAATAAAAATAAGGTTAAATATACATTATTAACACATAAATGTGAATATTAGTGGTATTCGCTTCAACTACTGAATATCCTTAATGTATTTGGGTTCTGTCAAATTTCATGTATGAACAGAGTTCCATCCGTCAACCCACAAGCACTACCCGTATAACACCCTTGTATACATATTCGTAGGTTGAATAACATGTTGATATCATTTATAATACACATGTGTAGGTATGTAAAAACTCAAATAATCATAAAAATATACCTACATAGATGTGGATAAGTAAAAACTTCTAAAAAAAAGTAGAGAGATTAACTTACATACATTCTTAAACGTACTTCTAAATTCTAATACACTAACTCCATTATGGGATTAAAACCCTTTATAATTATGTCATCACGTGTTTTGTTGTATTTTACCAACTTCTCATATATATTAAGTTAATTTCATTTTATCGGATCAACTCATATATGTATATGGGATATGTATAATACATAGTTATTGGCTAATTTGTTAAGAGTCCCATCCTTTGCATCCAGCCATGCGTTTTCTTTTTCGGATCCAGGTGTTCAGCAGATAGGTTTCCCATCCCCCAATATTAGTAGGCAATAGTATTTAATTTGGTTCAAAATCTTTTAAAAATTCAATGTATTTTGATTGATCAAGTTCAAAAAAATTTAATATAGGATAAATATTAATTACTTCACTTATTATAAAATAATATAGTATAAATATTAATTACTTCACTTATTATAGAAAATTTGTAATAGCATTAAAATAAAGTTGTGAATTAAGTTTATAATTCATTTTTATAATACCTTTATAGATTTTTAAAGGACTCATCAATTTTTTTATATAACGTAAAATAACAGTAAATAAAGTTGTGAAATAAGTTTATAATATATTTTTATAATACTTTTATAGATTATTAAAGGTTAAAATTTGTTTAGACTCATTAATAAGTATTATGATATAAATATGTTTAGCTATTTGTTTATTACTTTTAATATTTGATGATTTTAATCTTTAATGATTTTTGTAGTTTCGAATTATCTTACGATTTATAAACATATCTATATCTATACTATATAACAAAAAAACCATTTAGAGAGCACTTGTCATCATATTAGGTCATGTCTTATGGATAGTATTTATTTTAGTTTAATCTCTTCTAATTAATTATAAATAACCCTTTTATTAAATATTATTTAATTTAATATCTTATGTATAGTTATTATTTAGTTTAATCTCTTCTAAATAATAATAGATATCTCTCCTACTAAATATTATTTTGTTTAATCTCTTTTACTTAACTATAGATAATTATTGTTTAGTTTAAATTTCACGTATACTTCTCACTTATAATATTAATTAATTAATATTACTTTATATATAAAATTAGATTTATTACCGGTTTTTTAAATATAATTTATTTTATAACTCAAATGGCTGCTTATTTACTTCTCAAATAACAGTTTGACCACTGTATCTTATTTTCAATAATCATCTCTGCAATCACTATATCTATCGTGTACCAAGTATATCCATTAGTTTTTTTTAAATATAATTTTATTATTATTTGGTATATAAAATCACATTTATTTAAGTCGTGTAATACACGAGGGTTTTTAAAGGTATAACTTTTTTATTATTAATTGGTAAACAATATTACATTTATTCAACCTGTGTAATACACGTGGTTTTAAAGATATGACTTTTCTATTATTTGGTATATATTCAACCCGTACAATATGGTTCTTATAGATATAACTTTTTATTATTTAATATATAAAATTTCATTTATTCAACTGTGCAATAAAGGAGGCTTTTAAAGATACATTTTTAGTATATAAAATTTATTTATTCAACCTGTGTAATATACAGAGTTATAACCTAGTATCTTTATACATAACCGATGAGATTTTTCTTATTTGAAACACTACAAAACGTTAAAATACTCCATAAAACATATAATACAAAAATAAATTGAATACATCTCTAAAAGTAACTCATTTATTCATCATCAATTTTGATACTATAATTAGATTATGTTTTGTTTGTGCATTTTATAAAGGTCAAATTAGATTATGTGTATTAGAATTTAATAGATGAAAATTGTTGGTGCATTTTATAAAGGCATAATTAGATTATATTTTGTTTAATTCCGTCATAACATGAGGGCTTTTGACTATATTTTATATATTAGTTAGGAAAGTTGACGAATAATGATTCAGTTTTTTAAGTATTTGTTTTAATATTTTTAAATAATATTATATATATATATATAATTTGGGACAGGATTTAGAGAAAACGGTGAGAACGATTGCCAGCTATTGATCAAACCAATCTAGGGGCAATATTGAAGCGGTTGCATTTTTATAATTATATATATTATTTTTTAAGTATGTGTTTTAATTCTTTTAACAATATTAAATATATGTATGTATGGTCATAATTTAGAGAAAATAGTGAAAGTGTAAAAACGGTGAGAACGATTGCCAACCATTGGATCAAACCAATCTAAGAGCAATATTGAAGCGGTTACGTTTTTTGTAATTATCTAGAACTTCCAAAAAGGTGTCGGGGTTCATTAGGGGTAAAATAGTATTTGTGCTTCATCAAACACTACCCAAACCTATAACTTCCTACAAAAACCTCCCCAACTTCTACGGAAAACGTAAAAACCCTAAATCCTTTATGGTGTCTGAAGATCAATGTCACTACAAGATTAGAAATCAAAGTGAGGTAATTGTGGTGTAATATACTTGAGTTATTGGATCTTTTTGGCATTTAAATATCAATACTTTATGTATAGGATCTAGCAAAAAGAAGTCCAATAAGACACCTGAGGATAAACACCATAACTCTCAAGAAGAAACGAGGAAGAGAACATCGAAACAAGGCTATATTCAATAGAGTTTGTGCTAAAATGTAATTATTTTGATTAACTTATGAAAACGCGAAATGTAGCATTTTAAGTGTAAAAGAATAAAGAATACGTGATAAACCTGTGAAATGTAATGTTTGTGTTAACTTACGAAAACGCAATATGTAAACTTTGATTGTATACAATGACATGAATCAGCTAAAATGTTGTGTGGCATGAGCTTTATAAATGTAAAACGCGATAACGCCAAATATATAATAACTTGGCAGGTTAGTTTAACACCTTTAATGCTAAACAAATAGAAGCAGTATAGGGCATGGAATTTGGTGTTGCCCTGAATATGAAAATAGACAATATCCTGACGATGCTTGGCTACTAGTTGGTGGAAAATTACAATCAGAGAACAAACAACTTGAATATTGGCAACCATCTAATTCATATTACACTAGAATTGGTTGGATTGTTAACGTGTATACCGAATAGGAATGTGGAAGGGAAGATAAAATGCTCATCAAAGAACAACCTCATAGATGCTGAGTGGCAAAGACAATTTAACGGGACAGTTGGGATAAAAAGACCATTTGTGAAGACATCTTTGATCATATTCTACCTAAAATGCAAGACTATGGGAGAAATTTCAAACTAAATTTCCTGGTTGCATTCTTCACTGTGATAAACCAAACATGGAAATAAACCAAATGAAGAGGTGTGCTTAGTTGATCAATTGCTTACAACAAGCTAAAGCTGCATGGACGCCAAAAAAACATTTCACAGGACCTTTGCTTGTACTGGCGGTATGAACTAATTTTATTTAACATAGTTTACTAACAGGGTCAACAAAAACTAAAATTAATTTGCTTTTAAGCAGCTATCTTTGGTGAATGATGCTTACAAGACTAGACCATTGGAAAGGAGAGAAGGTTATCCTTTTGAGTGGGTATCAAAGAGGTGTCTAAAAATGTGTTAGATCGCCTTGATTAACAAGCTAGAGGGGGAGACAACCATAACGCCATTGTAAGGCTTAAAAGAAACCAACTGCTAAGAAGGGTAAAAAGGATGAAAATGAAGATGATGGTGATGATTTTGATAATGATGTTGAGAATGATGATAATAATGTTAATAATGATATTGAGAATGAAGATGATGATGGTGATAATGATGTTGAGATTGATGATGATGTTGTTGATAATGATGTTGAGATTGTTGATTATAATGATTTTGATCATGAACCTATTGTTCAGAATCCTATTGATCTGGACATTAGTGTGCTAAACGTCGGGTTATGGGTGGTGAGGAGGAAGAAGCTTATTATAGACGTGTTTCTGAAGAAGAACTGGAAAGCCAAAACAGGATGTATGAAGTATCCGCATCAAAAAACCATGTTCCGTACACAATTATAACACAACATGGTGAAGAAGAAACTGGTGACACACATGAACAAAGTGGTGTGGAAAAGAATTCCATGAAAGAAGCTGAGTAGGTAAATTATACAATTAAAAATTTAAAACCAACATAATAAACGCCATGTTTATTTTACTTTTTCATTATACATGTGATGGCTGAAAAGTTGGATTGCGCCTACAAGGAGTCGGAAGAGTGCTATAACAAGATGAAGACTTTGTTAAGCAATCAACAGTCGAACATTCAAACAGCCTCCTGGTACATATTAAGGCATCACAATGTCTGAACTTATTAAAATACATGTCGAAACATGGGGAAGAAAATGTCACACAATTTGAAACACTAAGTGGGAACCCTTGCAAAATAGAAACCATGGATATGGACAGTCCAAACAAAGTAGATGATGAAAATGTTGAAGATTAGGGTGGTGATGAAGGAAAAGGTGAGGGAGAGATTAGAGATGAAGGTGATGGTGGCGATGAAAAAGAAGAAACACCAAAAAAGCCAGAAGGTGAAAACGTCATAACTTGGAAAAGAACAAATCAGATATGCCTTCATTTGAGCTGCTAACACCAACTCAAACATCATCTTGCAAAACATCAGAGAGGGCAGCGGGAGAGGAAAAAGAAGTAGAAGAGAGAACCCTAGACATAGGGAAAATGCTAAAAGAAAACATAATCCTGAAAGCAATAGAGGGAGAGGAAGATAGTGTAAATGTTAGTGATGATGGGGATGAGAAAGATGATGGAAAAAGAATATCACAACCATCAAAGGCGTACTTGTTTCCTTACATTAAAAGGGCGGTCGTTATAAATGCAACAAGGGAAACTAAGGAGAACAATGTGTTTACTTACATATACATAGCATGTGGTTATGAATGGTATGTACATTAATAAAACTCAGAATACGCCATTGTTTGTGGTTGAATGTACTCATGATACTAATAAAACACCATGCACATTAATAACAAATAAAACTCCATGGTTTAATAAAAACATAAAACGCCATGGTTTGTTATTGCATGTTGCTTGAATCTATTAATGAAAACGCCATTTGCTATTTTCAAAGTCTCGTCTATAATGTCTTCAAGATTACAGGGGTGCAAGAAACTCCAAGGGTGATATTCAAAAGCATGCGACCAGGATTATACGTAGACAACAGCATAGTTCAAGCTTGGGGACACATCCTGAACTCTAAAGAAAGATTTAAGGCCCTCGAATCACCATCAAGATTATTCTGCACTCAAATCATGCTACCATTAATATTATAGATAAAATTTATTAATAAAAGTTCACAATAGATTACAGTAGAGAGACACATATGAAAAGAAGAAGGCCATCGAGAAATGAATTCAATAGAAACATGCACAGTGTTTTGAGGGACGATCGTTTCAAAAAGGATAAGAAAGAAAAAACAATCAAGGATTATGATCTAGTCTTCATGCCGATAATATGGTCGCAGCATTTCTACATTGCCTGCTTCAATCTACAAAATTATAAAGTTGTAGTATTGGACAATAGTGCTCATAACGATTAGATTACTATAACAGAGAAGTATGAAGGATGGGTTGACAAAACAATAATCTCCCTTAAAAACTTATTATTGTATTACAAGTTAGATAAACACCATACTAAATTGCAAAAATGTCAAACTGATAGCGAGATGCTTTTGCAAATTACTCGAAAGAAAACAAACACCAAAGTGTTAGGAAGATAAAGTCTAACGGCATCAACTGTAGAATCTTTACATGAGGCATATGGAAACAAACATGGGCTATAGCTTATCTAGTTGTGGTGTGGTTTAGCAAATGAAAATGTCCCATATAACCTACAAAATAGACAACTAAATGACCTCAGGATAAAGTACATAACAAAAATCCTCCTACATAGTAAAAATGAAAGAAGAAAGGCCTTGGTAAACAATTTCTTGAAATTGGGAGCACAAAAAATAACAGGTTTATATGAAACTGGTTTGGACAGGATTAAAGCTATGATGGCCCAAGAAGTAGACTAGTTGCCTAAAACGCCATATACTGCATGT
Source organism: Scalesia atractyloides (assembly GCA_947069175.1). Taxonomy (NCBI): domain Eukaryota; kingdom Viridiplantae; phylum Streptophyta; class Magnoliopsida; order Asterales; family Asteraceae; genus Scalesia; species Scalesia atractyloides. Next base: position 66,368,972 of record CAMTDV010000013.1, on the reverse strand, counting down.
GGTTGTTTTAGTTATGGTTTGCATGTTCTATAAAACACCTGAAATTATTTGCTACATTTTGTGTTTACTGTATGTGGTTTATTTTCTTTGTTATACATATATGATGTATTGGAAAAAACACGTTGCATTTGTATTAGTTTTGTACATGTTTTAGCTTTGTAACGCGTCGTTTTGTATAGGTTTTTGTAGTTATGTTGGGTTTTTCAAGTTTAACAGGTGCTAAACGATAGGAAATGAACACAAACGAAGAACTTTGGAGTACGCGGGTCGAATGAGCGACTGAGCATTAGTTAGCGGGTTAGTGAAAAAGAGCCTCCCCCACGCCACGCGGGGAAGCATTAGTGACCTGTCGTGTATTGCGGGTGGCACTAAAGGTCAAAAAGTCAACTAGTGTACCCGTCATGCCACGCGACTAGTGAGGAAGACCCCTCGGTGTATTGCGGGGGAGATCCAACACGGAATCTTGTGGTTATAGACTTAGAATTTCAGGAATTGGACTTCTTTTACGAACTCAAAGCAAGAAAAAGGCGATTTTGGGCATTATTTCACCACAATCTTCCAAGTTCTTCATGTTTGCTCAATCCGAATCAAGCTCTGAAGTTGTGATGACTACCATGTGCTGCTAAAACCCTTGTGATATCCCCTAGATGAACGATTTTAGGTTTAGCACAATTACTCTGTTTTTATGATTATTGTAACTGATACATCTTGATCACTCGTGTTGAATTTGATAAACGTTATTTATATTTGAATTGTTTGTCTTTTATCAAACATATTGGCGGTATTCTTGCATGGTTAGCGGGTTGGTAATTCGGCAAGTAGTTAGTGTATCTTAACGGATTATTAGGTTATACGGTTATTATTAAAAACTGCCCTTAATCATTATTCAAGTTCATTAATTCCAATGTCATGTCTATGTGGTGTTTAGAATATTAAAATAGAATTTTGTGTTAAAATTTGCAATAGAGATTTCGAGTGGGGTTCCTTTTTCTTAATCTGATACAGTTTCTTAATCAATTTTCGCGTTCTTTCAATCAAACAAACAACCCCCAACTTAGTCCACTGAGTTAATTAATTTGACCACGAATTCCCTATGGATACAAACTTACTACCTATACTATTCAACGTATTTAAGTTAATAGTAATTGTTTTTAATAGCCTACGACAGCTACATCAATATACTGCAACAACATAATGATGATAATGTTGTTACAGAAAAATGCTAAAAAGAAACTATATTACTAAAACGCCATGATTAATAAAGGAATATGGATCATATCTTTCTTGCTTTTCATCGTCACAACTATAAAAAGGAATCTTATACAAAACTTTTAAGAGAGAATCCAGAAGGTCTATAACATCTATTTTTGTTTGGCGCCAAAGATAAAAATAGTCTTAGTATTGACAATTGCATTCATTGCTTATTTAATCGTGTCAAAAAACACCATTATATAAAGAAACACCACCAAAAAAATGTTCATCAGTATCACTGAGAAAACACCATATACAGCAAAAACATAAACAAAAAAAGCTCCAGAGGTCACGGAACCGTTTCGTGATAAAGTACTTTAGGGTGATGGTGAAGATCATCAACGCCATACTTGGTATGGAAGAGGCGGTTAAAAGGGAGATACTGGCACTTGGAGTTCCTCAGTGTGAGAGGATTGAAACTGTCATTACAAGGTTAAAGAGAAGATTTCCAGCAGAGAATAATGCTCTTCCAACCATAACAGGTTGGAGTTTGAATGAGTAGATGAGGATGGTGACAGTTATTTATAGCATAGCAATGGAGACCACAAAGAATCTTGCCTTCCTTCAAGAAATCTCTGAATTTAAGGCTTCAAACCCTGGTGTCTATTTTTTAAGGGAGGATGCAAGGCAGGCTACACGTTCACGCCAATGTGGAGGGTGATGAAGATGATGAGGAAGAAGATGGTAGTGACAGGTACATCTCTGATGTGATTCCATTAGTTGAAGATTGTTACGTTTTTTATTGCTTTTCTATAAAAAATGTTTATGAAAGAATTATGATAGTTATGGAAACGCCATGAACTTTAAACATTCCCTTTTTTTATTCCAATTTGTTATTAAACGTAAAAAAAAGTGTGATGTTTGTGTTTGATCTTCGCAAAAGTACAAATAGATGTTTCATATAAATCATAATTAAAGAACAAACAAATATTTTAGCAAAAATTCTCCATCAAGAAAGATAAAAACATCATAAAAGTAGCCTTAAGGAACAAGTTAATGAAAATAGAACAAAAGCTGAGCACGTGAGAAGAACGAAAAATTCAAAAATAAAAGAAAGAAACGCAAAATGACGAAAATGCCACTCCGTCTAAATTGTAGCGCGCACCACGTGTCGTTCTAGGAATAGTTCTCAGCGCTTTCACATTTTAGCCGTTTTTAACAGAACTTCTCTCTCTCTATATATATATTGATGTTACAAGGTTAATAAATAGTGTTTGCTTTTAATTGCCTGATTGGACACTTAGCACTCCTGGATCGGAACGACTATTTTTATTTTATTTTCTATATTTTGACATAAGTTTTAAACCATTTAATTCAAGAGTTAAATCCAAAAGTAGAAAACCATTTAATTCAAGGGTGAAATCCAAAAGTAGATGCAGGTTCACTAGTATAAAGGGCTTGCAACTTGGTTTCCATCCCTAGTATACGTAGGTTTGAACCTTGGGCAGGGGAGGTTTTTAATTTTATGCAAGTTTAGTGTTTACTAGTGACCCTCCCTTTGCTGGTTCAAAATGCATATTCTCTTTCCTCTAAAATTTGAATGAAGAAATGTAAACAAGCCAAGTCGCTCGGTGCACTGCCCGATATTGCCTCACTAAAAGCTACAAGCAAGCCGAGCTTGAACAAGCCCAAGTTGGCTCGAAAGCCTAAACGATCCTATTATTTATATGATTTTATTTTATATATATATATAGAGGAAAGGTAAAATAAAAAAATCTTGAGTTGTGAGAACCACAAGAACTAGGCTTTCAAAAGCTTTTTCAAAAAAAAATTCTCAAATATCTTTAAAAAAAATCACTTATTCCAACAAAAAAAAATAAATGGCATATGCAAAATTTTACATCGGATGTAAAAAAATTACATTGTCATAAAGAAAATTTACATAAGGCGTAAATAAAATTTACATCCGACGTAACTACTGACTCTGACAAATTTTTTTTGTTTTTTTTTTTCTGTGCTTATAAAATTTTCATCTACGTTTGTGCAAAGAATAGTAGCCCGACTCACGTGGGAAGTAAAAGTTCTCATGGTTCTCACAACTCGTGATGGTTCTTAATTGAACCGAATCCTATATATATATGTGTGTGTCTGTGTGTATATATGATAACAAATGTTATATTTAAGATAAAAATAACTAAATTATTTATGTTATATGCAAAAATTATTAAAAATATATATAACTTGAACCGAGCTCTCATAAGTTAAACGAGCCAAGCTCGTTCTGAGCTCGTTTACACCTCTAGATTAAAGTCCAAAAACTATGACACTAGCAAACTGATCTCTTGGATCTTAAAACTACGTAGAATAACATAATATAACATAACAATGTTCGACAATCAACACCCACTGCTTAGAGTCAAGTAACACTAAATTAACATCTAAAAGCTAAAAAGTATCCCCAATGAAACCTGAAAGTTGTTACCCCACTCGCAAATTACAATGCTCATCTTTAGTTGATTAAAATCGAATCAATATATATGACGGACTAATCACTGTCGAAAGTTTCTGCAAAAAAAAAAGAACAGAATAAATGAAGAGCGAGTAAGATTACAAGTCGGGAATAACGAGAACCACTTAACGTCGTTTGATCAGCTTAACGAAGTTCTTTTACTGTGGCATTTTTGTAATTAAGGTAAAATACGTTAGATACTGTATTCACTCGTGAATACAATCTATACATATAACACCAGTGTATACATTATAGTTTCTAATAGTGCATGACCGTTTTTGCTTGTTTTCACTGCCGAATAGACTATGTACTATGCATCTTGAATCGACTGATGTTTACTTTTATTAGCCGTTTTCACGTTAATTACAAAAACGACAGTGTAAAAAACATTCATAAAGTAGATTCGATATGATGGCTAAAAGTAGTTCTCATTTGAACTCTCCACCACCACCACCACACACACATAGATGTGTGTGTTCTTAACACAAAAAGTTAATCATGCATCGTAGATTCTCACAGGTCAAAATTAGGGGTGTAAACGAGGGAAGCCGAGCCCGAGCCCAGCTCGTCATGTTTTTATGAAGCTCTAGCTCGAGCCCGGTTCAAGTCTCTACTTATTCGAGCTCAAGCTCGGCTCACGAGCAAAACCCAAAGATCGAGCTCGACTCGAGTTATTTTGAGAACAGTCTCAAACGAGCTAAAATCTCGGCTTGAGCTCGCTTCGATATCGCTTAAACAAACTAAAGCATGGCTCACCATATTATTAGTTTAAATCATATGGGAATAAGTTGAAACCGACTTGGGCTTTTCAAGATTGGGTTATAATCATCATAATCATTATAAATATATATATATATAATATATATATATAGGGTGAGGTTATTGTGAGAAAATTTAAAAGTGTGAGAAGGATAAGAAAGAAACTAAACCATTAGATATTTAATCTAATGGTTGAGATCATTGTGGCAATTCTGTAAATAATGTTAACTATTAAACTAACTAATTTTCTAGATTAAGGGTATAAAGGTAAATTTAATATTTTTAAATTAAGAAACTAACATTAATACACATGAAAGTTCCCCCCTTCTTTTTTAAACATCAATAACTTTTTAGACGTAACTCTTTTTTTTAAATTACACCATAATAACGAGTGTTTTTTTTATCTTTAATATAAGTACCATATTGATAATACTTATGTAGGTTATTTCTGTTTTTATATATTTAGGGTGTTATTTCTGTTTTGATTCTGATTAAAGTGTTGACTGATGTTATATTAGGGTGTTTTGTATATTCAATGTTAGGGTGTTCTTTATAAGATGTGTGCCTTCAATATAACTGTTGTGGTGTTTTTATGAGTTATGGTGTTATTTTTGTTATATTTATGTTCTTTATAAGATGTATGCCTTCAATATACATGCTCTGGTGTTTTTATGAGTTAGGGTGTTTTTATGAGTTATATTTCTGTTCTTTATAAGATGCATGCCTTCAATATACATGCTATAGTGTTTTTATGAGTTAGGGTGTTATTTCAAATTCGAAAATCACTACAATAACTGCCAAAAATCGGTTGCGTATATTCATTCCATAATTAGATTTTATTAGTTAAATTACACTTATACCCTTAAACTACCAAAATAAAAAGGGACACATGTCACCTCCATAATCTTTCTTATCCTTCTCACACTTTTAAATTTTCTCACATGAACCTCTACCTATATATATATATATATATATATATAGTTAGGTTCATTTGTGAACAACCCCCTTGATAGTGAACTATGTGAACTAATCCTACCCCTTGATTATCAATACACAAGTGTAAATCAATGGTCAAGATTTGATGATGAAAATACACTTGTGTATTTTACGATTTGATGATGTAAATCAATGGCCAGGATTTGTTCACTCAGTTCACAAATACACTAGTGTTCACTCTAGAACCCCACCCTATATATATATATATATATATATATATATATATAATATATATATATATATATATATAAAAAACTAAATGAGCTTTGTGTTCAAGCACGGGCTCGATAACTAAACGAGTTGTATTTCAGGCTCAAGTTTGGGCTCGTTAAGGCTCGGCTCGTTCGAGCTTGTAACCGAGCCGATCCCGGGTAGCTCTCGAGCATCTAGGCTTGTTTACACCCCTAGTCACTATCATATGATAAAACTAGAAGACATAGGCAAGAGTTTACTTGTGATTTCGGGTTTTTTATATCTCAATGAGTATAACTAAGAGAGAGAGAGAGAGATTCTTACCTGCATGGACCTCCTCTCCACTCTTAGTGGCCTGAACATCCTCATCTTGATCATCTCCGCTCTTAGAGGCTGGAACATCACCATCTTGATCGTCTCTGCTCTTAGAGGCTGGAACATCATCATCTTGCTCGTCTCCACGCTGAGTGGCCGGAACATCCTCATCTTGATCATCTCCGCTTTGAGTGGCTTGAACATCCTCCTCTTGATCATCTGAGCCATCTGCATCAGCCGAACCATCTTCATCCTCCGACTCATCACTATCACTCTCAATGGGTTCTTTAGGTTTTGGTGGGGGAGGGGGGAATGTTGTGGACCTTCTGCGTGAACCTTGAACAATGTTGCTCATGTCGATTCCTTCTAGTTCTTTTGCTCTTTCCTTTCTTCGTTTCACATCTTTGATTTCTATTAAAAAACAAACAAATACATAAACAGTATATATATATATATGGACGCATTTGTCTCAGCACACAAAATAATCATAAGTAGTGGGAGAAGGAAACAAAAATATATATGTAGGGGAGGGTTATCTTGAGAACGCTAAATATTGTGAGAATGAATGAAAAAACCAATCAAAACCAATTTTTGTTTAATACAAACCTCATTGTAACTAAAGTACAACATCAAAAAAAAGAATTACAACATCAAATAATTCATTCTCCTCTCAAAATCACTCTTATTAGATTTTTTACACATGTGTGAATGGCAAACTTACATGTCTAAATTTTCTTTATCTACAAATTCACGTAAATTAAATTGTAAAACAAAATGTGAATTTGAATTGTTTTTGACCAAGTTCTCACGGTTTTTTCATTCATTCTCACGGTTCTCACAATATTTAGCGTTCTCATTTAAACCTTCCCCTATATATGTATTATATATATATAGAGAGAGAGAGAGAGTGTGTGTTTACAATACAACCACATTATTGTGTGATGCGTACGCGAGCATCTCAACTGATCTCATCTAAGCCTTTAATCGAACACGATGGCACCATAGTAATTAACTTTGCATAATTATGTATGTTAATTGCATAATCACGCATGGGTTGGGTTAACCCTAACTACGAATGTTATTTGCATAATTACGCACGCTATATTGGTGGTCGCGTACGCGTCGTACGATAAGGTGGTCTTGTACGTTAACCGGCCCCTCTCTCTCTCTCTCTCTCTCTCTCTCTCTCTCTCTTCTATATATATATATATATATATATACCTAACTAACCTTTTTCAAAAGGGTTGGTAGATAAGCCTTCTTTTGAGAGAATCTCTTGCAGTTCCTTAATCAGGACGGCCTCACGTTTATCCTCGGGAGCTTGCTTGGCTTTCTTGTATACAGTAGGAGCAACACTGTAGAAACAAGGTAAACTTATAAAAGTAAAATAGATGTAATTCAAATTAAAAAGAATTGAGGAAAGAATGGAATTACGTACGTCATCCCGCAAGCCTTGATGATTGACTTGAGGCGCTCCACTTTCTTTCCATATACAGGTGCTACCACTTCCTTCTGTATGTAATTGATTATATGAGCGAAAGGACCGATTATCAACAGAGGTAGCAAAACAAGCCAACTTAAAATGGTTTCAGGTAAAAACAGGTCAAATGTAGCTTTGATGAGCTAGCCACCAAAACTTTTTCTATAAAGCTCATAGTTTCTGGAAAATAATATTGTATTAAATATAGATAAAAAGACTATATTATACCATAAGTTCTTTAAAATAAACATTTTAGGATGTTGTAAGCATTAGAGGTGGCAACGAGACGAGCCGCTCGTGAGCTGCTTGCTAAAAGCTCGAACAGAGCCAAGCTTAAACAAGCTCAAGTTAGGCTCGCGAGTTTAAACGAGCCTATTATTTATACAAATATAATAGATTTAGTTAATAGAACATATATATAATTAGATATTAAATATTATTATATATATTATGTTAAGAATAACTAAATACTATTATATATAATAGGAATCATTTCTGATGAGAACTCCGAGTTACGAGAACCGCGGGAACTCCCTACTTCCCGTGCGAGTTTTTCAACCAAATTAAGGTAGACTAACATCTAACTAAGACATGCGTGAAAAAAAAAATTGACGAGCCGGCATTTATTCGACATGTATGTTTGAATTACACTGATGTAAATGGGTGATGAGTCATCAGCTTCAGAACATTATGGTGGTGTAAATTTGTTTTACACCAACGTAAGAAGTGGTATACGATAATTCTTTTGAAAAGGTTACATAAAAAAATCCGTCATTTTTTTTCAAAACCTTTATTTTAAGAAGTTCTCAAGGTCTCACAACTCAACCCAGTTCTCATTTTAACCCTTCCCATATATAATATATGTTAATTATATATGCATACAAATAAAAATAAATAAAAAATAAATAATGAGCTGAGCTCGATCTTTAGAAACAAAGCTCCATACGAACCGAGCTCGAGCTCTCTTAAGTTATACGAGCCGAGCTTGAGCTTAGGTGAGCTCGGACTCGGCTCGTTTACACTATGCACCTTTTGACTACATGTTTGATATATTTTTAACCCAATTTAAAAAACCGGTATACAACCCTACTTGATCGTAACTTGCCACCTCTAATTACCAGACTAATAAAAAGACGGATATACTAACTTTCACAGATTTTCCACCAGACGATTCATCAGAAGATTGATCTTGTGCATTGTTCTTCTCAACCGATAATTTTTCAGAATTCTTGATCTTCTTTTTCCTTGGCTGCTCGGTTTCTTTAGCAGGTTTTTTACGTTTCTTGGTCTCTTCGGTTTTTTTAACTTTTTCTTTCACAGCCGTTTTCTTTTTTCGTTTTGCTTCGGCTTGTGTATTCTTGTTTTCAATATGTGATGGTGAAGGTGAAGACTCGGCATCCTTGTTACTTTCAGAATTTAACACCTGCGAAATGAAAAATAAGATGTAGGTCCACACACAAAGCACCGTTCAGTAGAACAGATCATCTCACCTTGTCTAACTGCTTACTTATTAGTTTCTTAAAGGCGTCGAGAGAAAACTTTTCGAGTTCAAGATCTTGTTCTAATAGGCGTCGGACACCAGCCAACGTAAGTTCCCTGAAGAGAAAAACAAAAATTTCGGAAACAAGTCAAAGGGTGTTTGTAGATTATTCAATTAGCACAAAATTAGGGTTTGTAGGGAGGTTGATATGTAGGGTTGCAAACGAAGCGAACTTTCAGTGAACAGTTCATGAACCATTCGACGGGGAGTTCGTTTGTGTTTGTTCGTTTAATAAATGAACGAACACGAACAAGAAGTTTCATATTTAAATGAACAAACATGAACATAGGCCGCGTTCGTTCATTGATGATCGTGAATGTTCAGTAACGTGTTCATTTGTGTTCGATAGTTCATTAGTGTTTTTAATTTTTATATTTTATAAGATGCTTCACAATTCCGAGAAATAAAATATTAATAAGTATCAATGTTGTTCATGAACACTTGTTTGTGTTCATTTGTGTTCATGAACATTAGTTTGTGTTCGCTTGTGTTCATTAACGTTCGTTTGCATTCGGTATCTAAAATTAACAAACGAACGCGTTCACTTCCTTAAGGAACGAATACGAACTGAAAATCTCTTTCGGTAAGTGTTCATGAACAATTCGTGAACACATTTATTTCCTTAACAAACGAACACGGACTTGTTCGTGTTCGTTCGGTTTGTTTGCAGCCCTATTGATATGTAGAAACAACCAAAGGTCTGAAGAAACTATGAAAGGTTTATTTGATAAAAAGGCTGATGATATTATCTGACACTTTTTAGAACCAAGGTTTAAACTTCTTTAAAACATAACTAGGTGAAATAAAACACCACCCATTTATGAGCAAACGGTCTGCTCACAAATAAATGAAAAAAACTTAAATTTACTTAATTTACATACTCAGATTTAGATCTAAAATAAGTTGCCTTGTTCCAAATAGCCTCTTTTATCATGTCCTCGTTAGGTGATTTGTCGGTTTCCTTATCTGGAGTTTCGGTTTTGGCTGATGAAAGGTCCGTTACGGAAGAGTCCTCAGCTTTTACTTCTTTAACCGACTCTTCTTCTAACTTAGTTTGGGCACCACCCTTGGGCTTGTCATCTTCTTCTTCTGCGCCACTCAGAAACTACCATGCAAGTGTCAGTCACTTAACTTAGTTTATATAACAATTCATATACCAATAGCACAAAATATATTTAGAAATTATATATTTTATTGAAACAATAATACTAACTAAATTCATCATCAAATTCATCAAAACCGCACATAAAAAAGACATAAATTGCTTGAAATTGACACAGAAAGTCAAAACATCAAAAACAAATATCAAAAACCCCTGAGGAGCAGCCTTTTTAGCGCCTCAGCCCCTCTGAGGCACACATACAATATAAACCCCCTGAAGCGCGCCTCGGAATCGTTTTTTGGGTGTTTCGCCTCGAGGCGCACGCCTCAACCGTTTCTTATAACCATGGCTACAACTGTTAGTGTTTTGCAAGTTGCAAAAGGTTAACTTGTTAATGGTAGAAGAGCATACTGAATTGTTAGTGTTAAATTGCAATATACATAAATTCTACATGACATTAAAATTACCGATTTCCCACCACGATAACCTATATCTCGAATATCGGTCCTTGACCGATATCCGATATTTTACCACATTAATTGCTTAGAAGAGGTCTGTCACCTATTCTATCGCATCACTTCATATAAGAAGTGATATTATACAAAACAGCTATACGATAGGCTGGGGTATTTCAAACGCAAGGGGCCTCTAGGATAAGTAATCATATTTATTGCTGAATGAACTTGAATTGACTACAAGTCTATAAGAAGAGGTACCTTTTCCAACAATTGTTTAACAAACTTTTTATGTGAATCCAAGGCGTATGTATCCAAAACCATGTCTTTCTCCAATAATCTCCGGACTCCTTCAAACGTTAAAGAACTGTCTCAAGAAAGAGAAGAAGGACGTAGATATTAGAAATATCTCACGGTTATCATAACTTTGCACATTATACAAGACAAACAAGATAGAAACGTTCTAGTACACGCACAACCAAAATGATGTCCAACGCTTCAAATTTCTTTCTAGTTCTTACTTTACGAGTAAAAATAAAAAATTACAGAAAAAGGTAAGCCACAAGCACTTTCTACTTCTGTTTTTACGAAACTTTCTAGCTAAATGGTGTCTTACATAATGAAAGAATAACTATAACTGTGATATTAGTCTTGACTTAAATTGATAAGACAACTTATAAAATTTATGCATATCAGTGCATTTTATAAGATACTCGACCCTTTTAACAATTTGACCCGCTCGAGTGGAACGCCCATTCGGCCCACTAGTAAGTAATAGCATCAAAACTTCAACCTCCATTTAGTAAGCTATTATGCATAAATGCATGTATCCATGTATGTATGTATATGTGTATGCAGAGCAGAAAACAACAAAAAAAGAATGTAAATTGTGAACATTTTGCAACTTTAGTGGAATACCACAGAGGCAAGTAAGCAACATCTAGATAACTAGATCTAGTTTAACCTTTGATAAAGGTAAAAGAAGAGCCTGAAACAGCCTACAGTTCAAACTTAACAACCACCTAAACATTCAAGTGAACAATCTAAAAATGAAACTAAGCCCACATTAGGTCTGAAACTGATGCAACACACGCACACGCACGAAATCAAACAGAAAAGAAAACGGAAAACAATTACGTGGTTTGATCGGTCTGACCTAAGTCCATAGGCTACAACTAGCACTCTTTATTTAGAAGCTCAAACATATGTAGTGTGTACTATACGAATAAGTGTGCAGCTGACTCAATAACCCTACATGGCATATGACTTGTGATCAATTTAAATGAAAGAAATGATCCCATTAAGCATGCACCTCACCAGATAAACAAATATTAAGTAAACTCTAAATTCACACATGTAGTAGATGAACCCATGTGCATCTGTTGCAGAACCCTAAATATTATACTCATATCTGATCAATTTTCAAGATAAACAAGTACCCAACACAAGCATATGTCTACCCTATCACAAGAAACATACATCGGTACATGAAGCAACCAAACAAAAACACTAAGAAGCAACAAATTCATGCCCTTTTTAACCAAACCCACAACTTGAAATTAGCACAACGAAACAAGCAAGTATCATCCATGTGAGATACAAATATTAACATAGGATGCGAAAAGAAGAAAGGAAGCTGGCATACTCGGATTGGTCTTTGAAATGTTGAAGACGAGACCTCATGGCTTGGCGTATGCGAGACTCCATGGTGTCCTCTTGTTTCACTGTTGGGGTTGTCCATAACAAGCAGGTTCAACTGTGAATCGAGTGATGTGGGTTGGATTGGTGGAATGCTCTCCCGCTTTGACCTACAACTCTATAACTTGCTTTCCGCCTCTTTATTCATCATCGATGTTAAAATATTATTTTCTATTATTAATTTTTTAATATATACATATATTATATATATATGTAATTTTATTTTCGTAATTATTTTACTCTTATCAAAATTACTTGTCACACCCCGACCCCAGCGTAATAAAAGTCGGGCATAATTGGGTTATCACCAAAGCTCATGATGTTTACTAAGATGTTTCATATTTATTAAATTCCAATTACAACTTAAATATCCAAAACAAAATTCATACAATTACAAGAAAATGAAACTACATAATTATTCCAAAGCATAAACTTGTTTATTCTTCTAGGCCTTCCTAAGTGTTTCCTGTCTCAGCTGGATCACCTGTATCATGTGTAAAACGGGGGATATTTTGGTCAACAAAAGTTGGCGAGTGAACCTTGATAAAACATTTTTACTAATTTCTTGTTTTATTTAATAAAGAAAATTCGTGCAATAATCACATGTGAGCAAACATATATAGATAAACAATCACAAACCACTTTGGATGAGTATATGACATAATGATGATGTATGTGAGATCAAGGCTCAATCAAACGGAGCCGATCTAATGAGGCTCCTGATGCTCAACCGTCTCCCACGGGGAACTGGTGGCCTAATGAAATGCGTGCACTGAAAATGATAAATCCAATCTACATATAATTCACACAACAATTGATACACATTTGATCACGGATATGATGTATGCACAAGTGTTTAAATAAAATAAAAGGATTATACGACACATGATACACCCCAAAACACGATTAAAACGGGGAATTGGTAGAGATTCACTCACAATGGGTGCGTTCTTTGATGACGATGAAGGCGCACGAATTTATGATTCAATCGACGAGGGAAAAACTAACCTAGATAATAACAAAATGATTTGATAAATAAATAAATTTTATTTGAGATTAATATTTTTAATTAGTGCTCTTAATGGGATTTTTAGATTTATTTTTGTGAGTTTAAGGAAATTTTCTAACTTTAAAAAAATCCTATTTTTAAGTATTTTTAATTAATTTTCCAATTAAATAAATAAATAAAAATGAAATAAAAAGGTTGACTTTTGTCAGGTTTTGACGGGTCTTGACCGGTCAGACTGTGTTCATTCTATGCTGCTAGTAGGTTCGAACTCGGGACCTCTCGTATGCGTGCACGCAGCTCTACCAACTGAGCTACGTGTCTAACCTGAAATATTCTCTGTTTTAATTATATATATATTACTAATTAACATTTACCTTATTGGTTTTTATTACAAATGATTTATATAGCCGAACCGGTTGCAGAGACCCGGAGTCGAACTGGGACCTTCGGTTCGAGTGCGCACAGCCCAACCAGTTGGGCTGTGTGTCTAATCTGTTTAACTACTGGATTATATTCCTCTTATTATATACTGTGACTTGATCTGATTAGGTTTTAAAAATGCTGGTTTTATTTCTGAAAGTCGGTAACGTGTGCGATTCGAACCCGGGACGTGTGTTTTGTATTTGCACACATTCCACCGCTGGACTGTGTGTCTAACCCGGTTAAATACCCGATTTTAATTGTCACACCCTGACCCGCAGCGGAAATGGTAGTCGGGGCATGATTGGGTTTTCATCAAAGCTCATGACATTTACTATAAAGTTTCATATTTATTATTTCTCTTTAAAGAAGAAGTTATAATAAACATACAAGCAAACATGTTCAAATACATTTTCATTCGAATTACAAACTAAAGTATCCATTAAACAAAAATCATACAATTACAAAGGAAAACAAAACTAAATGTCCATTCCAAAGCATTAACTTGTTTATTCTTCTAGGCTATCCTACGTATTTCTTTTCTCAACTGGATCACATGTATCATGTGTAAAAATAGGGTTTTTTGGGTCAACAAAAGTTGGCGAGTGAATCTTATGAAAACATTTGAACGAATTTGTTATATTGGTTATAAAAAGGTGCATAACCACATATGAGTAAACGTAAATGTAAATTTAATCACAAAACACATAATATCAATTAATGCACAAGCACACACACCAAATTATGAACAATGAGATCAAGGCTCAATCAAACGGAGCCGATCTAATGAGGCACGCGATGTTCAACTCGTCTCCCACGAGGAACTGATGGGCCTAATGAATGATTTGCACGCAACTTGACAAAATGTAAACACGCATCACAACAAACAATATTTATATCACAAGTTTAGTCATATAATGGTAATAGCACAGTTTGAATAAACGAAATAATTAAAGCGACACATGATACACCCCAAAACATGAATAAAAAGGGGAATTTGTAAGGATTCACTCACAGTGGGTGCGTTCCATGATAATGATGAATGCGCACGAATTTATGATTCAACCGACGAGGAAAAACTAACCTAAATAATAACGTAATAAATCGATAAATAAATAAATTTTATTTGAGATTAATATTTTTAATTAGTGCTCTTAAATGAGATTTTTAGATTTATTTTTGTGAATTTAATGCAAATTTTTAGGCTTCAAAACCTTATTTTGAGGTATTTTTAACTAATTTTCAAAGAAAAATAAAAAGGATTTTTAATTAAAAAATTACTCTTTTTCTAAGGTTGACTGGTCAACGGCCGTCAGACTGATTTATTATAGGCAGCGTGTGAGGTTCGAACTCGTGACCTTCCGTATACGTGCACGCAGCTCTACCAACTGAGCTACGTGTCTAACCCGAAATATTTCTGATTTTAATTACTTATATATACTAGTTAGCTTAAACCTTATTTTAGTTTTATTAAAAAGGTTTCATAATTTGCCAAACCCGGTTTAAGTATCCCGAATCGAACTCGAGCTCTTCAGTTCACGTGCACACAGCCCAACCAGTTGGGCTGTGTGTCTAACTCGTTTATATACTGAATTATACTATATTTATATACATGTTGAAGGATGATCTGAATAGGTTTTAAAAAGGTTTGGTTTTATTCAGAAAGTCGAAACATGTGTGGCTCGAACCCGGGATGTATGCTTTGTAATTGCACACAGTCCACCGCTGGACTGTGTGTCTAACCCGGTTAAAATACTGATTTTAATTATACTTAACATCTTGCAGCATGTTAGCGTGTTTGGTTTAAAGAAAAAGGGAAACGGTTATTATTAATACGGATCTGACCAAGACTCGAAATCGGGACGTGTGCTTTGTAATTGCACACAGTCCACCCTGGACTGTGTGTCTAACCTGGTTAAAACATCAAGATTAATTATACTTATTTTCTAAGTAAAACTTCATCCTCTTCCTAGACAATACCCAGAAACAAAAACCCGGGTTGTTATCTATATTTTAACAATTCTGGTTACTGGTTTACAAACTAACGGAGTTAAACATGAACATAAAAAAGGTTTTAAAGGTTCATACCCACTGGAAGATAGAACCTTGATGATCTCGGTGACCAACTCCGGCGAGTTCCAATTTTTTTTCGGCGAAGCTTAACTTGCGACAGAGGCTCTTCAGGGAGTTTGAGGTGAGTGTGGGTGATTTCTGTCTGAGCTCTAGAAGTCTTATTTTAGAGTAAGGCAATAATGGAATGGATTCTTCGGTTTTCCGGCGAGTAACTGAGAATTCCGGCGACTTGCAAGGACAGCTTCAGAGTGTTTTACGAGAGTTTAAGAGAGAATTTGAGAGATTGAACTAATTCGTTTGTGGTGAAAAAGATTGGTATTTATAGAGTAACCAGTAAATCACCATTTCGGTTTCAAGAATTGCTGTCAAGATGTAATTGCCGAGATGATTGCATAACCGATTTGGGGATTGTTGACTCCCTGATTGAGTCTATTACGTGATCAATTACATTCGATGATTAAAAAGGAATCAGAGATATCTTGATGATAGCCGGTGACTTAGCGCGGCTGTTTCTTTTTGAATCCGGATCAAAGGAACGTGATTACAAATGTATAATTGTTTTGAGATGTAGCAGATGTGGCAAGTGGTGTAGTGGTGTGTTGTGTGTTTGGTTTGAGTGGAGACCCGGGTTCGAAACCCGCGGTCTACACTTATTGGATATATATTTTATTTTATTTTTTTATTTATTTTATTTTTTTAAAATCTTAAATATTGCTATTATTTTTATTCTTTTATTTAATAACATATTAATTATTTAGTTATAAATTATGGAAATTACCTTTTATAAAATGAAAAAATGCGTAACGAAACTTTTTAAATAAATTCTAAAGTTTTTTAAACAGAGCGGGTTTTGGAACCCGTTTTTCGACGAATGTTACATTAATTACATTAATATACAATTTAAAGTTCGTCTTCTTCATTAAGAAGAATGCAGAACAGTGAACCCGACTGTCTTTGCTTATTCGACCAACAACCTTATAATCAATTGAAATGGATAGGAAAATAAAGATTAAGGAATATGATATACCAAGACGGAGAGTTTTCTTCAGATTTCCGGCAAGTTCGTCGGCTCTGATTTGCGATTTCCGGCTGAATGAACTGTTTTAACAGTTTCGATTATTGTGTTGAGCAATTAGATTATTAATCAAGAGATAGCAAGAGGTTTAGACAATTATACCGTCTGAAGAACGAATGCGGTTTTCTGATCAGCGCGATATTCCGGCGAAAATGAAAATCTCGGCGACGAGCTTTGGAATGAATAAAGCTTCGAAAGAGAGTGCGGTTCTGAGCGAAAGGTTTTCAGGAAGTTCAAGTGGGTATTTATAGTGGAAACAGGCTGAATTGGGTTTGAATTGAGGTCAACAATCGCGACAATGATTTCCATCGGTTTTTACTGAAATTGATTGCCGGCAACGGTTATAACCGATGTCGAAATCAATTTGTGCGTTTCAGTCAAAAGAAAACTAGCCAAAATCGTGGTGTTCCAGTTTTATGGTGATTGCGGGTTCTGGGCGCTGATTTACAAATTTGAGTTTCGTTTTATTATAAATATTATTCGTTTCAGTATTAAACACAAAAGTGGCATATGGCGGAGTGGTGTGGTGTGTGTTTGTGTTTGTGGGAGACCCGGGTTCGAGACCCGGCGGGTCCATTTTATTTTCTATACACTTATTTTTATTATTTATTAATTATGGTTTTTAAATTCTAAAATGTTTATTAATTATGTATTATTTAAAATAATCAGAACAATAAATACGCAACGAAAATTTATAACTGAATACTTGGTATTTAAACGAAGCGGGTTTTGAAACCCGTTTTTCGACGAATGTTACATTACTCTACAAATGATCTTGTAGGGTAATTTTGATCTTGTAAGATTATTTTGTAAAATGATCTTGTATGGTAATTTTGTAGAGTATATGGTAATTTTATAGAGTATCATAATTACTCTACAAATGATATTGTATGATAATTTTGATCTTATAGGGTAATTTTGTACGAAAATGCCACTGCGTTTTTTTACTTTTCACTCCATTTGTACGATAAGATACTTTGTACGGGATATTTAATCTTGGATTTAAATAACCCCAACTTTCACCAACTGTGAGATAGCACTCTCAACTTTCGATTTATACCACATCACTACCAATTTCAACTTGTTGGCCGATAACACTCCCAAACTCATCCAGTTTGCTAACATTAGCTGTCACGGGGTCATCAAAAAGTCAAGTCAGATGCCACGTCAACACACAAGAGCTACATCAGCAATAAAACTAATTGGGTTAGGGTTCAGTTAGTTAGGCAGTGCTATGGCCAATAAGTTGAAATTTAGGAGTTGTGTAGTAAAATCTAAAGTTATCAGTGCTATGGCCAATTGATGAAAGTTGAGATTATTTAATCCAATATCCATTCAATTTCCTTTAATAGCTTATGTTTTTGTTAACTTTTTCTTTTTAATCTTGATGCGTAGCTAAGGTTAACTTATTTTTGTCAACATTTTGAGAGTAAATTATTGAAATTAGTTCCCATGTTGTTGTTGTACGAGACTAGTATTCATTTTTATGGTTTTAATTTTTATAACATCATTGAATTTGATTTTTCTCTTACGTATAGTGTCATAACAAACCGAACCAATGTCGACCAAACAAAATCGATACAAGCGATTGATATTCATCTTTATAGTTTTCAATCGATAAAATTACATGTCGATGTGCTTTTAGAACTTTTGTGTTTACCGCTACATCATATGAAGGAAACTGATACTGGTTATTAAAATTAATCAATAATATGATTATTAATATTAGTAATTAGTAATAATTGATTTTTACTATTTAAATTCAGTTAAAGAACGATATAACTTACCAACTGACATACTTAAACTAGTTGTTGAGATAACAAACTTGTTGCGGATCAAGGCGAACTATTCATTGAAAATTCAAGAACAAAGAAAACGAATACAACCCTGTGACATATGAAATATCGAGTTTTGGATTGTTGTCTTGACAGTCTCTTTCGAATCTCTTTCGATAAGTGTATGGTTATATTAAAATGAGTGGCAGATCTAGCTACATTTTGTGGGTTCCTAGGAACCCAGACAGTTTAGAAGAAATTAGTGAGAATTAGTAAAAACCTTGTATGATTTGAAAAACAAACTAGTGATAATCTATCAAAAGGAACTTATTAGAAAAAATTTATGGATCCGGCATGTTTAAAATACTTTTATTTGATGTTTTGTATACATGGAGTGCATACACATGTTCAACAACTTTGTTTATAAATTTCATGTGCTCTACATGCGCTATGTTGATTCTATCCTTTGGTATCTGATCTTCGGTTTTTATACAAGTATTTTGACCAATCCACTAGTTATGAATCTCTAAGAACATTAAGCTCGAAGATTCAAACATGTTGTTCTCTTTAAGGTTAGTATAAACATTTATCTGATCAATAGATTGTTAAATATTCCTTTGGGTTATTCATACTTCAACATTAACCTTCCAAAATACATGTGGATTTAATAAATCAATTGATATTTTTAACTAAGAATGTAATATCTTTGCCAATAATTGCCTGAATTTGACCTTTTTTTGCTTTTCTTTTTACAACGATAATTCATATACTTTCTAAATCTATTACTAAATGACATCTTTTGTCCACCACAGAGATTGAAAGCTAACCACTTATAAAAGGTAAAGGCTTATACAATACCATGATACAACTAGACCAACGCCCCTTTGGTACCTGAAGCTATATAATAGAAACATTTGATCTCATATAAGACTATATGTTACGAAGGAGTTTGTATTAAAATAATCTATATTATAGGTTTCTATCAATATAAGACTAAATGTGACAGTAGAGTTTTGTTGGTGGAAAAAATATTATAAAACGGCCAGCTACAAGCTAGCAATGAAGAAACAAATTACACACAGAGGAGATAATTCTGTAACTAACCTGTCCAACTAATGTTTATTTTCCTATTTTTATTCATAGTTCACAAATATATTCATTTGTTTAAGTCATTAAAATAGTAAATTATATAAACATTAGAGTAAAAAATACGCATGATAATCTCAACGTGTAGCCGCAATACCTAACGGATAACGAACCAGGTGTGGGAAAAATACTTACAACCAGATAGATACATAGGACTAGAATTACTAATTCCAGACCTAAACCCAACCCCTCATTGCCAAAACCCAAAACCCCATCGATATGCAGCACCGTTTCCTCCTCCGCTACCGCCGTCATGATCACCACCACTTCCGCCACTACCACCCATCCACCACCACCTCCTCCTCCGTCATCCCCACCATCAACTGGGTCCGCGACCGAGCCCTCGACCACGCCGTCGAGAAAGAACGCGACCTTAAACCCATGATCAACCTCAAAAACCTCATTAATTCCGAACCCTCAAAGTCTCTCCCTCTCAACATCATCTCCAATCAACGCAAGTCATTAGGTGTCCCCACTCGCCCCATTGATTTCATTCGCAAATACCCTTCAATCTTTCAAGAGTTTCTTCCGGGTGGCATTGGTATCCACCCACATGTCAAACTCACCCCTGAAACCCTCACCCTTGATGCTGAAGAACAGGTTATATTTGATAGTGAAATTCATAAGAAAGATGTAGCCAATAGGTTGTTGAAGTTGTTAATGTTAGGTAGAGTTAATCGAATCCCCCTTTCGGTTATCGATCGGTTGAAATGGGATTTAGGTTTGCCTAATGATTATGTCGAAACCGTTGTCCCCGAGTTTCCTGATTACTTTCGTGTTGTTCGTAATAGTAATTGGGATGATCTTGAATTGGTATGTTGGAGTGATGAGTTGGCGGTGTCGGTTATGGAAGCGAATTGGTTAGTGAGTTTCCGTTAAAGTATTCGAGAGGGTTTGAGGTGGATAAGAAGTTTAAGAAGTGGGTTGATGAGTGGCAGAAATTGCCATACGTTTCGCCTTATGAGAATGTGTCGAGTTTGAAAAGTGAGGAATCGGAGAAGTGGATTGTCAGTTTGATGCACGAGGTGCTTCATATATTGGTGCCGAAGAAGACGGAGAAGGATAATTTGTTGGTTTTGGGGGAGTATTTGGGGGTTAGGTCGCGGTTTAAGAAGGCGTTGTTGGAACATCCGGGGATTTTTTATGTTTCGAGTAAGTTGCGTACGCATACGGTTGTTTTAAGAGAGGGGTATAAAAGGGATTTGCTTGTGGAGCGGGTTCAACATCCGGTGATGAAGTTGAGGTCTAGTTATATTCATTTGATGAATATGGTTAAGAAGAAAAGTAAGTCGAAGGATGCGGAAGTTGGAGAGAAAAAGCAAAAGGGGATCCGGGATTTGGATGGGGAAGATGATGATGAGTTGAGTGATGATGTAAGCGAGGAGGAAGAAGACGATGATGAAACCGAAGGTGTTATTGACGGTGATGGTGATGATGATGGTGACAGTGAAAGTGAGGATCTTGAAGAAAAGCAAAGAATACCCACCAAGCGAACGAATCTTGAAGGGCGAAAGATTCCGGATCAGAGAAGCAGGAGTCGTAGAAGCGATGATAATAGTGAAAGTGAGGATCTTGAAGAAAAGCAAAGAATACCCACCAAGCGAACGCCTTTTGAAGAGCAAAAGAATCCGGTTCATCGAAGCAGGACGCGTAGAAGTAAAGAAAATCGGGAAAGTGAGGATCTTGAAAATGGGAATACAACGATTAGAGGAAGAACTAGTAGGACAATGAGGTTTAACGATTCAAATAGAAGAAACACTTCAAATTCAAGGGTTAATGATAATGATGGAAGAAGAGGCAGGGGAAACGATAGAAAGCACATGTTTGATGAAAAGTATGGTTTAAGAACCAATTGGATACCTGATAGACGAGTGCGCGAAGGACACAAACCTTCCAAGATTTCTCAGAACAGAGTCCCCTGGTGATCGAGCATCTCGTGACAGATCATCAGAGAGATCGAATGGTTCAAGAACGAGTGAGGAGCGATCATCAGAGAGACCGGGTGTTTCGAGAACGAGAGAGGAGCGATCATTAGAGAGACGGGGTGCTTCAAGAACGAGAGAGGGGCGATCATCAGAGAGATCACGTGTTTCAAGAACGCGAGAGGGGCGATTGTAAACTGGCCCCAGTCATATGCATCATTGTTGAGTGAGTTTTTCTTTACGTTGGTTATATGTTAAGTTTTGTTTTCAAGATTTGTCATAAGTAACATTTATCAAATAACAGTTTTTATTGACATTAGATAGAGTGTTTTATCATTTAGAACTTGTATGACAAGATGACTGACACTTTTGTTTTAAACTCTTGATACTAACCGAGCCAATGATTAATGTTTAAGACTTGCATTGCGAGTATGTGTGTTGGGGGGGTTTTAACTAGCGAGCCAAGACAGGCTTGACTTGACCACATTCGGCAAAACTTGAACTCTGTTTGATAGCTCATTATGCGCCTCAAGCTTGGGTGAACTTGATTATAAACTGTTTTGAACTATGCAAGCCTGATTCGAGCTCAATGTCGACACCTGTGATATGTTTTCTGTCCGAATTTTGAATATATTATTACTTACGTTGTACATAGGGTTCAAAACATATCATAAAATTTTCAGTCTATACAAGCTGGAGACAGTAAAATAGTTGGTTTCTACAAATTGTATCCTTATGTGGAATCCAACGGTGAATGACAAACTATTTTGAATTTAGAAAATTATAATATATGCAGAAGTCTAAACTAAAACACTTTGGGACAAACCATGTAGTGCTTTTACCAGGAAATTGCAAAAAACAAAGAAGTATGACGAACAAATGTTTAGGTTGTATTTTGTCTTGTATGTATTGGATGACGTTTAGGTTTCATGGTGTGGTTTAACTAGGATGGGCTAGTTAAAGCGCCAAGTCACTGCAACATAGGCGGTGTGGCTTTAACTAGCTCATCAGCCAAACAGGTGAGGGCCGACCTGGAAGACAGATTGCAGCAAGACGGGCCTTCAAACAGCTTTACCTGGAGTAAAATCGCTGTCCCAAAAGTAAACTGTTTTGTTTGGAGAGCGGTACAGGGCAAACTTGGTTTAAAAAAGCACGAGGCGCTCCGAAGCGTTTTGGTTGCAAAAGCTTTAAGCGAAACGAGAGCTTCACATTTACAAAGCGCTCAAAATTAAAAAAATATATAAAAAATATTCGTACACATCAATATGACATATTCTACTTGTTAAATAAACACAAAAACATGATTAAAAAACACACTTAACACATAAAAAACATGGTTAAAACATAAATTAAAGCCGAAACACACTTAAACGTAAACATAAAAATAGTCTTTAATAAAAACCCAAATCTGACCTGATTAGGCTGAAGAGGGAGGGAGCGGCTGAAGATGTTAAAAGAAGGCTAACGTTCTTTTTTTAGGGCAAAGAAGTAGTTGGCCCAAATAAACCCTATTAGACGGACCTGATTGGGCTGAAGCGTTGCTTCAAACACATGGCGCTTCAGGCTTAAAGCGCGCTTCACGTGATTTGTTGCTTTAGAGCAAAAAAGCGATATTCCTAAAGCTTCATCGCCTCACTATTAAAGCTCGCTTTTTTAAACCAAGAGGGCAAAATTCCTACGGCTATGGCACTGGCAGTGGCAGCTAGGAACACGATGTTTGCGGGGTGTGAAACGAAACAGCAGACCACCGTCTCGTTGACTGACCAATTGCGAAAACGTTATGGTGGTTAGTTTGTGTTTGGGTCAAATTGCAGGTTTCAGCAACTTTCACTCCGGTATTGCAGATGTTATCCACTGTCATTCGCTGGACATGGATCGGAAGAAGAAGCGGATGGTTTGTGCGATTTTCCTACTAACTTTCTGTTCCTCAATCATTATCTTCATTAACATGGAATTTCGATAATCGTTTCTTTAGATAGGAAATTGAATTATTTCTTTCATAAATTGTTCTTATTCGATTCAGTTAGCTTTAGTTTTGGAAACAACGTATATCTTATATGATTTGAATTTATATTTGGTGTAAATAATCATTTATAAGACATTGTCAATCTCATAGTGACTTATAAACATGTTGTACCAACCCTCAATCTTTCATACTGACCCGCCATGGGTTGTGTAAACTGTATTTTTCGATTTTACTTCAGTGTTAGAACTTTGTAGGACAAGAGCTTGTTAGATAGTTTAGTTGCTTGTTTTGTATTCCAAGTATAGGCGACTTTAGCCTATAAGCGAATTTAGTCAAATTCGCTTATGAATTAAGTAGGGGACTTTAGTCGGCCAACCTATATATAGATGTTTGTGCATGTGTTAATTAGACATTTGCAGATTTGACACTTTGTACACAGTTTGATATATCGGTGAAATTCAATCGGATATCATATTTACACCTGTTATCGTTTATGATGTTGTTTTGAGGACGGATTCCGCACATTCTTATAGCATCGTTTGATCTTGTATCGACTCTACTCTAGGTAGGCAGGCGCCAACTACCAGTCTCCCCTATATGGTATGTGAGCAACTCTAATATTTACTAGATTGTATATACTTGTAAGTTCATGCTTCATTTTTTTATTTTGTTTAGGTTATTAAAGACCTTTTTTTTACATCCGTTTGTTCTTCTTTTTGGATATGTTTTTTATACTAATACAATGCATATAATCGAAATACTGAAATAAAATTTAAACTTGTTGAATCTTTGTTTTAGGATGCATCTGTGTACATCTATCTTCTTGATCGTTTACACCTAAATAGTGTTAACCTTGTACCTTTCACTTTTAGACAGTAAGTTCTTTCTTTTTAAAATGTGAATTTCTCATTATATTTTTTATTTATTCAATTACTTTAGTTATTTATATTTTTGTTTTCTTGTTGTCCTATTATGTGTTTATTTATGTTTGGTTGTTATTAGCTGATGCTATTATTTTGTTTCTTTATACTAATTTGTTTTTTTTTATTTAATTTTTTATTTGTAAATCCTCTATTATGAGTTATCGGAAGTCTTTTTATCAGGGTGGACCTACCCAAAATAGTGGGTGGGACGGGCGCACCATTTGAAAAAAAAATATTTATTGTATGTTTGAGGCAAAAAATCCGACCGCACCCCTTAAAAATATGATTGACGTCTCATCCGCACCCCCAACAAATAATTCATGGGTCCGTCACTGCTTTTTATTATAAAAGTATCATTTTTAAATGAAAAAATTTATCGGAAGTCTTTTTATTATAAAAGTATCATTTTTAAATGGAAATCTATCTAATATATATAGTACTGATCTATGTCTTGTTGAGTTATAGTAACAGGTTTAATCATTTTGTCATCATATATGTGGTTTTTGACCCGACCCATTCCCCCGTCGAAAATTTCTTTATTCGTCACTCATCATCATCAGTTTTTCTGTTATATGGTATTCTTCACTCATCATCAGTTTTTTTGTTATATGTTCAAAGAGTTTGGTTTTTTTTTGAGTAAATATAATCGGCTTTCATAAATATCATAATCAATCTCATGAAATATCATTAATTTTATTAGCTCAATAAATGTTTTTAAAGAACTAGAAAACTTATTAGCAACTAATCCAATGATTATATCCTCAAACTAGAGATTGAATAAGAAAAAGTGCATACATGATACAAGTATACTACAAAAGCATCATAAAACTCTTACCATTAACCATCATGAACTGTGGTAACTCGGTATTGTAGCTCATTGAAGAAACACAGGTTCTAATCCGCTTGGGTTGGAACCTAAGAGATGGTCTCGACAAGATGGTTAATTCCTAATCTCTCTTGATCAGTGACTCGTGTTATTCCGAAAGTAAATATGCAAAACAAGAACACCGTGAAGCTGGTTACGAGTTGGAGAGGTGGAGGTGTCCTCGTAACCACCATCCGGCGTGAGAATAAGAAATTCGTTTAGAGAAAGTAAACGAGTGTGTGCTAATTGTGAGAGAGTGAGAACGGATCCTTAAACCTGTGGTTGAAGGTTGGCATTTATAGCCGAAGAGTGTAGAGAAATTGGACTTGAGCCAGACGTCATCAACAAGGAATATCCGGTTTGTCCCTCTGACACGACATATAGTGTGTGCGGAGGTAGAGAGACGTTGGCGTACGGTGATTGAAGCCACGTGGCCTTGTAGGTCCCCTAGTCCGTATGGATCTTCACATAAAAGATCAAATTTAAACAGAAACAAGAACAAGAACACGAACACAATTCCTTTCAAACTGTCTTCTATTGATTGTCTAACACAAAGTGTTTACAATCAATTCAAGACTCTCTCTCAACTCTCTGTGAACAACTAAACCAGCAACACTATTAGCAGAACCAGCAACTGAGCAACCTAAACCCTAATGCAAACCTCCCTTTATATAGAGATAGGTTATGCAACTGGGCTAGGGTTTTCCTACATGGACTGCTAATGGGTTTAAAGCCCAATTCGCCTACCATGTGCTATCTAGTGTCTAGTTCAACCCAATTACTTCTAATTAACTATTACAAAACTAAACCCGCTAACCGTTTATCATTTTACTAATTACAAGATATCCAAATACCAAATCTAAGCTGTTGTCACAAATATGCACCAACAAACTCCCCCTTGACGATAGCTTCATAAAATAACTTAGTCTTCAGTCTTCTTGCAATCATCAGCATCTTTGAAAAACGTTGGTCTTTGGATAGCTTCAGCTTTAATAGCTTCTGTCAGCAACATACTCCCCCTAAGCTGATGTATCCAATCACCAAATCTTCTAAATCATTAGCGTTTGAGTAAACTCCAGTTTAGTCCTTGCATAGCAATCTTCAAACTCTGCAACTTTGTCTGCAATTTAGAAAGGAGGTTCTACCATGCATTCAATCAACCTCCTCTTCACCAAATTTCTCAGCAACACACTGCTACAATCTGTATACTATAAAAAAACATCTCGAGAAACCACAAGAATTTTTCAACATAAGTTAAAAAATTATTATTATTCAAGAGATAGTAAAACTGTATCATAGATTAAGCACTTCTCAACTCAAACCACTTACTCAAAATTTTTAAGCACACAGAACCTGCAAGATCATAAAATTTTGAACTCAGCTTCTAACATCGTCTCCCCCTATCGGTAAGAAATCCTCCATAAACAACCATATTCCGTACATTAAGAATATACAAGAAAATGAAATCTTTTTGGATTTTTATATTTTCTGAAAGCAAATAAAGTACGAAATAATAAACACTATGTTTTTGTGAGTATCACCGTTAAAAAGATCATATCAGCAACATCAAACTGTTTTCACTCTATCTGGTTATTCTATATGCAATATTCATGAAAAGCAGTTCAAGACGATTACCAGTATTGTTTATCCACTTAACAAAATACATGAACATTTCAAGTACCATTACTTAGTGATATGGTTAGTTAATTTATACTGATATACTAGTGTGTCCCACTTCAGGACATACCCCCACGATCAAGGTATGCACAAAAATTCATCGTAGTAGGTGAGTATACCGAAATTCATCCTTTTGAATTACAACGTTAGATAATTGGTGATCAGGTCAGTCATCCGTACAACAAAGAGACCAGATATCCAACGAGGGTTAGGACAATACCAAATTTTGGTACGAATAATGCAATTTGCACATTTGAATGACTCTCTAGGAGAGCTTCTTCAATTTTTGGAATTTGACATTTTAGCTCTTTTAAGATATCCTAGTTGTGCCTAGGTCAGCATATATCTGGATGCGGCAGAATGACAACCTTGATACCCCGGATGAAATAACGATATAAAGACCTAAAACCTCAGATTTTGGCAATCTATCAACGCAAGATTTAAGGTTATAAAACCATACGCCACTGATATATTACCCACTCATACACAGTTTGTTATTTTTATATCACCAAGGTAAGTTGATTATTTCATGCCTTTTGCCTACTTGTACATCATATGATGAAGCTGCTATCACACTTAAGCAATTTTTAGTTTTAATTTCAGTGTGACAGTCTAACTTGCTGATGTACTATCATTTCTTCTTTTTCACACAGTGAAAAACTCATTTTTGATTTTCTATTTTTTGTTTTTGATTTTTGAAAAGCAGTAAATTATTTACAAAATATTCTTATGGAAAATGGTTATTCAGGATTCCTCATCCATTGAGTTTGACTAAATGTTCAAAACGAGCCCACAAATGCTTTTGTGTAAAGATCTGCCAGGTTATCAGTGTGTCGACTCGATGCAGTTCAATTAATTTCTTTTCAGCACAATCCCATATAAAATGAAGACGAATGTCAATATGTTTTGTACGACTGTGTTTTACGGGATTGTTGGTGATTGAAATAGTGGCATTATTGTCTATCATAATAGGAGTACGAGTGAAATTCAAACCGTAATCGCGCATCTGCTGTTCAATCCAAAGAACCTGCGAGCAACAGCAACCCGCATCAATATATTCAGCTTCACACGTCGAGGTAGACATGCAAGACTGCTTCTTGCATTGCCATGACACGAGCCTCCCTCCTAAGAACTGACAACCACCTGTGGTAGACTTCCTCGTGGATTTGCATCCTCCAAAGTCCGAATCAGTGAAAGCAACAAACTTCAAATCACTAGCAGCTGGATACCATAACCCAAGTTTAGGTTTCCCCTTCAAGTAACGAAGAATCCGCTTCACCGCTTTCATGTGTGACTCTTTTGGATTCGCTTGATATCTGGCACAAAGACATACTGCAAACATGATGTCGGGTCTTGAAGCAGTCAAGTTCATCAGAGAACCAATCAGTGCCCTGTATTGAGTTGGATCAACATCCTCCACACTCTCATGATCTGGACCAAGATTGTGATTCTCACAGATAGGTGTATTGAAAGTAGCGCAATTCTCCATTTTGAAATGAGACAAAATGTCATACACATACTTCGTCTGATGTATAAACATCCCATCCTTCTTCTGTTCAACTTGTAAACCCAGAAAGTAAGATAGCTCACCCATCGCACTCATCTCGAACTTGCTCTTCGTTACCTCTTCGAAATCATGACACATGTTCTCATTAGATGACCCAAAAATGATGTCATCTACGTATACCTGTACCAGCAGAAAGTCTTCCTTCTTCCTTTTGATGAAAAGTGTATTGTCAATCTGACCTCTTTCGAAACCATTCTTTAACAAATGTGCTGACAGTGTCTCATACCACGCCTTAGGTGCCTGATGTAGTCCATACAATGCCTTATCAAGTCGATAGACTCGATCTAGAGAGTCTGGATCAGTAAATCCGTCTGGTTGTGAGACATACACCACTTCTTGGACTTTCCCGTAAAGAAATGCACTCTTCACGTCAAGTTGGTAAACTTTGAATCCCTTGAATAAAGCAAAAGCTAGGAACAAACGAATTGCTTCCAACCTTGCTACCAGTGCAAACAATTCATTGTAATCAATCCCTTCTTGTTGGTGAATCCTTTCACCACCAACCGAGCCTTATTCCTTATCACGATCCCTCGGTTGTCTTTCTTGCACTTAAACACCCACTTAGTGCTTATTTCCTTCTTTCCTACAGGCAAATCAACTAGCTCCCAAACTTTCAACTTCTTGAACTGAGCTAGTTCCTCTTGCATAGCTTCTACCCAACAATTGTCTTTTAGAGCCATATGAACATTTTTCGGCTCCTCTTGGGTAATAAAACAACTATACAAACACTCATGAATCAACCCAGTCTTCTAAATCGAAGTAAACAAACATGAACCTTCGAGCACACTTTTCTTGTCTGAACACCTGCAGCAGCAGCATCACCTATGATGTTTTCAACTGGATGATCTCTGATTACACGTGTGGTAGCAATGGTGTCAACAACTAGATTATCTCCCAGATTAGATCTAACCCCCCCCCCCTGAATGTTAGCAAACAGATTAGTGAAGTCCTCCCCCTGAATAGGTTCAGACTCACTATCACTGGAGTCCTCTGGAGCTGCAGTGAAAGAAGTTTCTGGAGCATCTGCCATCAATATACTCGATCTCGGCATGAAGTCACACTCTCCATCTTCACTGATCACAGTTTGGATCACCTGAGACTCATCTGCATTTGAAAAATCAGGAATATTAAATGATTTAAAAACACTGTCATAATCATATAATATAGGAGGACCACTCGTTGATTGTTGAGGTGAATAACTAGTGATTTCCATGTTAAACACCACCTCAATTTTACCAGTATTTAGATTAAAAACCCTTTTATTCGGTGTTCCAGGCATACAGCCTAGAAAGTAACCCTCATCAGCTACCTCACCGAATTTTTGCTTATCTTTGTTTCGCACAATGGTGCAGGGTAATCCAAATGGTTCAAAGCCTTTTAAGTTTGGTTTTTGGTTAAACAATAGTTCGTGACATGTTTTGTTAAACCGTTTAACCGTCAAAACTTTGTTCAGGACATAGCAAGCTGTGTTCACAGCTTCTCCCCAGAAAAGAACTGGAAGCTTTGAATCAGATAGCATAGTCCTTGCGGCTTCAATCAACGTCCTGTTTTTCCTCTCAGCGACTCCATTCTGTTGAGGTGTATAAGGAGCAGAATATTGATGTTCAATTCCCTTGCGAATACAATAAAGATCCATAATCTGATTCTTGAACTCCGTGCCATTATCACTCCTTATCCTCTTGATCCGTGCATCATGGACATTTTCCAATTTTGTAAAAAGATCTATCAGCATCTCCGTTGGCTCATCTTTTGTACCTAAAAAGAAAACCCATGAATATCGTGAGTAATCATCTGTGACAACTAAACAATAGTACTTTCCACCTATGCTCCTTACGTTCACCGGACCGAATAGATCCATATGAAGTAATTCATAAGGGGCATCTATGGAATTTACTATTTTAGATTTGCGAGGTTTCCTATGTTGTTTTCCCTTTTGACATGAAGACATTTATCTTCCACGTGAAACCTCTGCACTGGTACCCCTTCCACTAAACCATTTTTAATAATATAATTCATTTTTTGGTAGTGGATGTGGGCCATGCGTCTGTGCCACAACAATGACTCAGCCTCAGATGCTTTTGATAGTAAACACGCCACCACAGTGGAAGAATCCTTAGCACCCATGTCCATGACATAAGTGTCGTTTCTCCTTAGCGCTCTCATCACTATCCAATCATCCGGTATCACCAAACCAGGTTTCAATACCAAAGCTCCAGACTTTGTAAAGTGGTCCGAGTGACCCTTGTCGCAGACTTGAGACACGCTCATCAGATTGTGTTTCAGCTGCTCAACATAGTTCACTTTGTCCAGTATGATCTTCCCGTTGGTCACTTTTCCTCGACCGGTAATGTGCCCTCCTTTAGCACCTGGAAAATTCACATATCCACCATCTATATTCTCAAACTCAGTCTGCAACCTCACATCCCCCGTCATGTGCCTGGAGCAGCCACTATCAACATACCACAAGTTGATAATCCTCCTTAGCAGCTCCTGCACAAGACAACAAAATTAGTTAGATTGGGGGACCCAAGCCTTAATGGTCTTAGGTCTTCCAAATTCATCAACCACTGGAACATCCATCCAATATCCATCACTCCTAACAGGAGTCTTGGATCTTAGACATGTTGATGGAAATGGTTTTTGATTTCCACTAGGTCTGTGGTCCTGAGGTTTCCTAACCATGTTTGGACTTTGTGACCTTTGGAACTTATGATTTTGGTTCCATGAATTTTGATGATGATAATTTCTAAAGCCATCGTTATAAAAATTTCGACTACCAACATTCTGGTATCAATTTTGATATTGACCTTGACTTCTGAAATTATTTGATGGACCATTAAAGTTATTCATTCTTGGTGAAATACTTCTAGGTCTATCATATCTGCCTAATGTAGATGCTGGATGAAATCTTTGTTGATTTCTTTGAAAGCGAGAAACTTGGTGAGTTCCTTTTTCAACCTTATCTACACCAACAGCAACACTCTGTTGCATGGTAGCAGATATCTTTGGTGAGTTAACCTTCTTCTCACCATCACCACATTTTGCTGGTGATTTTTCTCTCTGTCTCTCACTTACCTGTGCTTTGCTCTTTTTGTTAGGACAACAGCTAGCTACATGTCCCTTTTCGTGATATTTGAAGCACGACTTTCTAGCCGAAGACTTCTTAATTGAAGCCTCTTGCTTAGATTCATCAGTCGATGATGATGATGCTTTTGAAGGATCTTGTTTAGTTTGCTTAATTTCTTATTTTTCTTTGTTTTTATTCTTAGCAAACTGCACATTTGACTCTTTTGTAATAACAGGGACCTCTTCCTTCATATCACTCCCCTTAACAAAATCAACCTTTTTAACAAAAATTTGCTTTTGATTTTTAGGGTGTGTATTCTTTGTTTTCAAAATTGGTTCCCTGTTATTATCCTTCTTGGCATTCTGAGAACCATCAACATCCCCTGATGTGGAACTACCAGGTGTAGTTGACACAAAGTCTGTAAGCTTCTTCATCTAGCAAGAAAGAATAGTCATGACCAAGAGGTGGTGGAACTTCATTTAAACCTTTGAAGCCCACACATGTCTTGTTATTACTCTTCTTCAGGCCATTCATCATGTGTTTCATAACAAAAGATGAATCTCTGAATTGATTTACTTTCTTTTCAAGCTCACAATTTTAAGTTGTGCTTCAGACAACTCTTTGCACTTTTCTGAAACCTCTTATGTTTTCTCACTCATCGTATCATGAGCTAAGTCAATAACTTGAAGTTTTTCATTAAGCTTACAGGTTAGAATATTGATTTCTTCTTCATAACTATAACATTTGTCAAAAACGGGTTTCCAAAACTCGCCCCGTTTTGTAATCGAATATCAAGTTATAAATGTCACGTTGTATATTTATGATTATTTTGATTTTTAATGATACATAATTAATAAACAAACTAAACTATAAAAATTATATTTGATAAAAAGTGAAAACAAAATAAATAAAAATAAAATGTTGCTGCCGGGGCTCGAACCCGGGTCAGCCGGAAGTGAGATCCAAAGACTTAACACACACACATCACCACTCCGCCACTTGTTTGTTTTCTGTCAACTTTAGGAAACAAATAAGTCTTATACACAAACCTAGTTAAACCGGTTACGCTAACTGAAAAACTGAAATCGGCTATTCAACCGTCTAAACGTTTGAATAATCGCGATTTCAGGTTTATAACCGATGCACCGACGATTTTAATCAATTCAGACTTGAATTGACTTCAATTCTGAGAATGATGAGTGTTATAATCGAAACTATTCAACAGTCTGAATTACTTCAATCAAGACCCCTTTCGCGACTCAGAAACATCATACAAACATTCCATTTCACTTTCGTCACACATTCGGTCCATCAGAAAGCTTAAATCAACTCGCCGGAAAATTCTGCAAGTTCGCTGGAAAACCGTATTTGTCCTCAAATCGGTAAGTTCTTCAATACCATCATAATCTAACAGTTGTTAAGCTATTTCTAACTCAAACCTTCCACTTGAGATCGAATTCAGGCACTGTTATCAGATAATTCCAGTTCGCCGGAAAATTTCTGGAAATCCTTATCTTCGTCTGTGAAACGGTAAGGACCTTCAAACACACGGATAACGTTTGTTTAGCACTTCAATTTCATGATTAACTAATCAAAACGATTAATTGATTTGCTCAGTTGAAGTTCTTAAAAACAGAGACCGACGCCTTGCCAGAACTCCGTAATCAATCGTTCACCGGTATGTTTTCTTCTAATTATCATCCCTGCTATCTCTTATCAGTCTGTGTAATGCTTAACAATCGAATTAACAAGATTTAGTGGTGTAATCTGCTGTCGGTAAAATCCAACGAAGAAGATGAACTGTGATAACACTATAAGTATAGTTAAAATTGGTATTTTAAACGGGTTAGACACACAGTCCAGCG
This sequence comes from Scalesia atractyloides, assembly GCA_947069175.1. Taxonomy (NCBI): domain Eukaryota; kingdom Viridiplantae; phylum Streptophyta; class Magnoliopsida; order Asterales; family Asteraceae; genus Scalesia; species Scalesia atractyloides. The sequence goes on along the minus strand of CAMTDV010000013.1, from coordinate 66,335,385 downwards.
GTGGACTGTGTGCAAATAATACGCACACGTCACGAGTTCGATCCCTGATACACGCACCCTCTATGTAATAAAATGCCTTTTTGATTAAAGCTGAACCGGGTTAACCCCGTTAGTTGTTAAGTATAATAAAAACCGAGATATTAACCAGGTTAGACACACAGTCCAGCGGTGGACTGTGTGCAACACTAAGTCGCACGTCACGCATTCGAGTCTGGTTAACGGCACCGGTTCGATGATTTAAAATCTTTTTTAAAAACAAATGAATTTTGAATAAATCGAATTAGTATATAAATATAATTAAAAACAAGATTATTTCGGGTTAGACACGTAGCTCAGTTGGTAGAGCTGCGTGCACGCGTACGGGAGGTCTCGGGTTCGAGTCTCACCCAGCGCATACATGCACACTGACCGAACCGGTCAACAGGTCAACAAGTCAACGGTCAACGCTAAAATAAATAATTTTTTTATATTTTTATTTATTTAATTTAATTTAAAAATCAATTAAAAATACTTAAAAGTAATATTTTTAAAGATAGAAAATAGCCTTAAACTCACAAAAATATATCTAAAAATTCCATTAAAATCCTTAATAAAATTCACTCATTTATTATATTTTTCTGTTATTATTTAGGTTAGTAATTCTCGTTGTTCAACTCTCCCGACTCGTGCGTATCTCATCATCTCCATTCAAACGCACCCAATGTGAGTGAATCTTTACAAATTCCCCGTTTTAATCATGTTTTGGGGTGTATCATGTGTCTTGCTATATATTATATTAAACCATTGTGCATACATCATATCATGAACTTGTGTATTCAGCTTGTTACAACTGTTTGTGTGGTTATTGTTAGATTCAATTTATTATTTCAGTACATGCAATTTCATAGGCCGCCGCTCCCCATTACATTATGAGCGTTGAGCATGTTCCCCATTACATTATGAGCGTGAACCTGGCGTGCCCACATACGATCGACTCCGTTTGATTGAGCCTTGATCGCACATACATTTATCATTTTCAGTACTTGCAATACGATCGGCTCCGTTTGATTGAGCCTTGATCGCACAGTTTCATTCATGTTATTTATCGTATGATGTTGGTATGTTAATGTATGCTATCATGTGTTATTGTATGTTATAGTTGTGATTGCTATTGCTACTGCTTGGTTATTTACATTTGCTCATTTATGATTATGCACAATTTTTCATTGATAAATTAATAAGTAAATCAATAATAAATGTTTATCTAACAAGGTTCACTCGCCACTTATGTTGACCCAAAAACCCTCATTTTTCACATGATACAGGTGAACCAGCTGCAGCAAGAAACACTTAGGATTGGACTAGAAGAATAAAATGATTTAGAGTTTGGGAATGTTTTTTTTGGTTTATTTTCTTTGTATTGTATGGACATGTTTGGACATTTGGGAATGTAACTTTGACTTTAATAAATATGAAACATATTAGTAAATATCATGAGCTTTGGTGATAACCCAATTATGCCCCGACTCTTATTCCGCTGCGGGTCGGGGTGTGACAGATTGGTATCAGAGCCATGACTATAGGGATATAGGATAGGTTATTAGACCCTTAGAGCCTATACTATAGTTGATTAGAAATTTTTGAGATTTTTGTGTGTTACATGCCAAATTACATGATGTTTATATGTTTTATATTAAATGTTACATTCAATGTTATGCAAGCATGTTCATAAGTATATATTATCATATAATGCCTATCATGAATCATATTCTCATAACACATCATATCCATGAAAGCACACACCACATCATGATTGTTTTTACAATGATTTTTGTGTTTTCAAATCTCATCAAAGTGAGTTCTCATGACGGGCATGTAGTAACTGGAAGGGTACCAGTACCGGTAGTCGGAACGTCCTGTCTAGGCTGGCATTCGTATAAATCCAAAATAAAGGACCAGTTTGCCTACCTGGGGACTAACGATGAGAGTACGAAGTACCTATTAGGCCAAAGCATGCTATACCAAACGTCGTGTGAGCTAACCCCACTTTGAGTTGTCATTGTGTCTACACCTGGACACATTCCGACCATACATCTCATAAACATATTTTGTGGTTTGCATTCGGGTGATGCGAGTGTTAAATCGCCAATACTAATGTGAATCCTACCAAGCCAATAGCCATGGGGGCCCACATGACTATACAGGTGAAGGTATGGGGGACATTTGAGGCCCGACATGAGCAAACCCAAGACATCCTATGGATGTAGTTGCATTATTGATATTTATGTTATTTTCATTTTTCTTAAAGACACATGACACCTAAAAAGACTCCATAAACTCACAATCTTCTTATGTATGTTCCTGTAGATGTCGTCCAGACAACAACGAGGGGGTAAAAGATCAGGAAGGTCTCAGGAACGCTTGGCCACACACATCGTGAAACAAATGGCCACGATACTGCCTGACATTGTGGTCCAAGTACAACAAGCTCTCGCCACAAATCCCACTAATCCTCCCCAACAACATGACCAGAACATCGACAACCCTCCCACCAGCAAGTGTTCATACAAACATTTCAAATCTTGTGATCCTCCTAAATTTGAAGGGACCGAAGGTGTCACTGCTCTCCTCCATTGGTTCGAGGACATGGAAAACACCTTCCTCAACTGCGATTGTCCTGAGGATCGCAAGGTTCGATACGCCACCGGGAGACTATTTGGGGTAGCTCTCACTTGGTGGAATACTGAAAAGGGGAAGAGGGGAATTGATGATGAAATGGCCTTAACTTGGGAGGAGTTAAGGGAAATCATGACTAGGCGTTTCTGTCCTAGGAGTGAAATTAAAAAGTTGGAGGACGAATTTCATTCTTTAAAACAGAAGGAGGGGGATCACACCACCTATAACAAGAAGTTCTTAGAGTTGAACCAAATGGTCCCAAATTTGTTTACCCCAACTTATCGTTTGATCGAACATTATATTCGAGGACTTCCCTCGAAAATTCAAGATTTAGTTCTCAGCATTTCACCGGTAACACTTGAAGCTGCTATGGAGCTAGCAACTGAACTGACCGAGAATCGAATTCGCAACGGGAAGTTTAAAGAAGAGAAAAAGAAAGCCCCTGTTGAGGGTCAAACTTCAAACCATTCCATCTCCTCCTCTAAGTTTGCTAACAAGAGGAAGCGCAACACCAGAAACTTCACCGTTACACAAACCAACCTCCCAATTCCTGTTGCACCCATTACCCAGGTCGCTCCTTCACCTGCACCATACAAAAGACCATACTCTGGCCCGTTACCAAAATGCAACCGTTGCCAATATCACCATTCTCCTGGTTATCCTTGCCAGCATTGCACCGGCTGTGGTCGCGCGGGTCATACTGTTCAAACCTGCCGCATGCCTCAGCGAACGAACCGCCAACAACCTTCAACCCAAACCCACCAACAATTAATGGGTCAAGCCCAACAACCCCTACTATATCCACCTGCCCAACATTTAGCCCAAACATATTACCAACCCAATTATCCTATGGGTCAACCTATGAGGGCTTGCTACAATTGCGGAGACCCAAGCCATTTCAGAAACACTTGTCCAAGGTTGGTAAACATTATTCATGCTCAGGCCCAAGCCAACCCGGTGAATCAAGCGAACCAAGCTCCTCCACCTGCAAGAGGAAGAGCTTTCAATATCAACGCTAATCAGGCTAGAGCTGACGGCAACGTGGTTAACGGTACGTTCCTTATAAATGGTAGATATGCCTTGATACTGGTGCGGATAGAAGTTTTGTGTCCTTAGAATCTGAACCTATCTTAAACCAAAATCGGGATAAGCTCATGGAATCCATAACGGTAGAAGTTGCTGACGGGAAACCAGTTTCATTAAACTCTATTATACGCAAGTGTACACTCACCTTAAACGACCACGATTTCTCAGTCGACCTTATTCCTATGAAGCTGGGAAGTTTCGATATCATAATTGGTATGGACTGGCTCAGTCAACATCAGGCAGAAGTTCTATGTCGCGAAAAATTTATACGTATTCCTCTTTCAAACGGTCAGACTCTTCAAATCTTTGGAGAAACCTCGTCGAAGGGGCTCAGCTTAATGTCTTGTCTTCAAGCCCAAAAATATCTTCGCAAAAATTGTGTCTCGTTTTTAGCTCATATCATCAACAAGGGAACCATGGAGAAGAAACTTGAAGACATCCCAGTAGTAAAAGACTTCCCACAAGTTTTTCCTGATGACATTTCAGGTCTTCCTCCAGTTAGAGAAGTCGAATTCCGTATTGATCTATTACCTGGTGCTACACCAGTTGCAAAGTCTCCTTATAGGTTAGCCCCCTCAGAAATGCAAGAGCTAGCCAGTCAATTACAAGAGTTGACTGACAAGGGATTCATACGTCCTAGCTCATCGCCTTGGGGTGCACCTGTCCTTTTTGTAAAGAAGAAAGATGGATCGTTTCGTATGTGCATCGACTACAGAGAGCTCAACAAATTAACAATCAAGAATCGCTATCCTTTACCTCGCATTGATGATCTTCTTGACCAACTCCAAGGTGCCAGCTACTTTTCCAAAATCGACCTTCGATCTGGTTATCATCAACTTAGAGTACATGAAGAAGACGTCCCAAAGACCGCATTCCGAACTCGTTATGGTCATTATGAATTCATGGTCATGCCATTTGGTTTAACCAATGCTCCAGCAGTCTTCATGGACCTAATGAACAGAGTCTGCAAACCTTATCTTGATCGATTTGTTATAGTTTTCATCAACGACATTCTTATTTATTCAAAGTCTAAGTCTGATCATGAGCGTCATCTTCGACTCATCCTTACACTTCTAGAGAATGAAAAGCTTTACGCCAAATTCGCCAAATGCGAATTCTGGTTAAAAGAGGTGCAATTCCTCGGACATGTAGTCAATGACAAGGGAATACATGTCGACCCCTCAAAGATCAAAGCGGTACAAGAATGGCAAGCTCCATGTACACCAACTGAAGTAAGATCTTTTCTTGGTTTGGCTGGTTATTATCGTCGATTCATCTCAAACTTCTCTCGCATTGCTGTACCACTCACGGCTTTAACTCATAAGGGAAAACCTTTCATATGGGGACCCAAGCAAGAAGAAGCCTTCCAAACTCTTAAACAAAAACTTTGTGATGCACCAATCCTCACTCTTCCTGAAGGTTGTGATGATTTTGTGGTCTATTGTGACGCGTCAGGGCAAGGATTAGGCTGCGTTCTAATGCAAAGAGGAAAAGTTATAGCTTATGCCTCGAGACAACTCAAGACGCACGAGAAGAACTACACTACCCATGACCTAGAACTTGGAGCCGTTGTGTTCGCTCTTAAGATATGGAGACATTATCTCTATGGTACTAAGTGTGAAATATACACTGACCACAAGAGTCTTCAACATATCTTCAATCAAAAGGAGTTAAACATGAGGCAACGAAGATGGGTCGAACTTCTAAATGATTACGACTGTGAAATTCGGTACCACCCTGGCAAAGCAAATGTGGTGGCCGATGCACTTAGTCGAAAGGGTTATGCGAACTCCATTCGTCTTCTATGTTCGTAAATCATAACTGACATTAAAGATCAAATTCGAGAAGCCCAACATGTTTCAGTAACGGAAGATGATGTACGAAAGGAGATGTCCTGTGGAGCTGAACTTAAAATTGAAACTAAATCTGACGGTATTCTGTACTACCTAGATCGTATCTGGATTCCTAACCACAACAATCTTCGTGAAATTCTTATGAAGGAAGCTCACAAAACGCGATACTCTATATACCCAGGAGCTGATAAGATGTATCAAGACCTACGATATACCTATTGGTGGCCTGGAATGAAAAAGGATATTGCTGTTTTTGTTTCCAAGTGCCTTACATGTTCCAAGGTGAAAGCTGAACACCAAAGACCCTCAGGACTTCTGGTCCAACCTGAAATACCTGTATGGAAGTGGGAAAATATAACCATGGATTTCATTACCGGGTTACCTCGCACTTCTGGTGGGTATGACACTATATGGGTAATAATTGACCGACTTACAAAATCAGCTCACTTTATTCCTATCCGCGAAGATTTCAAGAACGAAAAGCTTGCTCGTATTTATATCAGCGAAATCGTAAGCCGACATGGGGTACCGTTAAGCATTATTTCTGATCGTGACGGTCGTTTCAGTACAAGCCGCTATGGGTACGCGATTAGATCTCAGTACCGCCTATCATCCTCAAACTGATGGTCAATCTGAACGCACCATTCAAACTCTTGAAGATATGCTTGGAGCATGTGTTATAGACTTTAAGGGAAATTGGGACGCTCATCTACCATTAGTTGAATTTTCGTACAACAACAGCTATCATTCAAGTATCGGCATGGCACCTTTTGAAGCCTTATATGGTCGTAAGTGCCGATCTCCAGTATGTTGGCACGAAATCGGGGAAGCTCAAATCACTGGTCCAGAATTGATCCAAGAAACCACAGACAAGATCCATCAAATCTGAAACAATCTTCTAGCGGCTCAAAGTCGTCAAAAGAGTTATGCAGATAAACGACGGAAGCCTTTAGAGTTTAACATTGGTGATCATGTACTTCTAAAAGTATCACCGTGGAAGGGAGTAGTTCGTTTTGGTCAAAAAGGCAAGCTAGCACCACGCTACGTAGGACCTTTCAAGATACTCGAAAGAGTAGGACCTGTAGCATACAAGCTTGATCTACCCGAAGAACTCAACAGGATTCATCCCACATTCCACGTATCTAACTTGAAGAAGTGCCTCGCTGATGCAAACCTCGACATTCCTCTGGAAGATATTCAGATTGATGAATCTATGCATTTTATTGAAAGACCAGTAGAAATCATGGACTTCGGAGAAAAACGTCTACGACGAAGTCACATTCCAATTGTTAGGGTACGCTGGGAGTCGAAACGGGGACCTGAGTTTACTTGGGAACGTGAAGACTCAATCCGTGAAAAATACCCGCATCTTTTTCCTACTACTTCAACTACTTAAATTTCGGGAAGAAATTCCTAAAAGTAGGGGATACTATAACATTTGTCAAAAACAGGTTTCCAAAACCCGCCCCATTTTGTATTCGAATATCAAGTTATAAATGTCACGTTGTATATTTATGATTATTTTGATTTTTAATGATACATAATTAATAAACAAACTAAACTATAAAAATTATATTTGATAAAAAGTGAAAACAAAATAACTAAAAATAAAATGTTGCTGCCGGGGCTCGAACCCGGGTCAGCCGGAAGTGAGATCCAAAGACTTAACACACACACACATCACCACTCCGCCACTTGTTTGTTTTCTGTCAACTTTAGGAAACAAATAAGTCTTATACACAAACCTAGTTAAACCGGTTACGCTAACTGAAAAACTGAAATCGGCTATTCAACCGTCTAAACGTTTGAATAATCGCGATTTCAGGTTTATAACCGATGCACCGACGATTTTAATCAATTCAGACTTGAATTGACTTCAATTATGAGAATGATGAGTGTTATAACCGAAACTATTCAACAGTCTGAATTACTTCAATCAAGACCCCTTTCGCGACTCAGAAACATCATACAAACATTCCATTTCACTTTCGTCACACATTCGGTCCATCAGAAAGCTTAAATCAACTCGCCGGAAAATTCTGCAAGTTCGCCGGAAAACCGTATTTGTCCTCAAATCGGTAAGTTCTTCAATACCATCATAATCTAACAGTTGTTAAGCTATTTCTAACTCAAACCTTCCACTTGAGATTGAATTCAGGCACTGTTATCAGATAATTCCAGTTCGCCGGAAAATTTCTGGAAATCCTTATCTTCGTCTGTGAAACGGTAAGGACCTTCAAACACACGGATAACGTTTGTTTAGCACTTCAATTTCATGATTAACTAATCAAAACGATTAATTGATTTGCTCAGTTGAAGTTCTTAAAAACAGAGACCGACGCCTTGCCAGAACTCCGTAATCAATCGTTCACCGGTATGTTTTCTTCTAATTATCATCCCTGCTATCTCTTATCAGTCTGTGTAATGCTTAACAATCGAATTAACAAGATTTAGTGGTGTAATCTGCTGTCGGTAAAATCCAACGAAGAAGATGAACTGTGATAACACTATAAGTATAGTTAAAATTGGTATTTTAAACGGGTTAGACACACAGTCCAGCGGTGGACTGTGTGCAAATAATACGCACACGTCATGAGTTCGATCCCTGATACACGCACCCTCTATGTAATAAAATGCCTTTTTGATTAAAGCTGAACCGGGTTAACCTCGTTAGTTGTTAAGTATAATAAAAACCGAGATATTAACCAGGTTAGACACACAGTCCAGCGGTGGACTGTGTGCAACACTAAGTCGCACGTCACGCGTTCGAGTCTGGTTAACGGCACCGGTTCGATGATTTAAAATCTTTTTTAAAAACAAATGAATTTTGAATAAATCGAATTAGTATATAAATATAATTAAAAACAAGATTTTTTCGGGTTAGACACGTAGCTCAGTTGGTAGAGCTGCGTGCACGCGTACGGGAGGTCTCGGGTTCGAGTCTCACCCAGCGCATACATGCACACTGACCGAACCGGTCAACAGGTCAACAAGTCAACGGTCAACGGTCAACGCTAAAATAAATACTTTTTTTATATTTTTATTTATTTAATTTAATTTAAAAATCAATTAAAAATACTTAAAAGTAATATTTTTAAAGATAGAAAATAGCCTTAAACTCACAAAAATATATCTAAAAATTCCATTAAAATCCTTAATAAAATTCACTCATTTATTATATTTTTCTGTTATTATTTAGGTTAGTAATTCTCGTTGTTCAACTCTCCCGACTCGTACGTATCTCATCATCTCCATTCAAACGCACCCAATGTGAGTGAATCTTTACAAATTCCCCGTTTTAATCACGTTTTGGGGTGTATCATGTGTCTTGCTATATATTATATTAAACCATTGTGCATACATCATATCATGAACTTGTGTATTCAGCTTGTTACAACTGTTTGTGTGGTTATTGTTAGATTCAATTTATTATTTCAGTACATGCAATTTCATAGGCCGCTGCTCCCCATTACATTATGAGCGTTGAGCATGTTCCCCATTACATTATGAGCGTGAACCTGGCATGCCCACATACGATCGACTCCGTTTGATTGAGCCTTGATCGCACAGACATTTATCATTTTCAGTACTTGCAATACGATCGGCTCCGTTTGATTGAGCCTTGATCGCACAGTTTCATTCAAGTTATTTATCGTATGATGTTGGTATGTTAATGTATGCTATCATGTGTTATTGTATGTTATAGTTGTGATTGCTATTGCTACTGCTTGGTTATTTACATTTGCTCATTTATGATTATGCACAATTTTTCATTGATAAACTAATAAGTAAATCAACAATAAATGTTTATCTAACAAGGTTCACTCGCCAACTTATGTTGACCCAAAAACCCCCATTTTTACACATGATACAGGTGAACCAGCTGCAGCAAGAAACACTTAGGATTGGACTAGAAGAATAAAATGATTTAGAGTTTGGGATTGTTTTGTTTGGTTTATTTTCTTTGTATTGTATGGACATGTTTGGACATTTGGGAATGTAACTTTGACTTTAATAAATATGGAACATATTAGTAAATATCATGAGCTTTGGTGATAACCCAATTATGCCCCGACTATTATTCCGCTGCGGGTCGGGGTGTGACAATAACCTTTAATTTTCTTCAAGTATAGTGACTCATTTCATTTTATGAAAAAGTTTGATTCTTTTAGGTTTGAGAGCTAATTAGCCAGACTTTGGTTTTGCTTTGTTAATGTGTCAACTTCACTTTGCAGTTCACGACACTTCAAACAAACAAAACTACCATAGTTAGAACATACCTCGCCTGTTGATTTGCTTAGATCAGCCATGAAAGCATCAAAATCAGCAGCCATCTTCTTCTCTGTAGCATTCTGTTCTCCATCAGCTTTCTCAGCTACCTTCTCTTGCTCTACCTCAGCATCAGCTTTCACTTCTTTATCAACAACTGGAGCTATCTCAGCCATGAACGCCTGTGAGGCATTGTTATCACTCTCCAGATGAATACTCCAATCATAAGAACCCTCTCTAGCAGTAGAGATCAGGGCCTTTGATCCAGTTTTGGTTGACGCATTTCTGTTGCTTGAACCATAACCAGGAGAATCTTCAAAGGATGAATTAGAACGAGATTCAGTTTTTGGTCGTTGACATTCTCTAGAAAAATGTCCATAGTTATGACAATTGAGCAAAATCAAGAGCCGAATGCTCTGATACCAATTGTAAGTCCCCTAGTCCGTATGGATCTTCACAGGATCGTCTATCTAATCTAGAGTGCGGAATCCCCTAGATCAGATTTCACAGAAACAAGAACAAGAACACGAACACAATTCCTTTCAAACTGTCTTCTATTGATTATCTAACACAAAGTGTTTACAATTCAAGACTCTCTCTCAACTCTCTATGAACAACTAAACCAGCAACACTATTAGCAGAACCAGCAACTGAGCAACCTAAACCCTAATGCAAACCTCCCTTTAGATAGAGATAGGTTATGCAACTGGGCTAGGGTTTCCCCTACATGGACTGCTAATGGGTTTAAAGCCCAGTTCGCCTACCATGTGCTATCTAGTGTCTAGTCCAACCCAATTACTTCTAATTAACTATTACAAAACTAAACCCGCTAACCATTTATCATTTTACTAATTACAAGATATCCAAAGACCAAATCTAAGCTGTTATCACAGATATGCACCAACAGGCCTGCCGAGTGTGCTTGTTGTCGAGCTTGTCATCAGTTGTGAGTAGAGATCGTAGAGGAGTGAATGGCGCAAACTGATTGGCTACACGTCGCTATCCTTTTGTACTCTTTGTCTCCTCCACGATTGATCATCGTAGGAAATGTATGGGTAAAGCCTAGCACACGGTGATTGGCTGCATGGTCATGCCACTTGTACTGGTTGTACTAGTTATGAGCTGTCAAGTTTGTACTTTCGCGGATGAACCCCACGCAGGCACTCTGGAAACACATGAGTGTTGCTATGATTAAGTTTGGATATGGTTCTTTGCGTGCGTGTCTTACAACATGATTTGCACAGGATTTGAGACCATACCCCTTTACTCATGATATCAGTTTTGTTAATTAATTGATGATAGTTAAACCGGTGAGGTTGAATCTTAGATTGTTCCTAGATGAATGGTGATTAATCATGTTAAAATCATAGACATTTGTACTTAGGATCATCGGGTTAAGCTATTTAGCAAATGAGAGTTTTGTGGCAAAATGGACCCTAGTAAGAAAATACCCAACGGTGAGAAGGAAATTAAGAATATAATAAGGTGGAACTCCTATTTCTACCTCCAAACCAAAGACAAATTAAATCTTTGTCATCAACTTTTTAACAACCTACATCAGCAATTCATCATCTCATCTTCACACAACAATTATATAAGCATATAATCAAGAAATTCAAAATGTATAATGTAATGTGGGTGGGTTCGGCTATAAAGTCTATTTTTCCTAAAGTATACAAAGTTATAAAACACCACAATTTCAGCCATAAAACACACAAATAACATATGAAAATCACTAAAACACAGTATCTAAACCCTAATATTCCATAAAACTTCAAAACACCATCGTAAAACTATTAATATAAAACACAACATGATAATCAATATAAAACACACTAATGTTTGTCATTCGATAATAAAGCCTTATCATCAAAAACACAACACAAAACCCACAGATATGGCATTTTAGTAATCTTCACTTTGTTATTTATAGATTTTGAGTGTGTTTTATGGTTGATATTACGATGTTTTATGACTTTTTATACTTTATAGGAAAAATGGACTTTCTAGCCATAAGAGCAGAACCCAAGTGGTAGGAGACTTGGATTTTCTAATGGAGACTCAAGTTTAATTCCCACTTATGTCATGTTAGGGTGGATATAGGCAATGAAGGATTTGGACTAGGCCTTGTGTGAGGTTGCCAGTTCGATTCCCGAGTCCAACCGGGTTTTCGTCCCACCGTGTGTTACGCCAGAGAGTTATGCTCTTGTGGTGGCACAACAACTGTTAAGTGGTAGCCGGCGGTATGGTTTCCCGGGGGAACGCCTAAAAAAGCCAAACTTTGAAGCCAACGTGGGCTCGGTTAAGACAACATCGCCTGCCAAAGTGGGGCAATACGAGGCTCTCGATTTGGAAAGTGTGGTAACCTTATACATGAAGTTCACCTTTAAAAAAAAGACTAGGTTTGAAGCCGCAACCTCAAGATAGTTCAGGAATATTGTTTAGTTAATATACTTTAACTACGGTATTGTTAAAAATATTAAAAAAATTAGGCCCTCGAGATAATAGCCCCTATGAGGTTGTCCCCTCGACACACCTACATGGTTAGCTCTTTTTTTTGGACGGCTAGAACGGTCGGTGCTTTTGAAGACACCAATCTACACACACAAACCCCATTCGATTCGTAGCAGACCCGAAAGAGACAAAAGCTTGCCTGGAGTTACCCGACGGCTCAGAGTCGAACACGGTACCAACTCGGGCAGGTACCTCATGAGGTGGATAAAACCTTCCCACCTCCGTCCAGTTGGAGAGGTGCACAAATCGGGTTAGGGTTTCAACCCAAACCGTTCAAACCTACTCATGGTTAGGTTGAAATTATTTAAACCAGGTTGGCACTCAAAACGGGTTGGGTTCTGATCGGGTTGGGAGACAAGAGAACCAAACTCTATGAAAACTCATTCAGGTTAGGAACCGGGTTGAGTTCTCAACCCGGGTTCAACCCTGTTGTTCAACTCTATTAATAGAAAATTCTCAAAAATAATAATAAACATAAATAACTCAAAAATTCCTACTTTCTTTGTTTTTGTAATATGATAAGTAAACTAAAACTTAATTTCATTAAAAAACCTTACGAAACCAAATACAATGTTTTTACATTTTATTCATCATCTTCCGTAAGTTAAGTAAAAGAACAACCTATATTGACATATTAGTGTTCGCTTTCGATTCCATATCGTTTTGAGAACGTTTATTTTTTGTGTTTTTGAGTGTTGTGATGCATATTTATGCTAACGTATGGGACGAAAAAAGATCAAAAATCGACGTTAAATGTACTATAATGGTCAATAAATTATTAAATAGCCGTTGGGTAATTGCTAGTTCAATGCACCTGGACGGGTTTAAGATATCGGGTTCAAACCAGGTTGAGTGACCGGGTTTTGAACTGTTGGGTTTAAGCTGGTTTGTTTGTGAAATACCTAAACCGAGTCCTACCCTATGGGTTAAAACGGGTCCAAACCAGGTTGGCTAGAGCTCGGGTTCAAACCGAGTTCAGGTTAGGTAGGGTTGTCGGGTTCGATTCCTAACCCGGTTTAGGGTTACACCTCTAATATTGGACTGGCCGACATTGGCCACAGGGTTAGCTCTTAGATTTACACTCAACAATAACATATACTTTTAAAGCCATTTTGGAATATTAAATTTTAATAATCTACTATTAAATGTTGTTCGCCAACAATTTGAACTTAGAAAATAACCACTAGCAGTCCCAACTATTAACATATTGGCCTCCAATGGACCCTGACTAACAAAACCCTATCGCCATCAGTTTCCGGTCGCCGAAAAAACGTCTTTGGCTAGAAAACTCCATTTTGTCCGGAAAACTCAACCTTTTCGTCACAAACCTCTTTGCAACCTTATTACGGACCTTTAGAAACATTTTTTCTAGTAAAAGCCCTAATTAATGAGTTTGTCGGAAAACTCCCTTTTTCACCGGAAAAACTTCTTTTTGGTCGAAAAACTCAACATTTTCATCTCAATCCTCTTTGTAACCTTAGATTGGACCTTTAGAAACTTTTTTCTAGCTAGAAATGTTTTTCCGGCGACCGGAGCCTAACGACGTTAGGGTTCTGTTAGTCAGGGTCTATTGGAGACCAATATGTTAATAGTTGAGACTACCTGTGATTATTTTTTAAGACGAATAATTAAGATTATTAAATCTAATATTCCAGCCATTTTCTGATTGTGAACCTAGAAAAGTAAATCCCATCCCCCCATTTGCGGCCCCGTGGTAGGAGACTTGGGTTTTCCAATTGAGACTCAAGTTCAATTTTCCCTTGTGTCATATCGGGGTGGATATAGCCCTGAGCTTATGCTTAGTGGTTCGGCAATGATGGTGACAAACCCACCGAGGGGGGCTCGATGTTGAGCCACACCTTGGTTTTCATTCGGTTGTTACTTCAGTGAGGTAACTCGTGTGGACGCAGTACGGTTTTCGGAGGAACGTTGTAACCAACTCTGACAAACCCAGCACGAGCCCGATTAAAACAACGTAGTCTGAGCAGATCTTAACTAAGGCCGTTGTTTAGGCGGTGTAACATTAAGTCACCCAAGAAGAAAGTCACCGTTCAGAAGAAAAAAAAAAAGTAAATCCCAAACATGATGAAATTGCTTACGACAAGGTGACCATATCTTTAGACCCGATATAATCTCATAGTGTTGGATACAAGTTGGTATCAAACGTGTAGACTAACATCAACGCCATTATCATCTTTTATGCTTCAAAAACTTTTCAAAAAGTCATCATCACAAAGTCAGAAGCCATTTTCTCTCCACCAACAACATTTCTCAATCTTTCCTTTAAATTTCTTAAAAAAGAAAATCACTTTTTCCTTTTTCATTTTTTCGATTAAGTTCCTGCCAAGTTTCATTTCAGTTTAATTTAAGAGTAAATTGCATAAAATATCCTTTATGTTTTCTCAAACTTGCAGGTTCCAGCCTTAATGTTTAAAAGTTGCTAAAAACAGCCTTTAAGTTTATTTTTGTTACGGGTTCAATCCTTTACAGCTAACCACGTTATTTTCTTCGGTTAATTTCCCTCATATGCATAACATGTGAGGGTATATTCGTCATTTTGGTTGATCTTCCACCCACTTCAATTATAAAAAAAGAATATTTAAATTTTAACGTAGTTTAAACAAAGTTTGGTAAAACGTACGCGACTACAGAGGAGCACGATTACCGTTTGATAGTGTTTAAGTCTAACTAGCGGCATCCTAAGCGTCACCAGTTGCTGGATCGGACTACTGAACACGGTGTTACGAAGTTCTCTAATTTGACGGCATCGGAGTTCCGTGAGAGGTATCTAGGGTTGAAGAGTCGTTTGTCGTTTCCGTCTGATGCGAATAAGGCGCCGATTCTTCCAACTGATGATAATCCTGAAGAGTTTGATTGGCATGATCAAAATCTGTGTTAATCTTTACAGCTTAGTGGGCTAGCTTAACAAAATTTCTATCTTAATTCCGGGTTCGCCGGAATCCGGCGAAGTCGCCGGAGAAGAAGACCGGAAAAGAGGGTGTTTGGTTTTTAAAAGTTTGGTTTTATTGCACATTAGTCCCTGCGGTTAGAATTTTTTTAAAATAGGTTAAACCTTAAATATTCTTTTTTCTTATAATTGACGTGGGTGGAAGATCAACCAAAATGACGAATATACCCTCACATGTTATGTATGTGAGGGAACTTAACTGAAGAAAATAACGTGGTTAGCTGTAAAGGATTAAACCCGCAACAAAAATAAACTTAAAGGCTGTTTTTAGCAACTTTTAAACATTAAAGCTGGAACCTGCAAATTTGAGGAAACATAAAGGATGTTTTATGCAATTTACTCTTAATTTAATGAAATTAGATGAACATCAACTATTTCTTTCATTAATTTATTAGTTTTTGGTTTTATTCTTCTTTTTAATTATAATTTTGTTCTGATCGTTGTTTGTTACCAAACTCACAATCACTCTTTTTATTTTATTTTATTTTATTTTATTTTATTTTATTATTATCTATAACAATACACACACAGCGAAATACTTATCTGTTTCTTCTTCCTATTCAACTGTCTCGAAACCCTAATTTAAACTTCCTTCAAATTAAAACACAATTTTATGATCAAATCATCAATTGTTCATCGATAATCATCATTTTCTTCAAGTTCTATCATCCGATTCAGTTAATTTCAATTTTGACGTACGGTTCTTATCTAGGGTTTCGAATCTCAAACCCTAATTCGTAATAAATCTTATCTGAAGGTGTTATTGTTTCACTAATCATTGATCATCATTTTCTTCTTCAATTCTGTTATCTGATTCAGGTAATCTCAGTTTTGCCGTACGGTTCATGATCTAGGGTTTTGATTTTGTTCAAAATTGGGGAAAATCATTGTACTGTTGTTCTCTGAAGGTGTTATAGGTTCATAGATCATTGATCCTCATCTTCTTGTTCAAATTTTGTTATCTAATTCAGGTAATTTTGATTTTGATACATGATTTATGATTTAGGGTTTTGAATTTTGAAATTGGGGGAAATTAATTTAATTTTGTGTTTGTTGTGACGTGTATGTAATTGAAGTAAGTCAACAAGTCAACCATGATTAGATCGTACGGAAATCCAGTTATGCTGAACATGAGTTATGATTCATCAACTGAAGAACATGAATCAGCTGTTGATTCTGAACAGTTATTGAGTGAAGATTTTGAAGGATTGAGTTATGATGAAGATAAGATGAGGTTAAAGCTTCAAGAGCTTGAAGCAGCACTGCTTGATGATGCTAATGAAGTTGATGATTCGGCCCATAATCGGAGCATGGAGATCGAATCTTCAGGGTTTTTGGGTTCTGGTTCCGCGCTAGAGTCGCCAAACGGGTCGAATTCGTATAACTCGTATGTTAGGACGGGTGCGATTACTCCAAAAGACTTGCTTTTCGAGTGTGCGTTGGTGGTTTCGGAAGGAAACGTCGAAGGGGCGTTGAATATGATAAACGAGCTGCGTCAAACAGTTTCGATTGATGGAGAGCCGTCGCAGAGGATTTCGGCCTACATGGTGGAAGCTCTTGCAGCTCGTGTGGCGGTTTCAGGTAAAGGTCTTTACAAAGCTTTGAAATGTAAAGAACCGCCTTCGAAAGATCGGCTTTCGGCTATGCAAGTGTTGTTTGAGGTCTGCCCGTGTTTCAGGTTCGGGTTCACGACAGCGAATGGGGCGATTTTGGAGGCGTTTGTAGGGGAAGAAATGGTGCATGTGATTGATTTCGATATTAACCAAGGAAGCCAGTATATAACCCTGTTGCAGACGCTAGCGGGTCAAAGCCCGAGACCCCATTTGAGGTTGACCGGTGTTGATGACCCGGAGTCGGTTCAACGGCCCATTGGCGGGCTGAACCATATTGGGATGAGACTCAAGGAACTCGCCAAATCCCTCAATCTCGACTTCGAGTTCAACTCCGTGGCGGCAAATATAGCGGTAGTTGAACCCGACATGCTTAACTGCAGGGCGGGTGAGGCCGTGATCGTGAACTTTGCATTCCAGCTCCACCACATGCCCGATGAGAGCGTTTCCACCGTCAATCAACGTGATCAGCTTCTGAGAATGGTGAAGAGTTTGAACCCGAAACTCGTGACCGTAGTTGAACAAGATGTAAACACGAATACAGCCCCGTTTTTGCATAGGTTTCATGAAGCATACAATTATTATTCTGCTCTGTTTGATTGTCTTGACGCGACACTTCCACGAGAGAGTCAAGAAAGAGTGAATGTGGAGAAACAGTGTCTGGCTCGCGATATAGTTAACATAATCGCGTGTGAAGGCGAAGAGAGGATCGAGCGGTACGAAGTGTCGGGAAAGTGGAAGGCGCGGATGATGATGGCGGGTTTTAAGCCGTGCCCGATCAGTGAAAATGTGAATGATTCGATTCGAGAACTGATAAAACAGTATAGTGATAGGTATAACATGAAAGTCGAACCGAATGCAGTTCATTTCGGTTGGGAAGATAAAGTGTTGGTCGTCGCTTCGGCTTGGAGGTAAGGTAAATCTTGTTTATAAGATAAGACTTGTATTGTTGTAACTTGCAACTTTTTTTTGTTATCAGAGTGACTCTTAACCAATCACTTATTATTGTTTCGTTTCTCTTGGTAGTCAGGGTAAACAGGGTTGGAACTGTAAGCTACCACCAGTCTTGGGCCTAGTATGAAACTAGTCCAAGAAGCATGGTCCTCAGAGGTTCCAACCTGGTTAAGCCCGTCGATCCTTAATATGTCTTACAATTTAAACACGAAGCCGGTTATAAGTTATAATCAGGCCTGTTATATAATAAAGTTGCATTATATTTGTGGGTGTAAATTTTTGTGGATCGATGTATGTAACTGTAACATATATATCTATATTCGTTAGTGTACATGATTTTTAAAATGGATGTATGTAGTTGTAACCTCCTTCGAGGTCTTGTATCTAGACACGATTGTAAATTTGATTTATGGTCAACACTATTTAAAAACATTTATCTTGATATGGTGCACTTATGATATACAACAAAAGATTTTTCGACTATAGGGCAAAAGTCAGCGATACTTACTAGACTAGTTCAAATGTAATATGATAATTTTATTGTAACCATATTCTTCGCAAGTTCTTAGATATCGCGAAGACCAGAAAAAACGGTATTACTTTTCATATTTGAAAAATGTATCCGTCCAATTGTATCTTTCTCATATTTGAAAAAACGGCATTACTTTTCATATTAAAATCTTCTGAATATAACAAGTCAGCAAGTCGTAATATTCTAGGATCAACGTAAACGTTTTCAAGTCTGAATTTGATTTACTAAAGTACATATCCATCTCACTGAAAAGATTAAAAAATCTAAGAATTGTGCGACAGAAAATGTAAGTTAAAAGACGGTTAACTGAACTTTGCTGACTACTGGTAAACTCACCTGTCTGGAGACGTAAATTCGATTCTATCTTGGGCCAGAGGGATATCATGATGAAGTGACGAATTGAGGCTTTAATCTCAGTTTGAACTTGATGGGAGACGAGGATTTACGGATTTCATCCGTTTTCACGCATCGCAGGAGGAGGGGGGAGGTCTTACGGCGGTCGATGAGTCACCTTGGACATAGCCCTAAGTTAGGTGAATTACACATGAGATTATTTGCTTTAATAAACAGAAATAAAATAATAGATAAGCATGGATACCTGACATATTGGAGAACAAACAGATAAGTACTATGCCTACGAATTAAGATAAACAGGGTTATTGTGAAGTTTGGTAACAAACACATAATTAAAGAATAATAAATTAATTAATCAAGATATAAATAGTTGTAAGCGACCCATTAATTAAATCGAAAATTTTCAATAAAACCTTCTAGAAATTCAAAGGACAGAAAGCGAAATTCACCTACTTGGTGACAGAGAAAATAGTTTTTTTTTTATAAATACAGACCACTATATATGACATATATTTAATGTTCTGAATTTACATCGAGATAGATGGTAAATAGGTAACAAACAGCGTCGCTATCTTTCTTTAATTGCAAAACTAAGTTTTTTAAAAACTACATCCATAGATCTCGGGGTCATAACATTACTATCATGACCCTTTGAACTCGACTTAGTAGGTCCACAGTCTCTTACACTGGGAAACCAAAAATATCAAAAGCAAATGGGATAAACAATACTGGTTGTCAAGGCACGTTTTCTCGTGTTTGGTCACTTTACCCGAAGCAATCTGACCCACCGTGAAACCACTACCCCTTAAGCCCACAAGCAGGGAAACCCCTGTTAGATCCACACATGCATGTCTTCCTCCTACCCATCCAAAGACCAAAATGTCGGTTGGTCGAAGTGTAGATCTCCATTCCAGTGGGTCAGTTAAGAAATTAACGGGTGTCTCTTTCTTAGCAGAAATATTAGCGCGCCTGAATATGTCAAAAAAGGATATCCCTAACCAAATCATCTCAGAATTTGAACCCCGGGAGCTCTCTACAATGATCTGCATGCTCATCAAAAGAATCCAAACACGCCTTATGACAAACAGGGCATATCTCATCAATTGAAAATAAAGAATCATGAGCCGATACTTAAGGATAGTACGGTACTTCACCAGCAACATATGTTGGCCTAACCTATCTATAGGTATAGCAAGAAGAAAATCTTGTGCATGTGTGTTCTCGGACACTCAAAAAACGGCTTTTTGTCTAATGGTTTTTTACTTCAGCCGTGAAAATTCTTATCTTAATTTTTTAATGACAAAAAAATATGAATTTTAATTACGGTTATAATATATTATCGTTGAACAAAACAACAAATTACGATAAAGTGACAGGTAAATGGACAACACCTAGTTTGAAACTAGTCCCAAGAAGCATGGTCCTCTGAGGTTTCAATTCCAACATGGTTAAGCATGACAAATCCTTAATATGTCTTACAATTTAAACACGAAGTCCGGTTATAAGTTATAAAAGGCCCTTGTTGTATAATAGAGTTGTTTTATATTTGTTGCAGTAAATTTTTGTCGATAAATTTGATTTATTTAATTGTAACCTCTATATTCAAAAGCGTATATGATTATAATTTTTTTTACTAATCAATGTATGTAGTTGTAACCTTCGTGGTCTCATATATAGAAATAATTGTAAATTTGCTTTATTTTCAACGGTTGTAACATTTATATGTTATATACATCTGTCTTGAGAACTTTTGACTGTAGCTATTAACATATCCAAAGTCAGCTCAAGGGGTCGATACTTGATTGACCAATTCATATGTAATGTAATATATTATTTCAATCGTTTTCTTAGCAAGTTCTTAAATATCTAGAAGAACAGAAAAAACAGCATTACTTTTCACATTTTAAGTGTGTTGGTCCAGTTGTATCTTTAGTTGACCTAGATTAAAGCTAATAAAATCTTCTAAATATAAGTCAACAAGTCTGGATAACCTCTTATTCAAAGTTATGTAAAAGAATCTCTAGTATCAAAGCATGTTATAAACAAAACATAAGCAAGTCCGGCATCGATTTAGTGACATACCTATTCATCTCTTTTAAAACTTAGGGTGCGTTTTGTCACACCCCTAAAACCCGGGAAAAACTAATTGGTATCTTCATTTCACAACGGAAGTATTAAATACAAAATAAAACTTAATAAAGCAAAGTACTCTAAAATACAAGGTATTCTACAAAGATTGCTTTATACATAGTGAACCCATTCTAATAATAATTTAATTGTCTTCTTGGGTTTCCCAAACCATAATGATCCTTCTATTCCAACTGTTCCGTTGCCTAAAGCTAACCTGAGAAGACATGCTTAAAAGTGTCAACATAAAGTTGGCGAGTGCACAGGTTTTGACGATAAAATTTGTAAACATTTAGAAATTAACTTTGATAAACATTTCTTTGGAAAAATTGTATTAGAAATAAATCCCTCGGAATTCATATAGACATTCCTTTGAATATTTGATATAAATTCTGACAAACTTTTTGGTATAAATTTTTATTTGATAAGTATAAAAACTCAATATAACACATAAGACTATCATAGACTAGGCAAGGAACTACGACAAGAACACTACCAAGAGCCTATAACCAAACCAAAACTTGATTTCCCCTAAAACATTTTCAAATATATATTCCCTCGTCTTGGAAACCAGGGCGACTGGTTGCGAGAGTGGGTTGTCAAACCCGATAGATCTACAATACAATCTGAGGTCTAACGATTAATGATTATGGATGCAAAGGGGCCTCCATGTATTGAATCCACGGGTCTATACTACAATTACTCAAGGTCATCATAAGGTTACAATTAAACATATTATCTAATTGTCATACTTAATAAACAATATATAACTTCTGTTAAATAGAAATCATCATTTAAAATGGGGCCGTGAAACCACACGGAAAATTTGTAAAGTTTGTAAAGTAAGTATGCTTTGTCCCGAATATATAAAACCAGTGAAGTAAAAAGGGGGCGTGACTCACATGGATTCCGTGCAAATGCCAACAATTAAAATTAAGTCCAAGAAGGAT
This sequence comes from Scalesia atractyloides, assembly GCA_947069175.1. Taxonomy (NCBI): domain Eukaryota; kingdom Viridiplantae; phylum Streptophyta; class Magnoliopsida; order Asterales; family Asteraceae; genus Scalesia; species Scalesia atractyloides. The sequence goes on along the minus strand of CAMTDV010000013.1, from coordinate 66,313,513 downwards.
ATTCACCCACATGTGTCCTAACATGTATAAGACACTAATAATCTAATACTGTGTCTACCTGGCAAGTTGATCACCCGCCTTGTTAGACTAAATGAGATGTTTATCCTTATGAAAAAAAAAAGTTTAACTTAACGAACCGTTGGTGAAAATTATTTGAGTGTTTTCCGTTATATATTAACACATAACAAATAATAACATATAATTTCACATAACACCGGGATCTCCCGAAACCTTAATTAATAATCCATTTAATGTATAATCTATATTATTGATTTCTTAAAAGAAATATACATATTTTCAATAAGACACATAGTTGGAAAAAAATATATTTATATTATTACATTTATCAAATCCGTTTGATCAAAAAGTATCATTTGTCACATAAACCTAATAAGTATATTTTAACTTAGCCGTGTCAATAATTATACTCATATAGTCATCTATATATTTATCGTTCTTCGAGTATGTTTACTGAATATCGTACATTCGACTTTTCGGGTTATTATTATCTAACAACTTATTCACCTAAACTTTGAAAATGGATGTTTTATATCAAAAATACATTCTAAAACCAAATTGATAAATTTTTATATCAAAACACAAAGACTTTGATTTCGATGAAATACCATTTTTTCACATAAAATGATAGATTTTTGGATAAACTATACTTATAATTTTTGAAACTTTATTGTATGAAAATAATGTTTTGGATACTAAATAACCAAGTCTTGTTTTTAATATTATAACATAACCAATTTATCATAAAATCAACATCTAACATATTCATGTCCTAAAATCACTAAAACTATCATATTTCATGCAATTTCACACACTTTAACTTATCAACTTTGCAAATTTTTAAGTCTTATCATATATATATCATTACATGTAATAAAAATAAATATTTATTGCCTATTTGTTTATTTTAAAATGAACTTAATTTGCTGCTATAAAACAGGTTCATAAAATCATCTAGTTAGACATAAATTTACCCGAAAAGCACCAAAACAAGCATACAACACCAATTTAAAAACCCATACAAGTGATGTCTGTCGTGAAGAACATACAAAAACCGAAATAAACTACGTAGATAGGATAAGTCGGGTTTGAACAAAGGAGGATTGTGGAAAGTGTTGTAATGTTAAGTATCAATTAAATACTACTGGAAATGAAACTTGATTGTGGATTTTGTTGATTATTTAAATTATACCATTAAAGTTTGGATTTTATCAATAGGAAAAACAATGGTTCTCTGAATTTTAGATTGGTAAGGAGAGTACAATTTTATGTTTAATCAAAACACTTATATAGACATGAGTGTTAATCTAATTAACCAGTTGTGATGCTCACCGACTAAGTACTCCGATTAATACATAATGGAAGGTTACCACATGAGCACCAATCACAATTACTAACCCTAGTCCCACATCAAATATATCCCACTTTATAGAACTCTCAGGAATTGAATGATTAAAGATTAAAAGTAAAGATAATGCAATTAGTTACAATCAGTTAATCAAATCCAAGGTGAAAAGCATCGAATGCTTAGATCACCGAGTCCAAACAGTTGTCAAAAACATATAAAAGCATCTAACTTACATCAATCCTCCATCCGGAGGAAACTATAAAAAGACTAGCCACTCATTTTGTACAAACAACCGTCAAATGCTTGAGAGATCGATGAATTCATGATCGTGATGTTGATTGGTGTAGAACAACGATGGTTGAGAGTGAAAAGCTTCGAACTTTGGAGCCCTAAAAGTCTTTTGTTCATCCTTGATAATTGATTAGTGAAGTCCCCTGATCAGAAACCCTAATATACATGCAGGCGCATTTTTTTCATTAACTGACCGTAAGCTACGGTCTTAGACCGTAACCTACGGTCAGTAAGCTCTGAATAACATTTCGCTGAACTGTAAACTATGGTGTAAGACCATAACTTACGGTGAAGAGTCTCTGGTTAATCCCCTTTCTGAGCAAGCAAACTATAGCCTACGGTCAATCAACCGTAAGCTACGACGGGTTCCTCCATTTCCTTTCACTTTGCATATCAACTTCCAATTAAGTACCAATAAGCCCTCAACTTCTAATCTTTCCTTTTTCTTGTGTTCCTGAGTTAGCTCTTGGCCCGAGCAAGTCCCGGTTGGCATCTTTTACTTCGTAACTGCATCACGGATGTTCCGCATCATCTCTAACCTTCTTAACTCAACCGAATTAATTCAGTTAACCTGCAAAACAACCAGTTCTCGTAGTTATCTCATTCAACGCATATAACCACTCAAAACTAACTAAAAACACATAGAATATGATCATTAATGCTCGGGTTTCACCCTTTCCATCAACAAGTGATAAACCAAATATACATTTTAATCCACATATTTTCTACATAAAATATGGTATATAACTCTGTTTCAAAATAGTTTTAAAAATTATACTTTTAATTGTCGAAAACTTAGCCTAAAAGTACATGTTTATACACTGAAAATTCGTTACGAACACCAATAAGTTACCAAACACTTTTAAGCCTATCGAAACATCAAATAAACGCACATAAGTGCCGTGAACACTTGAACACTTTAAGACCCGAGTTTTATACTCTTTATATCATCATAAAAATACCATATTTTCAGACCTAGGTTATTCATCCTTAATAACGCTTAAAATCATCGTTTTAACATCATTTTGATACCGAAACAACACCCAATCTTTATGAAAAATCCAAAGTTCTTTTAAACCTTTTTTGACCAGATTATATTACTCATAAAACTTTATCAAAAACTTCTTTAATTCAGTTTGTAAATTATGCACAAATCCCTAATTTTTACACACATTTAGGGCACCAAAATACATCAAACAAGGGATCATCAACTTTTATGAACTATTTTGATACTAAATACATGAATAAAATGCAGGTTATTTTCTGTTTTAACAAGATCTTTACATGCATGATCATCATCTTCCAAATAATACATATTTAAACAATCTTTTAAGCATCACACAGTACATATATACTATCATACATCTACAATTTTGTATACATAAGTAATACATCATTTGAAAACCCATTTCATGTATCTTATGATTTGTTTATGAAAACCATTTTAAAACATCTCATTAGGTGAATCATCTTGCACATAAACATGAAATAACAAAAGAATGAATTAGAGATTACCACAAGTACTATGCTAGGGATGAAAAACAAGATAAAGAACGAGCTGAGAGCTTCGGGTTAGTAGTGTGTAGCTCCTAATTTAGCTCCAAGTCTCGAAAATATCGCTTCCAAGCTTTATAATTTGCTGGATTCGTATGTGTTTATGGGTTTATGACGAACAAAAAGAAAGTGTAGGTTAGAGATGAGAGAGCCGTGAGTATGAGGGTGTTATAGTTGGTTTGTATGCTGAATTTTGGAGTGTATAGATGTCTATAATTGAACTTCTTGCTAAACTCAAACCCTCTTCATAACTTGCTGAATTGTTATTGTTCTTGGAGGGTTTTGTTGAAAGAAATTCAATGAGATAAAGAGAGGAGAGAGTCCGTAGGTTTTAAGATAGAGAATAGAGTTCTTTTGTGGTGTTTTAACAAGTGAAAGAAGTGGACAACAATAATGTAAGGACATACAATTGTAATGATCATTTTTCAAGTCCCAAAGCATGGGTTTTATGTCTACAAGTTTCATCAAACAAAGACCAAAGTGGGTGCCTTGTTTCAGCCGTGAATATAGAGACAGATAGAGTTATGTTTGCGTTTCAAACTTGAAATGGAAATAGAGTGCAAGTATGGAAAAGTTCTTGCATGGTAATGATGGAGATACAAGTACCCATACATGCATTTGCATTACAAGCAATTCACAAAAGAAAACAACGGGCCAAGGGCTGGTCTACGGCTGAAATGGAGTGTGGTGGGTTACAGTAATTCTTGGCACTTGTGATTGTAGTGTTGTAGGATGTAATTAGGGATTTTGTATGATTAGTTTAAGGCTTAATTAGGATGTTTAATGTTAATTAAAGCCACTAATCAGAATATATATTTTAGTTTTTTTTTTGCTAAATAAAAATTAACACTCATTCTAAAATAAATTCGGGTGCAAAAACGTCAATTTATTGAAGTAATTTACTAGTAAGGGTAAAAACCAGACAATAGGACGTCTAATTATTATTTATAGGCTTTCACACAATATTGCACCAATACACTTAATAATGTCAATAATTTAATGTTCCAGTCATATTGGAACAAATCCAATCATTAAAAATTTACTAGGTTATCACCAACGTTCGGTTCAGACAATTTTACCGTTACGCAATTAAACAAATATTTTTATTTATCGTATGCAAACGTATGCATTTAAATGGACTTTTCTAGAATATTGTAGACTAAATTCAATACTTATTAAGACTAAATGTATGTAATAGTATTGAACATGATTAATAAGGCGTATGGATTAGCCCGATTAATTGTCGAGTGTCACGCGTTCGGTTCGCGGAATGTTTTGGAATTCGAATTGAAATTTGTATATGAATTAGAATTTAAAGGAATTGGAAATTGTTGGAATTGGAATCTCAATTCCATTATTTATGTGTTTGGTTGTCAAATGAATTGGAATCCATCACTCCGGCACCCACCACCCCTGGTTCGGGTGGGAACGGTACTGGTCGAAAAGATTTGCGTCGAAATGGTTCGGGCCAAAATGGTTCGCGTCAAAACAGTTCTGGTCTAAAAGATTTTTGTTGAAATGATTCGCATCAGAGCAATATGACTCCCAACGGTTCACTTCAAAATGGTACAGGTCAAAATGGTTCGTGTTGAAATAGTTCGCATCGAAACGGTTCGTGTTAAAATGGCTCGGTTCCAAGCAGTTCGATTCCAAACGATTCGCGTCAGAATGGTTTGAGTCGAAAAAACTCATGTCAAAGCAGTTCAGTTCCAAATGGTTCACTTCAAAACGGTTCGGAACGAAATGGTTTACAATGAAAGTGTTCGGCGCGAAACAATTCACGTCAAAGTAGTTTGGTTCAAAGTCTGTGTCAAAACGGTTCAAGTCGAAACAGTACGGGTCGAAACGATTTGGTTCCAAACAATTTGCGTCAAAAAGATTCAAATCCAAACGGGTCTCGTCGAAACAGTTCGAGTCCAAACAGTCTGCGTCAAAATGGGTCAGTTCCAAAAGGTTGGAGTCAAATGGTACGGGTTGAAATCGTTTGTGTTGAAAAGGTGTGGGTCGAAACGGTCAAAGATTCCAATGAGTTTACTTTAATTCCTTCACATATATGAAGAATTTTGAATTCCTTTAGCTACCTTCACATATAGGAAAGATGTTGAATTCCTTTAGCTAGATTTGAATAAATTCATGCCCAATTCAAATTTCAATTCCCTTGTCAACTAAACACATGAACATTGGAATTGAGATTCCAATTCCCACAAATTCCGTGAACCAAACATCTTAAGAGATGAAATTCAAATTCTCTTATATATCATTGAATTCTGCGAACCAAATGCACCATTAGAACTGCATAAAGAAAATGTAATTGTTTTTCTAATACAAAATGTCATAAACTAGTATTGGAGCCTGCACTTGCGGTGGGGTCGTAGAAGGTTGCTAATGAGGATGTGCTTGTTTCATGATATATCGATGGGTCATCATAGACCATGCAATCTCTAATATAAACGATGGTAAAAATAAGCTATCAACGAGATCAAGTAAACATGTCTAAAATTAAAAGTAATCTAAGCTAAATAAAAAATATTATATTTATTACTTGATATATTAAAGGATTGATATAGATCATGTATGTTTTTATCTAAACGACAGTATAAATAAGTTAAAAGCTATCTTTAATTGTAATAAGTTAAATAAATAATAAGTAATATAAAAAAAGATAAAAGAACAAATATTTGTTACAAAAAACTTTGTTAAACTTCAATGGTAGTATGATAACTCTATTGGAATTCGTGGGTCAAAATATAAATCGTCTATAAAAAGTTATTAATAGTTTTTTAAATCATTTACCTATTGAAGTTTAGAGGTATACATAAATTGTTTAAAAAATTATTATAGTTTAGGGTCGGATGATAAAATCTATTAAAGTTTAGATTAAAAAATATAAAGTAATTATAATAAACAATACTGTTGTAGCCTTTTATATGTAAATTAAACTTTCAAAACAATAATAAAATAATTATTTAGTGTTAAAGCCACAATACAATGAATGAATATTTAACACTCTATAAATTGGTTTTGTTAGTTTGTAGAATTGTTAACTAACATAAATTGAGTGAGGATTATGAGAAAATTACATATAAATGAAAAAAATAAAAATTAACTAAAAAACTTACCATTTTTTTTATAAAAAATCGTTACTTTTTATGTATAAAAAATTTTCAAAAAAAAACTTGTACTGCACATGTGCATTATATATGTACTGAACATGTGCATTATATGTATGTGCTGCACATGTGGACTATATGCTTAGTTTTAATATTTGAGTTTAGTTTAGATTTTAGGGTTTAGGATTAGGATTAGGTTTTTTGGTGTGGGGGGAGGGGGGTTTAGGTTTTTGAGGGGGAGGGGGTGTGGGTGGGGAGTTAAGTTTTTTGAGGGGTGCGGGTGGAGGGTTTACGTTTAGAGTTTAGTTTTAGGTTTTTTTAGTGTGGGTGGGGGATTTAGGTTTTTTGGGGTGGGGTTGGGGTTTAGGTTTTTGAGGGTGTCGGTGAAGAACGGGTTAGATGGTTTAGACTTTTTCATATTAATACACATGTGTTTACAACTTTTTTTTTTGAAAAAAGGTTCTTTTATATGTTATATATAGCGATTTTTATTAAAAAAATCAAATAAAATTAATATCTTTTTTAAATTTTTTTAATTAATTTTTAATTTTCTCATTTAGATTAATTTTCTCATTTAGTAAGCATAGATAGCTGACATTGGATAACAAGGAGATAATCATTCTTCTTACGGATTAAAATAAACATACTGATTGCGAAGTTCGGTAAGAAACAATCAAAGAAGAATAAAATCAAAAGAATAATAATTAATCGAGATAGAGATAAGTCCTCCCTACCCCATTAATTAAATCAAAATTTATCAAAGAAAATGATTTCGAACTTTTGCCCTTAAATTCATTTTAATTGATTTTCTTTATTTGTATCTCCCTCACTAAAATCTTCGACATTGGACTACAAAACTTATTATCCCATTATCGTTACGTCATCTGACATAAGAATTTGACTGTTAATTAAATAAATATTAACAATGTATTGTAAATTAACTAAACATTCAATACTAAAACTAAAAAAATTAAATAATAATAAATAAAACAAGACCAGTTAGACCTTTTTTTTACATTAGGTTAATAATTTGGAGAATTGGACAATAAGATATGAAGTAAATAAAAAATGGGCTTCTAGATCGTTAAAATAGATTATGTTTGAACTGGAACTAAGAAATTGGGATCAGTTACTAAATTATAATTTTTTTATTTGGTAAAATGTTTATATATTTTTTATTTACAAAAGAATATTATATATATAATATTTATATATAATATATAATAAATTAGTAGGTCGGTTTTTCTTTCCATAAAATCAATGGTGTCAACCTTAAAAAATGATTGGTGTTATACGAAATTTGACTATTATACGTTTTATATGAAACATGAAAAAGAAGATATCAGTTGACACCAACACTATGTATGTAGTTCTGCCAATGAACAAAGGGTAGGGCCACTACTCACACATATATACACAGGATACTCTAGGTTTTGATATCTCGTACAACTCATATATCCTTAAAAATGTAAGGAACTTCCACAAACATACGACTCTATCATTTGTAGGCTCTAACCAAAGACTTGATCATAATAAGCCATTACTATCATATATATTTAGCTCCTCTAATCGAAGTCTTAGCCATTACATGCCATGTAGATTTAAGCACATTAGAGCTTGAAGATGAAGAGTTTGGATTTCTTGTTGGTTATGTGTTGATAGTGGATAGGGGTGTTCATCGGGTTTTGGGTTTTTCGGGTCGGGTTGTTCCGGTTTTTTTATGGGAAAAAGTGACTCGATAACCAACCCATTTAAAGTTTAGGTTATTCGGTTAAGGTTAGTTTGGGCCGGGTTGTTCGATTTTTGGGTTTATTTGTTAAACGAAAAAAAAATGTTGTCTGTTTACAAAATATCATCAAAGTTCAAACATTTTTTTCTGACAGTATGCTATTATAATATTTAAAAGTCACAAAAATTATGGTTTCATATATTGAAGATTTCAAACCAAAACACTTCTATAAGAAGAAAACAATAAATGTTCAAGTTTTTTTTTCCGTTTTTGTGTTTCGGATTGTTTGGGTTTTTTGTTGAAAAAAAGTTACCAGATAACCGAACCATTTAAAGTTGGGACTTCAGGTTGATCGGGTTCGGGTTTTTTGGGTATTCCCTAATTCAGATTTTAGATAAAAATTGAACAGCCTTAATAGTTGAAGCCTTCTATGGTGTGAGATGGATGTGAAGGGTTGAACAAATTTAAAGCAACGAGCCTTAATAGTTGAAGCCTTCTATGGTGTGAGATGGATGTGAAGGGTTGAACAAATTTAAAGCAACGATTAAAAAAGGAGAGAGACGACGCGAGCGCATGTGTTAGTGGGCTTTGTCTTAGGTTGGATGAGTTGATTTTGTGTTTTCATTATTTGATTATCATGTCTAGAGGGCCATTTTGATATAGTACATGCACCCTCGTGGTTAGGGCGACAAACAAACCAAACGTTTGTATTTGTTCGTTTATTAAACAAACGAACACGAACAAGAAATTTCGTTCGTTTAGTTAAATGAACAAACATGAACAGAGTTACATTCGTTCGTTTATGTTCGTGAACGTTCGGTAACATGTTCGTTTGTGTTCGATAGTTCATTAGTGTTTTAGTTTTCTATATTTATTTAAGTACTTCAAAATTCTGACGAATTGAATATCTAATAAGTGTCAGCGTGTTATATAATCTATTCATGAACGATTGTTTGTGTTCGCTAGTTTCCATTTGTGTTCATGAACATTAGTTTGTGCTCATTTGTGTTCGTCAACGTTCGTTTTTATTTGTTGCCTGAAATTAACAAACAAACACGAACAAGTTCATTTACTTAACAAGTGAAGACGTCTCATTCGATAAGTGTTCGTGAACGATTCGCAAACACATATTTTTTTAACAAACGAACACGAACAAAGTCTTGTTCGTGTTCGTTCGATTCGTTTGCAGCCCTACTCGTAGCTACAATTACAAACTCAAATATTGTGTGCTTCAATATCGAGATACACTTGCTCATGATAGTTATCATGAAGCTTTTGTTGTAAATCTTTTCTTGATGAAAGATTGTCATAACCTAAGCTTAAAATGTTGTAAGCCAAATTTAAATGTTAAAAAGAAAAAAGAACATCAGGTTATCTAATTTAAATACAAACAGATTGTGCACATATTTCTTTTTATTTGTAAACTTCTTTTTAATATAGAGTGCTAATATGTAAAAATTAAATTAGGATTTTTTTTTTATTTTGGTTAAAAGAGGTGTATGCGTCAACTCACAAATACGTACGTCAAGTTATGATTTACGGTAAATCACACGCATGCTTTATGCGATCTGGCCCAAATTACGAGTTGCAGTAAATTACACTTTATTTTATTGTATTCCAAACAAGTCTTTTCATACAAGGTTTTGTTAAATTAAATTTAAGAAAGCCTATTTATCCTCCATAGTTTTTTTTTTTTTTTTTTATAATTGACACTTTTTATAAGTAACAATATTACAAAATCAATCATTATTCTAACTCTCACACCACTATAATTCATGACAAACTTCAAGCTCAAGAATAATGATTGTGAGGCTAAAAAATATAGCATGATTAATATATGATCCTCAAGAGCAAAAAGATCCCTTAAGGTCATGCAAACTCATACACCGCAAACTCCAAAGAAAAAACAAGAACACTTGGTGCTTAAGATTCACCAATGCAATGAAAATTTTACAAAAGAAAACGAAATGTTTCTTTAATTTTTTTCGCACAGTCTTGGCGAATCTTGAACGTGAAGTGTTTCCTTTTATTATTTTTTCTTTGAATTTTTTGCCGGATTTGGCTAAATTTCGGATTATAATTTTGCAGAACTTTGGAAACTTTCATCAGGTTGTGCTCGTAAATGATTAGGTATTCAAAATATTTCTAAATGCTTAAATTTTTGGATATTTATCATAGTGCTTTTGGGCTTCTTATGGGTCAGGCCTAGAACTGGACTACAACCGGGCCTACAACCGTCTCAGCAATAATTTTGTAGTGATTAATAAAATAAACCGAAATTGTAGTAATTAATAGAATAAATCAAAAAACTGAAAAGCAGAATTGCGCGTAGTTGTTGATTGTTATCCACTAACAATAACAATGGTTTAATAATTTGCGCATAGTTGTTAATGTTTATCCACTAACAATAACAATAATTTATAATTTAATGATTTTGTAGTAATTAATAAAATAAATTTAAATTATAGTAATTAATAGAATAAATCTAAAAGGGGAAAGCATAATGATGTGTAGTTGTTATTTGGTTAGAAACCTTGTGTATTAAACGGGCTAATTAAATATAATTTTATATACTAAGTAATAAAAAAGTTACATTTTTTAAATCGCCTATATTGTAGATTGAATAAACATGTATATTACACGGCTTAAATACACCTAATGTACTCAATTAACACAGACAATTATCAATATATGTTTTTGAAAAAAAATGAAGTTTGATGATATTGATATACTTTTTATTACATTTTAATTTATTTTTTTATCTATTATTAAGTTAGAAACTTGTGTATTACATAAATTATAACATTTTACTTTCTTTTTTAATTTATTTATTAATAGGTTAGAAACTTGTGTGTTATATGTGGTTGAATCAATTTAATATTAAATAGTTATTAATAAGTTAGAAAAACAAAAGAAAAAGTTAAGAAAAGAAATATGAAATATATAAAAGATAAGCAAAAAATATTAATAATTATATCGCAATAATCTTTGAAATTATTATTAAAATAAATAACCCGTTATATTAATCTATATATTGATTGACAAAACAATCTGTTTATATTTATTATATAGATATATTATTAAAATATTTCTTAGCTAAAAGAACCCAAAAATACGTAGAAATAATATATGTCATGTAAATAAGTGAGGATGAGAGGAATTAAAAAAAAAGGTGAAGAATAATGAAAATCTAATGTATTAATAATTTATTTATATAATTTAAAGATAATTTTATGTGAACTGAACAGGTTATTCATATATATTTGAATTTTAGTCTTATCGCCAATTAATATTTATATATAATGAATAGTTTTAATTATAGAAAATAAGTATTTATAATTAAGTAGGAGATAGTTAAGGATGGGATAATAAATATCTTTAAAGTAGTAGATAATCAAGAAGGAGAAATAATTAAGGAGGAAAAACAGGCGAAAAAACAATAAAATAGATAGTTTCAATGAATGACACATGTACCATATAAGTTTACTTTATTATATGTATAGATTGTTATGCACTGACGATAATTTAATAATTTAATAAACGATAGTTTTCATATATTAAAATAAAAGTTACTATGACGATTATTAAGATTATAAAGATGAGGCGTAGATTTGGTTTTTTAATGTGAAGTGAAAAAAAAAAAAATATTTAAACATTTACTTTAAACTTTAAAAATAGCGGGAGACATGGGGAAGATAATGTTGATGCTCTATCACTCCAAATATAGTTGGTTATTGGAACTGTAATTTGCCTCTTTGAGGCATGTGGTCGGTATCAACTTGAGTTCGCTTCAGTTTGCACCTTTCGGTCAACTCCACGTTAGTTTGGTTGTTGGAGTAAATTACACTATTATTTTATTGTGTTCCAAACAAGACTTTTCATACAAGTTTTTGTTAATTATCAACAAATTTAAGAAAGCCAATTTATCCTTCATATTTTTTTTTTTTATAATTGGCACTTTTTATAAGTAACAATGTTACAAAATCAATCATTATTCTAACTCTCTCGCCACTCTAATTCATGACAAACTTCAAGGCTCAAGAATAATGAATGTGAGGCTAAAAATATAGCATGATTAATACATGAACCTTAAGAGCGCAACCTGATGAAAGATACCTTAAGTTCAGCAAACTCATAATCCAAAATTTAGTCAAATTCAACCGCAAACTCCAAAGAAAAAACAAGAACACTTGGTGCTTAAGATTCACCAATACAATGGAAATTTTACAAAAGAAAACGAAACGTTTCTTTAATTTTTTTCGCACTTCTTGGCGAATCTTGAACATGAAGTGTTTCCTTTTATTATTTTTTTCTTTGAAATTTTTTGCCGGATTTGGCTAAATTTCGAATTATGATTTTTCAGAACTTTGAAAACTTTCATCAGGTTGTGCTCTAAATGATCAGGTATTCAAAATATTTCTTAAATGCTTAATTTTTAGATATTTATAATAGTGCTTTTGGGCTTCTTATGGGCCAGGCCCAAGAACTGGACCTACAACCGTGCCTACAACTGTCTCAGCAATAATTTTGTAGTGATTTAGAAAATAAATCTAAATTGTAGTAATTAATAAAATGAATTTAAACAGGGAAAAGCAGAATTGCGCGTAGTTGTTGATTGTTATCCACTACTAACAATAAGAATAATTTAATAATTTTCGCTAGTTGTTAATTGTTATCCATTAACAATAACAATAATTTGATAATTTAATGATTTTGTATTAATTAATAAAATAAATCTAAATTGTAGTAATTAATAGAATAAATTAGAAAGGGGAAAGCAGAATGTGTATTGTTGTTAACTTGGTTAAAATTGCATGTATTAAACAGGCTAATTAAATATAATTTTATATACTAAGTAATAAAAGAATTATATCTTTAAAAAACTCGTACATTGTAAGATTGAATAAATACGTATATTACACGACTTAAATTAACTAATGTAATTATTTAAAGCACACATTATCAATATAGTTCTGAAAAAAAATAACTTTGATGTATTATACACTTTTAAACATTACTTATTTTAATATTATTAAGTTAGAAACTTATGTATAATAATTAAAACTTTTACTTATTAATTATTTATTATAATGGTTGAACTTTGTTTTATTAGTGGTTGAATCAATTTAAATTATTAATGTTTTTTAATAGTTAGTAAAACAAAGAAAGGTTAAGAAAGAATATGAAATATTATACAAGATAGCATAAAATATTATAATTATATAGCAATTAATCATTGAAATTATTATTAATAAATAACATGTTTACATTAACAAATATATTGATGAAAACGATCAATTGTATTATATATGGATATATTATTCAAATGTTTCTTAGCATAAAGAGTACCAATAATATGTGAAATAATATATGTCATTTTAATTAAGTGAGATAGAGGAATTAAAAAAAAGCAGGTGAAAATTATGAAATCGAGGTATTATATTAATTTTTAAAAAATCATATTTGAAATTTAGTCTATATCGAATTTAATATTTATTATATTAATTTAATTAGTTTTAATTATCAAAACAAAATAAGTATTTATAATTAAGTAGGAGATAATTAAGGATGAGATAATAAATAGAGTTAAATACATGGTTGGTCCCTGTGGTTTGCAAATATTGCAGACTTGGTCCCAGTGGTTCACTAATTACACACTTGGTCTGGTGGTTGTAATTTTTGCACTCGGATAATCCTTATCACTAACATGTGTTAAATTTATCAGTTAAGTGTGTGCAAAATGACTAAATTAACCCTGACCAGTTAAAAAAATAAAAAGATATAAAGATGGGTGAGGCCCCTCATCTTCTTCCTCTCTCTCACTCTCTCTCTCTCTAAAAACCACCTCCACCTTAAACCAACCACCACTTCCACCTACAGTTCCACCGTCAACCCACCACCACTTCCACCTACACCATCACCTTCAACCCACCACCACCACCTTCACCGTCACCTTCAACCCACCACCGCAACCTCTACCACCACCCCCACCGTCACCTTCAGCGCACTACCCCAACCTTCACCACCAATACCACTCCAACCACAACCACTCAAACCCAAATCTGGCCGCCGGAAAAACGAAAAAGGAATCTGGCCGGGTACAGTTATGAATGGGAGTTTTGCGAGTGGTTAAGTCAGTGGATAATGTAGTTATGGAGAAGCGGAATCTGATTCACGTTCGAGCTCCAAAAGAGCTTTAATGGGCGGATGAGCAGGAAAATGGTTTGTTATCTAAAGGTTGTTGACATTGGGGTTCTGATGCAGTTCGTGTGAAGCTTGTTTAAGAGCTTCAAGGATTTGGAGAGCTTGTAGTGAGTTGTGTTTAGGGTTCAAGATTAAAGCTTCAGCTTCATCTTCCATGGCGGATGTTTATAGATGTTTTTGTTTTTGGTGTTTGATTTGTTATAGTTGTCTTATTGTTATTTGCTACAGAATCTCTTGAAATTATGGTGGATATTGATGTAATTTGTGGTGTGAGATTAGAATTTTGTTGATTTGTTAATGTTTTTAAGAGAGAGAGAGAGAGAGAGAGATAGATATGAAGGATGAGGAAGATGATGGTAGGCCTCATCTATCTTTATATTTCTTTTACTTTTTTTTAATTGGTCAAGGGCAATCTAGTCATTTCGTACACACTTAACTGAAAAATTTAACACATGTTAGTGATAAGGACCACCCGAGTGCAAAAATTACAACCACCGGGACCAAGTGTGTAATTAGTGAACCACTGGGACCGAGTTTGCAATATTTGCAAACCACATGGACCAACCAAGCATTTAACTCTAATAAATATCTTTAAAGTAGGAGAAATTAAAAAGAAGGAAATGAGGGAAAAACAAAATAATAGATAGCTACAATAAATGACATACGTACCATATAGTTTACTTTATTATATGTATAGATTATTATCTACTAACAATAATTTAATAATTTAATAAACGATAGTTTTCATATATTAAAATAAAAGTTACTCTGACGATTTTTAAGATTATAAAGATGGGGCTTAGATTTCGTGTTTCTAATACGAAGTGAAAAAAATAATATTTAAATATTTACTTTAAACTTTAAAAATACCGGAAGGTATGGGGAAGATGATGTTAATGCTCTATCATTCCAAATACAGTTGGTTATTGGAACAATAAAGTGTAATTTGCCTCTTTCAGGCATGTGATCGGTAACCTTTCAATCAACTCTACGTTAGTTTGGCTGTTGGAGTAAATTACACTTTTATTTTGTTGTGTTCCAAAAAAGTCTTTTTATACAAGTTTTTGTTAAATTAACCAAAAAATTTAAGAAAACCTATTCATCTCTATAGTTTTTTTTTATATATAATTAGCACTTTTTATAAGTAACAATGTTACAAAATCAATCATTCTTCTAACTCTCACACCACTCTAATTCATGACAAATTTAAGGCTCAAGAATAATGAATGTGATGTTAAAAAATATAGTCTGATTAATACATGATCCTTAAGAGCGCAACCTAATGAAAGATCCCTTAAGTTCATGTAAACTCATAATCCAAAATTTAGTCAAACTCAACCGCAAACTCCAAAGAAACACTTGGTGCTTAAGATTCACCAATACAATGGGAACTTTACAAAAGAAAACGAAACGCTTCTTTAATTTTTTTCACTGTCTTGGCGAATCTTGAACGTAAAGTGTTTCCTTTTATTATTTTTTCTTTGAATTTTTTTCCCGATTTGGCTAAATTTCGGATTATGATTTTGCAGAACTTTAGAAACTTTCATCAGGTTGTGCTCGTAAATGATCAGGTATTCAAAATATTTCTAAATGCTTAATTTTTAGATATTTATAATAGTGCTTTTGGGCTTCTTATGGGCCAGGCCTAGGAGCTGAACCTACAACCGTCTCAGCAATAATTTTCTAGTAATTAATAAAATAAATCTAAAAGGGGGGAAGCAGAATTGCGTATAGATAATTTAATAAATTAATTAACGATAGTTTTCATATATAAAAGAGTAAACATGATTCATGAAGTTTAGTCATTTTTGTTAATTAGTCTAAAATTCAAACTTTTTGAATCTAGGTTTTTGTGGTTTCATTTTGTTGCAATTTTCATCTAAAATTAAATTTTGATCAGATTTTTCAGTTAACATCCAGTTTTTTTTTCTTTTTCCTCCTTTTAATAAAGGACAAAATGGTGTTTTAACGTTCTATTATAACAAATTAAAAAAACTGACAATTTACCCTTCATTAAAAGGAGGAAAAAGACAAAAAAGCTAGATATTCACTGGAAAATCTGACCAGATTTTGCTTTTGGATATGACAACAAAATTGAAACCACATGGATCTAGATTCAAAAGGTTTGATTTTTAGATTAAAGTGACAAAAGTAACCAAACCTTATGGACCATTTTGATAGTTTAGTCAATATAAAAAAAGTTACTGTGACGATTTTTTAAATTCTAAAAATAGGGATTAGATTTGGTGTTTCGAATTTGAAGGGAAAAAATATGATATTTAAATGTTTGCCTTAAACTTTAAAAATAGAGGAAGATACGAGGAAGATGATGTGAATGCTCTACCACTCCAGATATAGTTGTTATTTAAAGAGTAAAATGTAATTTGCCTATTTAAGGCATCTGATTGGCATAACTTGAGTTCCTATTTAAAAAAAATAGATACCTTAATCCCCCAAGTTTGCTTTTCGCTTTGGTCAACTTTCACGTTAGTTTGGTTGTTGGAAAATGGGTAAAAGGTCTATTTTACCTCAGATCCTTGTTGTTGTTGTTGAATAAGAAAGGAAGAATGAGAGAAAAAAATAATAAGGGTCTACATATTTCCCACACATAGGTCTATTTACACACCCCTCACAGAGCTCGTCTAGGCCTGACGGTCGTCTAGGCCTAGACGGGTCGTCTAGGGTTTTTTGTCTCCGACCAGATCTATAACCTCGTACCATGTCAAATCAGTCACATCAGACGGGTGTCTATGTCTAGATGGGGACAGTATACGAAAGACCCAAGACAGGTCGTCTAGGCCTAGACGGGGCGTCTTGCATACTGATTTAACTATGGTTGATAATGCACGTGATAAAGTAATACGAGGCGTCTAGAGATATACGGGCATATATATTGGAATTCAAATAGTTGAAATAGAGACATGTAGAGCATTCTTCAACCTCAAAAAAAAGAGTCTGACGTTCTCTGCTTCTTCTTTACCTTCTATTTGATATCATTCAAAGCTGCTGAAATGTCATCATACGGGGACGACAACTATTTCTTTGGGTCGTACTCTGGCGAGTCTTGGGTGCCCGAAGTCGTTCCGGTAACAGTTATTATCTTAAATTACTTGTTGTTTTAATTATCTACTAATGATGATACCGTTTTTAGGGGAGATTGTCGTTCCCGATTCTAACGAGCAAGAAGAGGTTGTATCTAGTGTACAAGGAAATCAAAACAAACCGTTTCTAGATTTGAACACGCATCCCCTTGTTGATGACACATCCCCTGTAGATGACTCATACCATGTTGATGAACCATGTTATCCGGCGCAACAAGGGTTTCCGGATTATGGATACGGGTGTGAATATTCTTACGTGCAACAACACTATCCGGATGGATACGGAGGAGACGGTGGTTATCAGCAAGTCATTTCCTCGAGCAATCCTTACGAAAGTTACAATGCATCAAGCCTTTGTACACTCAACAAAACTATCCTGACGGTGGGGGTTATGGTGGTGAGGCACCCCTAGTGCAGGGAATCCGTACCTCACAAAGATGGTATCAAAATTATTTAGTTACATTAAACAAATGAATAAATAACATAACGCTATCGATGTTACATGTTTTCAACTCTCTAAATGAACTAAAGAACTGGGCACAGGAAACGGCAAACGGGGATGGTTTCGTTATTGTAACCCGACGATCAAAGGAAATTGGGGGAAGGACCGGGAGGGTATGGCTTGAATGTGACCCGTGGTGGTGAGCACCATACTACAACAACGGTTAGAAAAGCCGGAAGCAAAAAAAAACGGTTACCCGTTTTACCTGGTGGCTGTGCGAGACAATTCGTATAAAACCTGGGGGATAAAAGGGGGAAAGACTGAACATAACCACGAACTTTGTGAGGACCTGTCGGCCCACACTTTTGTGCGAAGGTTTACTCCCAACGAATATAGATTGATCGAGCAGCTGGTAGCTCAAAACATGGAGCCACGCAAAAATTTTCAAACGCTAAGGAAGCAGTTTCCCGACAAGTTCCATGTTCAGAAAGACGTACAGAACGCAGTTCAGAAGATTAGGGCCGAACAAAGAAACGAACTGACTTCCATGTAGTCACTAGAAAACATGCTGATTAAAAACGAATTTATTTACGACACTCAGGAGGAACACGAAACAGAGGTCGTAAAAGAGATTTTCTTTGTTCATCCATACTCGAGTCAAATGTCGCGTGCGTTCCTGCACGTTTGCTGATCAATTCCACGTACAAAACAAACGTATACAATGTAACATTTGTGTAAATCGGGTTTCGAAAACCCGCCCCTTTTATCAATCATAGAATAATTTGTTTTCGTGATTAGATATTTATTTATGTATAAAAATAAATTTATAAAATTTAAGGATTTAACCCATTAATCAAGAAAAACAAATCAACTAATTAATAACTAGTTATAATAATAAAAACAAACAAGGAAATAACGTTTTAAAAAAAATGAATGGGTGAACCGGGAGTCGAACCCGGGTTCCCCCAGCCACACACACGCAACAATACCGCTGGTCTACACGCACGTATTGTGAGAATATGAGAACTTAAAGTTCTTGTTTCAAATGTATGTTGAAACCTGCAACAACTGGCAGCGAATCAAGGACACGCTTTTCCTTCTTTTGAAATCTCCAACAGCTAAGCAGGATGTATTTTTGGCAAACTCGATTAGCCCGGCTGTCATCCTTCTGGCTAATCTTCCAATCATCGATTAACCTTACCAAAATCGAGCAAAGTCGGAACCTCCGCCACCCCTCTCTATAAATACTAGGCGAACTCTCTCAATCAACTCGCTCAATTCCTTCTCCTCTAATCGTAAGTTTACTCTGCTCAAACCTTTCCCCTCTGTTTCACCGGAAACCGCCGCTCCTCGCCGGAGAACAGAAGGAAACGCTATCATTGGTAACAATCCTCCACCTAACTATCTTAATTCATGTTTAGATTCTTTATCGAATAAGAATGAGAAATCACAATTCTGAATTAATGGTTATTCGGGCGGGTAAATGTTTTTGGGTTTATTCAAATGAAGAAGATGAGTTGCAGAATGTGTATGTATATAATAAAATTCGAGTTATAAACTGGGTTAGCACACATCCAGTGGTGAACTGTGTGCACACTAAACGCACACGATCCGAGTTCGATACTTGCAAGTGGCACCGTTTTTCTTTAAACTGTTCTTTTTTTTTTAAAACCAAATCATGCTGAAATCCATTGAGTTGTTAAATATAATACAACTTCTATAAAATACGGGTTAAGCACCCAGCCCAACTGGTTGGGCCAGGTGCAAACCAATCGCAGAGTCACTGGTTCGAGTCCCTGTTGTCACCCCGGTTGAAACATTTTTTCAAAAATTAAATAATTACCAAATTCTGAATGAAGCTAACAAGATTATAAGATTAATTAAAAACCGGATTCTTTCGGGTTAGACACGTAGCTCAGTTGGAAGAGCTGCGTGCACGCAACCGAGAGGTCGCGAGTTCGAGCCACATCCCGCGCAGTCAAACAGTCAACGAACCGGTCAGTCCTTGTCAGACCTGACAATATATATATATATTTTTTATTATTTTCATTTTTATTTTTATTATTAGTTATTATTTATATCAAGTATACATTATTATTTTAATTTTAAAACGATAAAAAAAATAATAAAACAACTAAAAATCTCAACTTCCTAAGGATAAAATTCTCAATAATAATACTATCTCAAATCTAATAAAGAGTATAAATCAAATATTAACCTGTTTATATTTACCGATTTATCGTGTATCATTTTAGGTTAGTATTCTTTCGTCGATCAAATCCTCAACTCGTGCGCTTTCATTATCAAGCAAGGAACGCACCCACTGTGAGTGAATCTCTACAAATTCCCCGTTTTAATCACGTTTTGGGGTGTATCATGTGTCGTACAATTCCTTTATTTTATTTAAACATTTGTGCTTATATCATCTTGTGATCAAATGTGTAATGGTTGTTGTGTGATTATTATGTGGATTAAATTTATCATTTCAGTGCACTCATTTCATTAGGCCCATCAGTTCCTCGTGGGATACGGGTTGAGCATCAGGTGCCTCATTAGATCTGCTCCGTTTGATTGAGCCTTGATCTCAAATACATCATCATTCATGTCATATATTCATTCAATGTGGTTTGTGATTGTTTACATATATATTTGCTCACATGTGATTTATGCACGAATTTTCGTTATTAAATAAAACAAGCAATTATTTAAAATGTTTTATCAAGGCTCACTCGCCAACTTTTGTTGACCCAAAATCTCCCCTGTTTTACACATGATACAGGTGATCCAGTTGAGGAAAGAAACACTTAGGATGGCCGTATAAACAAGTTATTGCGTTGGAATAAACATTTAGTTTTGTTTTTTTTTGTATTTGTATGAATTTTGTTTATTGGATATTTGAATTTGTAATTTGAATTTAATAAATATGAAACTTCGTAGTAAACATCATGAGCTTTGGTGATAACCCAATCATGCCCCGACTTTTATTCCGCTGCGGGTCGGGATGTGACAGATTGGTATCAGAGCTTGTGGCTATAGGGATATAGGATAGGTTATTAGACCCTTAGAGCCTACACTATAGTCGATTAAATTTTAATTGTTTATGTGTTACATGCAAAATTCATGATGTTTATATGTTTCATGTTCACACCCAATATTATGCAAGCACACTCACAAGTACATGTTAATATGCAATGCTCATCATAGTTCATATCCTCATAACATGCCATATCTATGAAAGCACACACCTCACGATTTCCATGATTTTTGCAATGATTTCGTATTTTTCAAATCACATCAAAGTGAGTTCTCACGACGGGCATGTAGTAACTGGAAGGGTACGAGTACCGGTAGTCGGAACGTCCTGTCTAGGCTTGGCATTCGTATAAATCCAAAATAAAGGACCAGTTTGCCTACCTGGGGACTAACGATGAGAGTACGAATGACCTATTAGGCCAAAGCATGCTATACCAAACGTCGTGTGAGCTAACCCCACTTTGAGTTGTCATTGTGTCTACACCTGGACACCCTCCTACCATACATCTCGCAATCATGTTTTACGATTTTCATTCGGGTGGTGCGAGTGTTAACCCGCAGACACCAATGTGAATCCTACTAAGCCCAATAGTCATGGGGGCCCACATGACTACACAGGCAATGGTATGGGGGACATTGGAGGCCCAAACATGAGCAAACCCAAGACGTCCTATGGATGTAGTTAAATTATTTTCAGTTATGTTGTTTTCATTCTTTTTTTTTACGACACATGACACCTAGGAAATTCTTGAACTCACAATCTTCCTACATATGTTCCTGTAGATGTCGGCTAGGCAATTACGTGGAGGTAGAAAGTCAGGAAAGTCAAACGAACGCTTGGCCACACAAATTGCTAAACAAATGGCCGTATTGCTTCCTGACATCGTGCTACAAGTTCAACAAGCCCCACCGCTAATCCCATCAACCCTCCCAACCAAGAAGACCAAAGCATCGCCAACCCTCCTCCCAAAACTCCCAAATGCACCTACAAACACTTCAAGTCCTGCGATCCCCCAAAATATGAAGGGACTGAAGGTGTCACCCCCCTCCTTCACTGGTTTGAGGAGATGGAAAACACCTTTCTCAATTGCGACTGTCCCGAGGACCGTAAGGTACGTTACGCGACTGGAAGGTTGTTTGGGGTAGCCCTTACCTGGTGGAACACGGAAAAGGGTAAGCGAGGTGTTGAAGATGCCATGGCCTTAACCTAGGAAGAGTTAAGGGAAATCATGACGAGACATTTCTGTCCAAGAAGCGAAATCAAAAAGCTAGAGGACGAGTTTCACGCATTGAAACAAAAGGAATGAGACCACACTTCATACAATAAGAGATTTCTCGAATTGAACCAGATGATCCCCAATTTGTTCACCCCCTTATACCGCCTAGTCGAACACTACATTCAAGGCCTCCCCTCGAAAATCCAAGATTCGGTTTTAAGCACTTCGCCTGCAACACTTGAAGCCGCAATGGAGTTAGCTACGGAACTCACTGAAAATCGCATTCGAAACGGCAAATTCAAGGATGAGAAGAAGAAAACACCCATTGAGACCCCAACTCCAAACCACCCAGTCTCATCCTTGAAGTTTGCTGGTAAGAGGAAGCGAAATGGCAAGAATTTTGCTGTCACCCAAACCAACCCTCCCATCACTGCTGCACCAATCACCCAAGTTGCCCCTCTAGCCGCACCATTCAAAAGGCCATACACTGGCCCACACCCAAAGTGTAACCGTTGTCAATACCATCACCCTCCTGAAAACCCATGCCAACATTGCACCAGTTGTGGACGTGCGGGTCACACCATCCAAAGTTGCCGTACCCTTCAGCGATTAAACCGCAGTCAACTTCCAACCCAAACCCAAAATCAAATGGTGGGCCAAGCCCAACAACCCTTACTTCTACCACCTGCACAACACGCAGCCCAACCTTACTACCAACCCAACTACCCCATGATGCAACCCATGCGAGCCTGTTTTAATTGTGGGGACCGAAACCACTTCAGGAACACTTGTCCACGCCTAGTGAACATCATCCATGCCCAAGCTCAAGCGAACCCGGTAAACCAAGCCAACCAAGCTCCTCCACCTGCCAGAGGAAGAGCTTTCAATATCAATGCCAACCAAGCCAGGGCTGACAACAATGTGGTCAACGGTACGTTTCTCATCAATGGTAGTTATATATCCATATTATTCAATACTGGTGCGGATAAGAGCTTTGTGTCCTTAGAATTCGAATCTATCCTCGACCAACCTCGTGTTAATCTCATTGAATCTCTAACGGTGGAAGTTGCTGACGGAAAATCCACTTCATTAAATTCTATTATACGCGATTGTACTCTCACCCTAAACAATCACGATTTCCCAATTGACCTCATTCCTATGAAGTTGGGAAGTTTCGATGTTATAATCGGTATGGACTGGCTCAGCCAGCATCACGCAGAAGTGGTGTGCCATGAAAAATTCATTCGTATTCCTCTCGCAGACAGTCAGACACTACGTATTTTTGGGGAAACCCCTTCGAAAGGACTCAAATTGATGTCCTGCCTTCAAGCTCGAAGTTATCTCCGCAAGAACTACGTCGCATTTCTAGCTCACGTCGTCAAGAAGGGAGGCAAGGAGTGGAAGCTCGAAGATATTCCAATTGTGAAGGAATTTCCACAAGTTTTTCCGACGACGTTTCAGGACTTCCTCCTGTGAGAGAAGTCGAATTTCGCATCGATCTTGTGCCTGGCGCTACACCGGTCGCAAAATCTCCTTATAGGTTAGCCCCATCCGAGATGCAAGAATTGGCCAGTCAACTACAAGAGTTGACTGACAAAGGATTCATACGTCCTAGCTCATCGCCTTGGGGTGCGCCTGTTCTTTTTGTGAAGAAGAAAGATGGAATGTTTCGCATGTGCATTGATTATAGAGAACTCAACAAGTTGACGGTTAAGAATCGCTATCCACTGCCTCGCATTGATGACCTCCTGGACCAACTTCAAGGCGCCACCTGTTTTTCCAAAATCGACCTTCGTTCTGGTTATCATCAGCTTAGAGTGCGCGAGGAAGATATCCCAAAAACCGCCTTCCGAACTCGTTATGGTCATTACGAGTTCATGGTTATGCCCTTCGGTTTAACCAACGCCCCCGCTGTCTTCATGGATTTAATGAATAGAGTATGCAAACCCTACCTCGACCGTTTCGTCATAGTCTTCATCGACGACATCCTTATCTACTCCAAGTCCAAATCCGATCATGAGAGACACCTTCGACTCATTCTTACACTCTTAATAACTGAAAGGCTTTATGCTAAGTTCTCAAAATGCGAATTCTGGTTAGGAGAAGTACAATTCCTTGGTCATGTCATCAATGTCAAGGGGATTCATGTTGATCCTTCAAAAATCAAGGCAGTACAAGAATGGCAAGCGCCACGTACCCCTACCGAAGTTAGGTCTTTTCTCGGCTTGGCTGGTTACTACCGACGCTTCATTGCCAATTTTTCCCGTATCGCCGTACCGCTCACGGCCTTGAATCACAAAGGAAAACCCTTCATTTGGGGACCAAAGCAAGAGGAGGCCTTCCAAACTTTAAAGCAAAGGCTTTGTGACGCACCTATCCTTACACTCCCTGAGGGTTGTGATGACTTCGTGGTTTATTGCGACGCGTCAGGGCAAGGACTAGGCTGTGTATTGATGCAAAGAGGAAAAGTGATAGCCTATGCCTCTAGGCAACTCAAAGTTCATGAGAAGAATTACACCACCCACGACCTAGAACTTGGAGCCGTTGTGTTCGCTCTCAAGATATGGAGACATTACCTCTATGGTACCAAGTGTGAAATATACACTGACCACAAGAGTCTCCAACATATCTTCAACCAGAAAGAGTTGAATATGAGGCAACGAAGATGGGTCGAACTTCTCAACCACTACGACTGTGAAATTCGTTATCATCCTGGCAAGGAAAACGTGGTGGCCGATGCGCTCAGTCGAAATGGTTATACGAACTCTATTCGTCTTCTATGTTCGCAAATCATAACCGACATCAAAGATCGAATCCGGGCAGCTCAACATGTTTCTGTAACAGAAAATGACGTACGCGATTAGCTGTCATGTGGAGCTGAACTCAAAATTGAAACCAAATCCGACGGTATTCTATACTATTTAAACCGCATATGGATTCCTGATCGCGAAAACCTTCGTGATTTCCTCATGAATGAGGCACACAAAACACGATACTTTGTAAACCCAGGAGCCGATAAGATGTATCAAGACCTACGATACACCTACTGGTGGCCTGGCATGAAAAAGGACATCGTTGTTTTTGTTTCCAAGTGCCTTACCTGTTCCAAAGTAAAAGCTGAACATCAAAGACCTTCAGGACTCCTAGTCCAACCTGAAATACCTGTATGGCAGTGGGAAAACATAACCATGGACTTCATTACCGGGTTACCTCGCACCTCCAGTGGGTATGACACCATATGGGTAATCATTGATCGTCTTACAAAATCAGCTCACTTCATACCGATTCGCGAGGACTTAAAAAACGAGAAGTTAGCTCGTATCTACATCAGCGAGATCGTAAGCCGTCATGGTGTACCTTTAAGCATCATTTCAGACCGTGATGGTCGTTTCACTTCACGAACATGGCGAGCCGTACAAACCGCCTTGGGTACACGATTAGACCTCAGTACCGCTTTTCATCCTCAAACTGATGGACAATCTGAACGCACCATCCAAACTCTTGAAGACATGCTTCGAGCATGTGTCATAGACTTCAAAGGGAATTGGGACACTCACCTACCGTTAGTCGAGTTTTCGTACAACAATAGCTATCATTCAAGTATCGGCATGGCTCCTTTCGAAGCTTTATATGGTCGTAAGTGCCGATCTCCAGTATGCTGGCACGAAATTGGTGAAGCGCAAATCATCGGACCTGAATTGATTCAAGAAACAACCGACAAAATCCTTCAAATTCGAAACAACCTTCTAGCGGCTCAAAGTCGTCAAAAGAGTTATGCTGACAAACGACGAAAGCCCTTGGAGTTTGACATTGGTGATCAAGTGCTTTTAAAAGTATCGCCGTGGAAGGGAGTGGTTCGTTTTGGCCAGAAGGGCAAGCTAACATCGCGCTACGTAGGACCTTTCAAGATACTCGAAAGAGTAGGTCCTGTAGCATACAAGCTTGACCTACAAGAAGAGCTTAACAGAATTCATCCCACATTCCACGTAGCAAACTTGAAAAAGTGCCTCGCCGACAAAAATCTCCATATTCCTCTAGAAGACATTCAAGTCGATGAATCGATGCACTTCGTTGAAAGACCAGTGGAAATCATGGATTTCGGTGAAAAGCGTTTAAGGCGAAGTCGTATTCCAATCGTCAGGGTACATTGGGAGTCAAAATGAGGACCCGAGTTTACTTGGGAACGTGAAGACTCAATGCGTGAAAAATACCCGCATCTTTTTCCAGTTACAACTACTACTTAAATTTCGGGATGAAATTTCTAAAAGTAGGGGATACTGTAACATTTGTGTAAATCGGGTTTCGAAAACCCGCCCCTTTTATCAATCATAGAATAATTTGTTTTCGTGTTTAGATATTTATTTATGTATAAAAATAAATTTATAAAATTTAAGGATCTAACCCATTAATAAAGAAAAACAAATCAACTAATTAATAACTAGTTATAATAATAAAAACAAACAAGGAAATAACGGTTTTAAAAAAATGAATGGGTGAACCGAGAGTCGAACCCGGGTTCCCCAGCCACACACACGCAACAACACCGCTGGTCTACACGCACGTATTGTGAGAATATTGAGAACTTAAAGTTCTTGTTTCAAATGTATGTTGAAACCTGCAACAACTGGCAGCGAATCAAGGACGCGCTTTTCCTTCTTTTGAAATCTCCAACAGCTAAGCGGGATGTATTTTTGGCAAACTCGATTAGCCCGGCCGTCATCCTTCTGGCTAATCTTCCAATCATCGATTAACCTTACCAAAATCGAGCAAAGTCGGAACCTCCACCACCCCTCTCTATAAATACTAGGCGAACTCTCTCAATCAACTCGCTCAATTCCTTCTCCTCTAATCGTAAGTTTACTCTGCTCAAACCTTTCCCCTCTGTTTCACCGGAAACCGCCGCTCCTCGCCGGAGAACAGAAGGAAACGCCATCGTTGGTAACAATCCTCCACCTAACTATCTTAATTCATGTTTAGATTCTTTATCGAATAAGAATGAGAAATCACACTTCTGAATTAATGGTTATTCGGGCGGGTAAATGTTTTTGGGTTTATTCAAATGAAGAAGATGAGTTGCAGAATGTGTATGTATATAATAAATTCGAGTTATAAACTGGGTTAGACACACAGTCCAGTGTGAACTGTGTGCACACTAAACGCACACGATCCGAGTTCGATACTTGCAACTGGCACCGCTTTTCTTTAACTGTTCTTTTTTTTTTAAAACCAAATCATGCTGAAATCCATTGAGTTGTTAAATATAATACAACTTCTATAAAATACGGTTTAAGCACCCAGCCCAACTGGTTGGGCCAGGTGCAAACCAATCGCAGAGTCACTGGTTCGAGTCCCTGTTGTCACCCCGGTTGAAATATTTTTTCAAAAATTAAATAATTACCAAATTCTGAATGAAGCTAACAAGATTATAAGATTAATTAAAAACCGGATTCTTTCGGGTTAGACACGTAGCTCAGTTGGAAGAGCTGCGTGCACGCAACCGAGAGGTCGCGAGTTCGAGCCACATCCCGCGCAGTCAAACAGTCAACGAACCGGTCAGTCCTTGTCAGACCTGACAATATATATATATATTTTTTATTATTTTCATTTTTATTATTATTATTATTTATTATTTATATCAAGTATACATTATTATTTTAATTTTAAAACGATAAAAAAATAATAAAACAACTAAAAATCTCAACTTCCTAAGGATAAAATTCTCAATAATAATACTATCTCAAATCTAATAAAGAGTATAAATCAAATATTAACCTGTTTATATTTACCGATTTATCGTGTATCATTTAGGTTAGTATTCTTTCGTCGATCAAATCCTCAACTCGTGCGCTTTCATTATCAAGCAAGGAACGCACCCACTGTGAGTGAATCTCTACAAATTCCCGTTTTAATCACGTTTTGGGGTGTATCATGTGTCGTACAATTCCTTTATTTTATTTAAACATTTGTGCTTATATCATCTTGTGATCAAATGTGTAATGGTTGTTGTGTGATTATTATGTGGATTAAATTTATCATTTCAGTGCACTCGTTTCATTAGGCCCATCAGTTCCTCGTGGGATACGGGTTGAGCATCAGGTGCCTCATTAGATCGGCTCCGTTTGATTGAGCCTTGATCTCAAATACATCATCATTCATGTCATATATTCATTCAATGTGGTTTGTGATTGTTTACATATATATTTGCTCACATGTGATTTATGCATGAATTTTCGTTATTAAATAAAACAAGCAATTATTTAAAATGTGTTATCAAGGCTCACTCGCCAACTTTTGTTGACCCAAAATCTCCCATGTTTTACACATGATACAGGTGATCCAGTTGAGGAAAGAAACACTAAAGATGGCCTAGAAGAATAAACAAGTTATTGCGTTGGAATAAACATTTAGTTTTGTTTTTTTGTATTTGTATGAATTTTGTTAATTGGATATTTGAATTTGTAATTTGAATTTAATAAATATGAAACTTCGTAGTAAACATCATGAGCTTTGGTGATAACCCAATCATGCCCCGACTTTCATTCCGCTGCGGGTCGGGGTGTGACATACAACATGCCATATGTCCAGATAGTATGACGCCTACCAACTATTCCTTTTGTGTCGCGCATGCTGTTATCTACAAAGAACGTAGTGATAACTTTGTATGGGTGCTTCAGAGGACCAGGCCAATGTTGGATGATTGTATGGAGCCACATGTGATTGTAACGGATAGAGACCTGGCCCTAATTATCGAGTGTGCTAAATTATTTCCAAACGCCTCTCGGTATCTTTGCGGGTTTCACATACAATAAAATATTTGTAAGCACTGCAAGAGCGTCTTCACTGAAGAAGACTGGCAAAAATTTCTATCATTCTGAGGGACATTGTGTGAATCTCCATTAATAACCATATACTAGTACCACTTGTGCAACCGGCAGAAGCGACTTGTGGAGTACAAACGTTCAAGTAAGTTTTTTTAATAACATATGACTCACCTATGTACATTTAATATTTTGTTACTTTTTAAGGATCTTTAGGTACGTGTATGATAACTAGCTGAAAGATTACAAGGAAATGTTCGTCTTTGCGTGGACTGATCAGAGTCGCAACTTCGGTCAGCGTACCACAAACAAAGTTGAGAGTCAACACACCAATTTAAAGAATACGTCCAAGATAGGAGCTTGCTGGACCGTATAGTTGCTTTTGTCCAGGATATAGTTGAAACACAATACGGTGAAATAAGGAGGATTTTTCGAGAAAGCATCGAAAAAAGAATGAACCACCACAAAAACCCATTGTTTGACCACCTACGTGGAAAAGTTTCCCATACAACGCTTGACTTGTTGAGTGGAGAGCTACTTAGGAAGCTAGACGTGTTGCGGCGCTTTCATTCATCATATGGTTATCAGATGTGGTACACATGTAGGGTTCGCGTGCTTGTATGCTGGAAAAGTACGTACGTGCTAGTAATACTTGTTAAACTTACAACGATGTGTGTTATATATGCCGTTAATCATGTGACTTAAACAGTGCGTTGTTTTAACCGTGTAGAGGGTCCGATTCAAGTCGAAGACGTAGACATCTTCTGGCAGAAGCTTAACTTTCAATCATGTAAATTGATACATGATGACATTGACGGTTAAGAGCTCAATATTGTTAGGCAACAGTAGAGTCACACCCTTCTGTTCAGAGACAAAGCTTGTTGTCAAGATAAAAGGGTGTTATCAAATCTACAAGAAACACTGTTGTCAAAATAAAATCGTGGACGCCAACAACAACAAAGCCAAGTACAATTAATATGATTTTTGTTTAATTGATATGATTTTTTGTATAATTAATATGATTTTTGTTTAATTAGTATGATTTTTTGTATAATTGATATGATTTTTGTTTAATTAATATGATTTTGTTTAACTATTGTGATTTTTGTATAAAAGAAATTGGTTAAAAAATAATATGAATATACGCCTCGTACAGACCTAGACTAGACGCCTGTGGTTGGCAAAAGACCATTTTACTCCTGAATTGCACTCAGTCTAGGCCTAACCAAGGGGTATAAAGGTAATTTTGAAGCCCTAGACGGCCCGTCTAGGGCTAGACGCAACATACACTTTGAGCGGCAAAATTCAAGTGTTTAAATATTTTGAATTTAAAAAGGAAATGCTTAATAACCATTTTACCCCTGAGTTGCCTCACATCTAGGCCTAATTCAGAGGTAAAATGGTAATTACCATTTGACGGCCACCTGCATACAACCCAACTATACACTCACACACATACGTATAACAAGGTTGGATCACGCGTATTTGGACCCTATTTTTTCGAATACAAGCATCTCATGTACATATTCTAACCTATACTTCATTATTCTTGAATATATTATACATTTAGACCGTAGGTTGTTTGTGATTTGATGATTTTGAGGGTTTTGGGTGTTATGTGTTGAAGATGGTGGGTTTTGGGTCGAATAGGACGGGACGTCTACCCCTAGACGACTCATAGACGGCCCCCTTTTATTTTTTTTAGTTAATTGTTATATTTGTGTTATTGTTATTGTTAATTGTTATTATTGGTTTAATTGTTATTGTTAATTGTTATTATTATTATTATTATTGTCATTATTACTTTAATTGTTATTGTTATATTATAATAACTTTTATAATTTTAGTATTATTAATTTTAGTATTATTGTACGTATACGGTATTTTTTGTAGTTGATTATGGACGAGGTTGAATATCAGATATACGGGGCTCCGTATCCGCATGGTCCGCGGCGGGCTCCGCCACTGCCGGCGCATCCACTACACGGTCACCCTTACCTATAGTTTACTCCTGACACCGACGCCGCCCGTTTTTGCGGGAAGCTTAAGAGGATGCATGTTGGATCGCATGCCGCGGTCGACTAGGATGCTATCAAGGCGATTGGTGAGACGCCGAGACTGCGTTATTTCATTCCCATTGATTCGCCGTGGCATTGTCTATTTGACTTAGCTGGCACGCCGAGCTACAGGGAGCTGCCGATCGAGCTTTTATCAACGTTCACATATCACCCTCCACGGGTTGACCAGTCGCCTCCACAGCCACAAGCTTCCCCCACCGCCTAATGATTCTTTTAGGCTTGCCAGTGTTTGGTGTTCGATGACGCTAGCAGAGTTTGCAGCTCATAGAGGTTTATACCTGCAGGAGGAGATCACTACAGATGTTTATACGCAGGGGCTAGTAGTGGTGGATTGTCAAACCCCGACCCGCAGCGGATATAAGAGTCGGGGCATAATTGGGTTATCACCAAAGCACATGACATTTACTATTATGTTCCATTATTAAATGAATCAAAGTTACATTTCTCAAACATTCAAACATGTTCATTCATTACAAAGGAAAATAACCAAACATAATAATCCAAATACTAAATCGTTTTATTTCTTCTAATCCAGATCCTACGTGTTCCTAGCTGCTGCTGGTTCACCTGTATCATGTGTAAAATGGGAGGTTTTTGGGTCAACATAAGTTGGCGAGTGAACCTTATAGATAAACATTTAATAATGACTTTCTGGTTAGTTTATCAATAAAATATTGTGCATAATCATAAAAGAGCATATGTATGAAATCAAGCAATGGCAACATCAGTTACAATTATAACATACATTAACAATCGATAGCATTCATGAACATACCAACATCATATGATAATTAACATAAATGAACTGTGAGATCAAGGCTCAATCAAACGGAGCCGATCGTATTGCATGAACTGAAAATGTAAATTGAACTGTGCGCTCAAGGCTCAATCAAACGGAGCCGAGCGTATTGCATGAATTGAAATGTAAATAAAATGACCGATCAAGGCTCAATCAAACGGAGCCGATCGTGCGGGCACGCCCTGATCAACCGCATAATAAAATGGGGATCAAACTCAACCTCGAGGGATGGGGAGCTACGGCCTCAGCAATTGCATGTATTGAAATAATAATTTGCAAACAATAATAACTACTTATCAGCAACAACTAACACACATGTCATGATATGATATATGCACAATAACTTAGTTATAATAAGTAAGTGAACAAGACACATGATACACCCCAAAAATGTGATTAAAACGGGGAATTTGAAGGGTTCACTCACATTGGGTGCGTTGGATTTGAGTTGGTGAGATGCGCACGATTTAGATGAAGCGAGTCAACGAGGAATCACTGGCCTAAATAATAATGGGAAAAATATATTAAATGGATGGATTTTATTAAAGATTTTAATGGGATTTTTAGATATATTTTTGTGGGTTTATGGCTATTTTCTATCCTTAAAAATGTTATTTTTAAGTATTTTTAATTGATTTTTAATTTAAATTAAACAAATAAATATTTAAAAAAAATAATATTTTTTACTGTTTGACCGTTGACCGTTGACCGTTGACCGGTTCGGTCAGCGGTAATACTTGCGCCGAGCGGGATTCGAACCGGTGACCTTCCGTTCACGCGCACGTAGCTCTACCAACTGAGCTACGTGACTAACCCGTTAGAAATCCAGTTTTAATTATATTTATACACTTATTCGAATTTACCGAAAATTCCTTTATTTTACAAAACGTTTTAATCTCATTGAACCGGTGTTTGTGACGGGACTCGATCGCGTGACGTGCAGTTTGTTTTGCACACAGTCCACCGCTGGACTGTGTGTCTAACCCGGTTATATTCTTGAATTATATTATACTTAACAACTACCCGATCTAACCCGGTTTGTTTTATGAATAAAAAGGAATGTTATTACGCAGTGTGTGTGTAGTAAGGATCGAACTCGGGACTCGTATATAAACTTTGCACACAGTCCACCGCTGGACTGTGTGTCTAACCCGTTAACTATCCGAATTTTATTTACTCTTAACCCGTTTTTAGATTCGTCTTCTTCACTATAATTACCGGTTTTTACTCAGACCACTGGTTCAGGGTTCTACTACTTAAATAACATGATTAGTAGTTTGAATGAACAAACCGAACAGTTTGGGGAAAAGAAATACCGGACAGGTCGTCTTCTTCAGAAAGTCCGGCGAGAACAGGTAACTCTGTTTTTGAACCTCCGGCTGAGAGAGTCTAACAACAGAATTAAAGAATTAGATTTGAGATTGAACCAGAGTACATGGATTATTAGCACGATTGAATGTGTTTACCGTTAACTAGCGTGTTTCCGGCGAATTCCAGAGTTTCTCCGGCGAACCCAAAAAATCCGGCAAAGTCTTATGTGACTGGTTTTGAGTGACGGTTTAATGTTAGTAGTGTCCTAACAATAGATTGAAACAGCAAGAGAGGAAAATCTTACTGGTTTGAGTTGAACACGGTTTTCCGGCGAGATTTGCAGAGAATTCCGGCGACAGTTTTCTTGTGCTCAAAGGACTTGAAAACGCGACGAAAAGGGATTGGAGTGTATTTGAGACGGTTCTGAATCGTATAAATGATTGGAAATCTGAATTATTTGGAGCTTGAATGTCTTTCGGTTTCAAAAACCCACTTGAAGCTCATTCAATCTGAACTTTAATTAGAAACCGATATTCATCGGTTATAAGTTAACTAAGCGAACAAAAACTGATTTGGCGATTCGGTTACCGATTTCCGTTATTCAGATATCATTAACCGTTAAGTCGTGTTTGCGTATAAGATTCAATTGCTTTCATAATGTTAACAGAAAACAATTGGTGGCGGAGTGGTTTGGAGACGGAGAGATAAGTCGTTGGAGGCAGTTGACCCGGGTTCGAGTCCGGTCAGCTCCAAATATTTTTAATTTATTTTATTTTAACTTTTTATCAAATATAATCTTTATAGTTTAGTTTATATATTAATTATGTAACGTTTAAACTCAAAGTACTCATAAATACTTAATGTCATTTCATAATTTGGTATTTGATTACAAAACGGAGCGGGTTTTGGAGACCCGATTTATACAAATGTTACAGTATCCCCTACTTTTAGGAATTTCGTCCCGAAATTCAAACAGTTGAAGTAGTAGGGAAAAGATGAGGGTATTTTTCACGCATTGAGTCTTCACGTTCCCAAGTAAACTCAGGTCCCCGTTTCGACTCCCAGCGTACCCTAACAATAGGAATGCGACTTCGACGTAGACGCTTTTCTCCATAGTCCATAATCTCTACTGGCCTTTCAATAAAATGCATGGATTCATCAATCTGAATATCCTCCAGTGGAATATGAAGATTCTCGTCAGCGAGGCACTTCTTCAAGTTCGACACGTGGAATGTGGGATGAATTCTGTCAAGTTCTTCCGGTAGGTCAAGCTTGTAAGCTACAGGACCTACTCTTTCGAGTACCTTGAAAGGTCCTACGTAACGTGGTGCTAGCTTTCCCTTTTGACCAAAACGAACTACTCCCTTCCACGGTGACACTTTTAAAAGCACATGATCACCAACGCTAAACTCCAAGGGCTTCCGTCTTTTATCTGCGTAACTCTTTTGACGACTTTGAGCCGCTAGAAGATTGTTTCGGATTTGATGTATCTTATCTGTTGTTTCTTGGATCAATTCCGGACCAGTAATTTGAGCTTCCCCAATTTCGTGCCAACAAACAGGAGATCAACACTTTCGACCATATAAAGCTTCAAAAGGTGCCATGCCGATGCTAGAATGATAACTGTTGTTGTACGAAAATTCGACTAACGGTAGGTGGGTGTCCCAATTTCCCTTGAAATCTATGACACATGTTCTAAGCATGTCCTCAAGGGTTTGAATGGTGCGCTCAGACTGTCCATCAGTTTGAGGATGATAGGCGGTACTGAGATCTAGTCGAGTGCCCATAGCGGATTGTACTGCCTGCCATGTTCGTGAGGTGAAACGACCATCACGATCAGAAATAATACTTAACGGAACTCCATGTCGGCTGACGATTTCGTTGATATAAATACGAGCAAGCTTTTCGTTCTTGAAATCTTCTCGAATAGGAATAAAGTGAGCTGATTTTGTGAGTCAGTCTATAATCACCCATATAGTGTCATACCCACTAGAAGTGCGAGGTAACCCGGTAATAAAATCCATGGTTATATTTTCCCACTTCCAGACAGGTATTTCTGGTTGGACTAGAAGTCCTGAGGGTCTTTGGTGTTCAGCCTTTACTTTAGAACAAGTGAGACACTTGGAAACAAAAACGGCAATATCTTTCTTCATTCCAGGCCACCAATAGGTGTACCGTAGGTCTTGATACATCTTATCGGCTCCTGGGTGTATAGAATATCGCGACTTATGGGCTTCATGCATGAGTGTTTCACGAAGATTGATGTGGTTAGGAATCCATATACGATCTAGGTAATACAAAATACCATCAGATTTAGTTTCAAGCTTTAGCTCGGCTCCACAGGACATCTCTTTTTGTACATCTTCCTCTGTTATTGAAACGTGTTGAGCTTCTCGAATTTGATCCTTAATATTGGTTATAATTTGCGAACATAGAAGATGAATGGAGTTCGCATAACCCTTTCGACTAAGTGCATCAGCCACCACATTTGCTTTACCAGGGTGGTATCTGATTTCACAGTCGTAATCATTTAGGAGTTCGACCCATCTTCGTTGCCTCATATTTAACTCTTTTTGATTGAAGATATGTTGAAGACTCTTGTGGTCAGTGTATATTTCACACTTCGTACCATAAAGATAATGTCTCCATATCTTAAGAGCGAATACAACGGCTCCAAGTTCAAGGTCATGAGTGGTATAGTTCATTTCGTGAGTCTTGAGTTGCCTTGAGGCATAAGCTATGACTTTTCCTCTTTGCATGAGAACACAACCTAATCCTTGTCCTGACGCGTCGCAATAGACTACAAAATCATCACAACCTTCAGGAAGAGTGAGGATTGGTGCATCACAAAGTTTTCGCTTGAGTGTTTGAAAAGCTTCTTCTTGCTTGGGCCCCCATACAAATGGTTTCCCTTTATGGGTTAAAGCCGTGAGTGGCACCGCAATGCGAGAGAAGTTTGAAATGAATCGACGATAGTAGCCAGCAAGTCCAAGAAAAGACCTTACTTCAGTTGGCGTACGTGGAGCTTGCCATTCTTGAACTGCTTTGATCTTTGATGGGTCCACATGTATTCCTTTGTCATT
This sequence comes from Scalesia atractyloides, assembly GCA_947069175.1. Classification (NCBI taxonomy): domain Eukaryota; kingdom Viridiplantae; phylum Streptophyta; class Magnoliopsida; order Asterales; family Asteraceae; genus Scalesia; species Scalesia atractyloides. Next base: position 66,277,377 of record CAMTDV010000013.1, on the reverse strand, counting down.
GACTACATGCCCGAGAAATTGCACCTCTTTTAACCAGAATTCACATTTAGAGAACTTGGCATAAAGCTTTTCCTTTTCTAGAAGTGCAAGAACAAGTCGCAGATGACGCTCATGATCAGCTTTAGATTTTGAATAGATAAGAATATCGTCGATGAAAACAATAACAAATCGATCAAGGTAAGGTTTGCAGACTCTATTCATTAGGTCCATGAAAACAGCTGGTGCGTTGGTTAATCCAAACGGCATAACCATGAATTCATAGTGACCATATCGAGTTCGAAAAGCAGTTTTAGGGACGTCTTCTTCATGCACTCTAAGCTGATGATAGCCAGATCGAAGGTCGATTTTCGAAAAGCAACTGGCACCTTGTAATTGGTCAAGAAGGTCATCTATACGAGGTAAAGGATATCGATTTTTGATAGTTAACTTGTTGAGCTCTCTGTAATCGATGCACATGCGAAAAGATCCATCCTTCTTCTTTACAAAAAGTACAGGTGCACCCCAAGGCGATGAGCTGGGGCGTATAAATCCCTTGTCAGTCAACTCTTGCAATTGACTGGCTAGCTCTTGCATTTCAGAGGGGGCTAACCTATATGGAGATTTTGCCACTGGTGTAGCACCAGGTATAAGATCGATACGAAATTCGACATCTCTGATTGGAGGAAGTCCTGAAATGTCGTCAGGAAAAACTTGTGGAAAATCTTTTACAACAGGAATATCTTCAAGTTTCTTTTCTGCGGTTCCCTTCTTGATGATATGGGCTAAAAACGCGACATAATTCTTGCGAAGGTATTTTTGAGCTTGAAGGCAAGACATTAAGTTGAGTCCTTTCGCCGAGGTTTCTCCAATAATTCGAAGAGTCTGACCGTTTGAAAGAGGAATACGAATAAATTTCTCACGGCATACAACTTCCGCATTATGCTGACTGAGCCAATCCATTCCGACTATGATGTCGAAACTTCCCAGCTTCATAGGAATAAGATCGACTGAGAAATCGTGGTCGTTTAGGGTGAGCGTACAGTTGCGCAAAATAGAGTCTAACGAAACTGGTTTTCCATCTGCAACTTCCACTGTTATGGATTCCGCGAGCTTATCTCGATTTTTACTTAAGATAGGTTCAAATTCTAATGACACGAAACTTCTATCCGCACCAGTATCAAATAACATAGAGGCATATCTACCATTTATAAGAAACGTACCGTTGACCACATTGCCGTCAGCTCTGGCCTGGTTTGCGTTAATATTGAAAGCCCTTCCCCTAGTAGGTGGAGGAGCTTGGTTCGCTTGATTCACAGGATTAGCTTGGGCCTGAGCATGTATAATATTAACCAGTCTTGGACATGTGTTCCTGAAATGACTTGGATCTCCACAATTGAAACATGCCCGCATAGGTTGGCCCATAGGGTAGTTGGGTTGATAGTATGTTTGGGCTAAATGTTGAGTGGGTGGAAATGGTTGTTGTTGTTGGGCTTGACCCAAAAATTGTTGGTGGGTTTGGGTTATAGGTTGATGGCGGTTTGTTCGTTGAGGCGCGCGGCAGTGTTGAATAGTGTGTCCAGCGCGACCGCAGCTGGTACAGTATTGGCAAGGGTAGTCAGGGGAGTGGTGATACTGACAACGGTTACATTTTGGTAGTGGTCCTGTGTATGGTCTTTTGTATGGCGCGGGTGGAGGAGTGGCTTGAGTGATGGGTGCAGCAGGAACAGGGGTGTTGGTGTGGGTGACTGCAAAGTTCCTGTTGTTACGCTTCCTCTTGTTAGCAAATTTAGAGGAAGGAGTGTGGTGGTTTGAGGTTTGTCCCTCAGCAGGGGTTTTCTTCTTTTCTTCCTTGAACTTCCCATTGCGAATTCGGTTTTTGGTCAGTTCTGTTGCCAACTCCATGGCAGCTTCGAGTGTTACCGGTGAAACGCTGAGGACCGAATCTTGGATTTTCGAGGGAAGTCCTCGAATGTAATGTTCGATCAGACGGTAGGTTGGAGTGAATAAGTTTGGTACCATCTGGTTCAACTCCAAGAACCTTTTGTTGTAAGTAGAGTGATCACCATCTTTTTGCTTCAGGGCATGAAATTCATCTTCCAATTTCTTAATCTCACTCCTAGGACAGAATCGCCTAGTCATGATTTCCCTTAACTCCTCCCAAGTTAAGGCCATCGCATCTTCCGTTCCCCTCTTCCCTTTCTCCGTATTCCACCAAGTGAGAGCTACACCAAGTAGTCTCCCGGTGGCATAACGAACCTTGCGATCCTCAGGACAATCGCAGTTTAAGAAAACGTTTTCCATCTCCTCGAACCAACGCAGGAGAGCAGTGACTCCCTCCGTCCCTTCGAATTTTGGGGGATCGCAGGACTTAAAATGTTTGTAGGTACATTTGTTGGTAGGAGGGTTGTTGATGATCTGGTCCTGTTGTTGAGGAGGGTTAGTAGGATTTGCAGCAAGGGCTTGTTGCACTTGTACTACGATGTCAGGTAATATCGAGGCCATTTGACTGGCGATATGAGTGGCCAAACGTTCCTGAGACTTTTCCGATTTTCTACTCCTTCGATGCGGTCTAGACGACATCTACAGGATCATAAAATGAGAAGATTGTGAGTTTATGGTATCTTTTAAGGTGTCATGTGTCTTTAAGAAAATGAAAATAACATAAATATCAATAATGCAACTACATCCGAAGGATGTCTTGGGTTCGCTCATGTTGGGCCTCAAATGTCCCCCATACCTTCACCTATATAGTCATGTGGGCCCCCATGGCTATTGGTTTGGTAGGATTCACATTAGTATTGGCAATTTAACACTCGCATCCCCCGAATGCTAACCACAAAATATGTTCATGAGATGTTTGGTCGGAACGTGTCCAGGTGTAGACACAATGACAACTCAAAGTGGGATTAGCTCTCACAACATTTGGTATAGCATGCTTTGGCCTAATAGGTATTTCGTACTCTCATCGTTAGTCCCCAGGTAGGCAAACTGGTCCTTTATTTTGGATTTATACGAATGCCAGCCTAGACAGAACGTTCCGACTACCGGTACTAGTACCCTTCCAGTTACTACATGCCCGTCATGAAAACTCACTTTGATGAGATTTGAAAACACGAAAATCGTTGTAAAATCAGTCATGATGTGGTGTGTGCTTGCATAGATGTGATATATTATGCTCATACGATTTCATGATAGGCATTATTTGATAATACATACTTATGAACATGCTTGAACAATATCAAATGTAACATTTAACATAAACATATAAACATCATGAAATTTGGCATATAACACACAAAATTCTTATAAGTTTCTAATCGACTATAGTATAGGCTCTAAGGGTCTAATAACCTATCCTATATCCCTATTGTCATGGCTCTGATACCAATCTGTCACACCCCGACCCGCAGCGGATATAAGAGTCGGGGCATAATTGGGTTATCACCAAAGCACATGACATTTACTATTATGTTCCATTATTAAATGAAGTCAAAGTTACATTTCTCAAACATTCAAACATGTTCATTCATTACAAAGGAAAATAACCAAACATAATAATCCAAATACTAAATCGTTTTATTTCTTCTAATCCAGATCCTACGTGTTCCTAGCTGCTGCTGGTTCACCTGTATCATGTGTAAAATGGGAGGTTTTTGGGTCAACATAAGTTGGCGAGTGAACCTTATAGATAAACATTTAATAATGACTTTCTGGTTAGTTTATCAATAAAATATTGTGCATAATCATAAAAGAGCATATGTATGAAATCAAGCAATGGCAACATCAGTTACAATTATAACATACATTAACAATCGATAGCATTCATGAACATACCAACATCATATGATAATTAACATAAATGAACTGTGAGATCAAGGCTCAATCAAACGGAGCCGATCGTATTGCATGAACTGAAAATGTAAATTGAACTGTGCGCTCAAGGCTCAATCAAACGGAGCCGAGCGTATTGCATGAATTGAAATGTAAATAAAATGACCGATCAAGGCTCAATCAAACGGAGCCGATCGTGCGGGCACGCCCTGATCAACCGCATAATAAAATGGGGATCAAACTCAACCTCGAGGGATGGGGAGCTACGGCCTCAGCAATTGCATGTATTGAAATAATAATTTGCAAACAATAATAACTACTTATCAGCAACAACTAACACACATGTCATGATATGATATATGCACAATAACTTAGTTATAATAAGTAAGTGAACAAGACACATGATACACCCCAAAAATGTGATTAAAACGGGGAATTTGAAGGGTTCACTCACATTGGGTGCGTTGGATTTGAGTTGGTGAGATGCGCACGATTTAGATGAAGCGAGTCAACGAGGAATCACTGACCTAAATAATAATGGGAAAAATATATTAAATGGATGGATTTTATTAAAGATTTTAATGGGATTTTTAGATATATTTTTGTGGGTTTATGGCTATTTTCTATCCTTAAAAATGTTATTTTTAAGTATTTTTAATTGATTTTTAATTTAAATTAAACAAATAAATATTTAAAAAAAATAATATTTTTTACTGTTTGACCGTTGACCGTTGACCGTTGACCGGTTCGGTCAGCGGTAATACTTGCGCCGAGCGGGATTCGAACCGGTGACCTTCCGTTCACGCGCACGTAGCTCTACCAACTGAGCTACGTGACTAACCCGTTAGAAATCCAGTTTTAATTATATTTATACACTTATTCGAATTTACCGAAAATTCCTTTATTTTACAAAACGTTTTAATCTCATTGAACCGGTGTTTGTGACGGGACTCGATCGCGTGACGTGCAGTTTGTTTTGCACACAGTCCACCGCTGGACTGTGTGTCTAACCCGGTTATATTCTTGAATTATATTATACTTAACAACTACCCGATCTAACCCGGTTTGTTTTATGAATAAAAAGGAATGTTATTACGCAGTGTGTGTGTAGTAAGGATCGAACTCGGGACTCGTATATAAACTTTGCACACAGTCCACCGCTGGACTGTGTGTCTAACCCGTTAACTATCCGAATTTTATTTACTCTTAACCCGTTTTTAGATTCGTCTTCTTCACTATAATTACCGGTTTTTACTCAGACCACTGGTTCAGGGTTCTACTACTTAAATAACATGATTAGTAGTTTGAATGAACAAACCGAACAGTTTGGGGAAAAGAAATACCGGACAGGTCGTCTTCTTCAGAAAGTCCGGCGAGAACAGGTAACTCTGTTTTTGAACCTCCGGCTGAGAGAGTCTAACAACAGAATTAAAGAATTAGATTTGAGATTGAACCAGAGTACATGGATTATTAGCACGATTGAATGTGTTTACCGTTAACTAGCGTGTTTCCGGCGAATTCCAGAGTTTCTCCGGCGAACCCAAAAAATCCGGCAAAGTCTTATGTGACTGGTTTTGAGTGACGGTTTAATGTTAGTAGTGTCCTAACAATAGATTGAAACAGCAAGAGAGGAAAATCTTACTGGTTTGAGTTGAACACGGTTTTCCGGCGAGATTTGCAGAGAATTCCGGCGACAGTTTTCTTGTGCTCAAAGGACTTGAAAACGCGACGAAAAGGGATTGGAGTGTATTTGAGACGGTTCTGAATCGTATAAATGATTGGAAATCTGAATTATTTGGAGCTTGAATGTCTTTCGGTTTCAAAAACCCACTTGAAGCTCATTCAATCTGAACTTTAATTAGAAACCGATATTCATCGGTTATAAGTTAACTAAGCGAACAAAAACTGATTTGGCGATTCGGTTACCGATTTCCGTTATTCAGATATCATTTTTTAAGTCGTGTTTGCGTATAAGATTCAATTGCTTTCATAATGTTAACAGAAAACAATTGGTGGCGGAGTGGTTTGGAGACGGAGAGATAAGTCGTTGGAGGCAGTTGACCCGGGTTCGAGTCCGGTCAGCTCCAAATATTTTTAATTTATTTTATTTTAACTTTTTATCAAATATAATCTTTATAGTTTAGTTTATATATTAATTATGTAACGTTTAAACTCAAAGTACTCATAAATACTTAATGTCATTTCATAATTTGGTATTTGATTACAAAACGGAGCGGGTTTTTGAGACCCGATTTATACAAATGTTACATGGATAGACCCACACTTTTAGGATTTTGGGAGGTGGTTGCGGCGCAAGACACTTGGGAGCACTTGAGGGCGAAGGGGAGGATTTCACATGTTGATGACCCATTGTACAGGTACGTACGTTTATTACAGTAATTATTGTGATTATTATTATTATAAATTAATTTTCGTATTTCGCTAACAATATCTGAAGGTATCTACATAGGATGCTCGCTACCTATATTGCGGCTCGCGGGCACAGCTGTGAGTGGTGTACGAGCACCGATCTCTTTTTCTTCTACTGCTTATTGTACAGGAGGTTGTGCGCACTTGCACACGGTCTGGCCTAGTACTTCGCCTCTGCCCATCGCCAGCAGGAGCACAGATTTTTGTATGGCGGTGCGTACGTGACCGTCATTGACCGTTCGTTGGGTCATTTACCGGAGACGGGCCCACACTTACGGCCGGCCATACCATCGATGAGATGGGTTTTTTGACGTTGCGGAGGATGAAGCTAGTGCGTGGGATGGGTTTTTTGGCGAGAGGTTTAAAACCCACGGAGGTGAGCTATGTGTTCCGGAGTCCCTACCGGAGTACTTCGATCCGGTCTATCCTCCGGCAGATGAGGCAGCGGTCGTTCAGGACCCTCCGGAGGATTTAGACGGACCAGCACTGCCACAGCCACCACCACCTCTCAGGGCGCCTAGTTTCCTCGGCACGTTATTCCAGGTTATGCCTCGGGAGCTACAACATATCCGTAGTTACGAACCGACATTGACAGGCTTATGGAATTGGTGGGTGGGTTGGTTGGTTCGGGAGGCACAGGATAGATGAGATAGAGAGGGGTTACCTGTCATACCGCTCCCACCACCTCGAGCACCACATCATCAGCAGCAGCCGCAACAGCCAGATCCAGATTCAGATTCCGATTGGAAAGCATAGACCAGCCGAATGTTCATGTTTTGTATTTAGTATTCAGCTGTGTGTGTGTGTGTATATATTGTTATGGATGTACAAACTTATCTTATATATGTTATATTTAAGTTTGTTTTCAGTTATTCGATTACTTAATGATTGTTTGCTTTGAATCGACATTGAAATATAATAGAGAAACAATATAATTTTCAAAATGTTAAATAATATTTACACTATATAATATTTTAATTCTTTTTAAGATGTCGAAAACAATATTAAATATAAATAGCATAATATTTTAGTGAAAATGTAATATTTTAAAAGTAAAAGTAAAAACAATGAAATATTTAAACGATCGAAAACGGTAAGATATTTTTATACAAAACATAATTTTTTTTTAAATTTAACATCTCAAATTACACCACCAATACACCTATTTTTCACTCAAAAAACATCACCCTCCAACAACAATCAATTTACCCCACCAAAACACCCATTTTTCAACTAAAAAAACACCAACGTCCTAGACGCTGCCTCCTTGAATTTAGTGCCTAGACGGCCTGTCTAGCTCTAGACGACCCGTCTAGGGCACCAAAGGTGTCCAAATAGTCAGTACGGGTGTGAATATCTTGAGCCATTAATAAACACATAAAACCCAACCCTGAAACCAAAAACCCTCATTGAAGATGAAATCAACAGACATCATAAATCAGATGGCATGTTCTTGCAAATACGGTCGTCATTTTCTCCATTCCCATGAATCTACTACAAGTGAAAGCTCTGCAACCTTCACCGAAACCGCCAGTTATTCTTTTCTACACTCGTAGTCGCCGACGCAAAAGGACTAGTGTTGGTTATTATACTTTTTTTTTGTTAATGGTGATGGTGGTGGGTGGTGGCAAGTGGTGATGGTGGAAGGGTTCAATGTGTTAGGGGTTTTAATCAGGAGGGGTTAAATGTGTTAGGGTATCAAAATACCTTTTGGACTAACGGTTAAACTAACGACCACTTGATGAAGGAATGCAAGGTATAACGAAAACCAAATGACGGGAACTCGGGTATCAATTTTTTGAAGAAAAAAGGACTCGGGTTGATGCCACCCACATACCTCAGAGATGCAAATTTCACTATACTCTTCTCTTAAACTAGAATGGAATGTGGAGGTTTTAGTTATTTTCTCTATATTGCAGAGAAAGTTGGGTTTAGAGAGTGTGATATGAATGCTCTAACTCATCTTCTTCTTTCTCCCTGTACATAAATAATAATCAGAAGACATGTATGTCTTCCCCATAACTCTGCCGTGTCTCATTCAATCATTGTCATAAAACTCTCGTTATGTTATTTCCACTCTTCTATTCACTTTAGCGATGTTTTTAGGGCCTTTGAATCTTCAGAGGATGCCTTTGGATTTTCTAGAGGGTGTGGTTAAGTTTTATCCTCAAACTCTCGACTTTTATAGGGTAAACGCCCAAGCTATAGGCACCCCCTAGCAAAGCATGCATCCCTCTTGGACGTGTATTTTTTTTAAAACTTTTTAGAATATGCATTTCATATCATAGCTTAAACTTGAATAATGTATATCAAACTAGTGGGTTTTTATTGCTGTGCGAAAGGAATTCTATCGATTTCATTTGGCTCGTTATGTTCGATCGGTTTCATTTCGGCTTGTTACAATACAAACACATATCAACCAAAAGAAGAAACATAAAAGTATATATGTTATACATGAACAACCCATTTCCGCACTATGCTTCGGAAATTTGCTTGGTTTTGCTTCGGCTTTTCACGATACCAACATTCAAAATAACAACCGAAAGAGAAAACAAAAAAAAAGTATATTAAATTTGATTCGGCTTAGTTTCGAATAAAATTTACATCGAAATGTAAATAAAAATAAGTGTGTCGTGTCGTAACGAGTATATTTGAAATTTGTAAAACATTATATTACAAAAGTTATAAAATAGAAACAAAATATCTTTAAACTAATTATATTATATTATTTTAATTTTTGAGTGCTGATATGTAAAAAATTAAAAGAATATCTTTTGGTTAAAAGAGATGTTCATGTAAACTCGAAAATAAGCTTGTCATGTTATGATTTAGAGTAAATTACATCCATGTGATTTGATCAAATTATGATTTAAAGTAAGTTACACTAATATCTTATTTTGTTCCAAACAGGTCTTTTGTATTAAATCAACAAAAAACAAAATTAAAACCCCATATACTTTTCTATCATCATCATCATCATCATCATGTGTTTTGATAGGTTTTATAATATCAATCTTTCTTCTAACTCTCACACACACTCTAATTCTATTTCATAATGACAAACTTCAAGACTCAACTCTCAAGCATGATGAATTTTATGTTTAATGTATATAGCATGATTAATACATGATGCTTACGAACACATCTTGACCAAAAATTCATAATCCACAATTCATTCCAAAGAAAATAACACTTGGTGGTCAACATTCATCAAAAAACAACAGAAATTTTACAACTAGAGGTATACAACTCGGGTTTTTCAACAAACCAATTTCATTTCCAAATCCGTTTCAGTTCCAATCAACAAAAGTCAAAAACGGTTTCGCCCAAGCCGATTTTTGAGAGAAAAAGTGATCGGTTCGGTTCTAAATCCGTCTTGAATTTTTGCCAGTTTGATTTGTTTAAACTGGTCTCAACCTGGTTCCAAACCATAGATACCCAAACCTCCAGTTCAATCCGTTCTTCCTCCCAAACCTGTTTGATTTTGGGTTTCGGTTTCAATTCGGTTTATAACCCGATCTTATTTCCAACCGGTTTTTGCCCACCTCTACCTACCTGTACACTCACCACACCCACCGTGCTTTTGGGCTTCTAATGGGCCAAGTCTAAGAACTGGGCCTTCGGCCTACAACCGTTTTGTCAATAATTTTGTTGTGATGAATAATATAAATCTGAAGCAGAAAAACAGAAATGCGTAAAGCTATTTGTTAATCAGTAAACGAAATGTCTCGAACGTTGGTGCAGCCGGTAGGTCAAAAACGACTCACGAACGTTGCAGTTGTTCGTCTAAAGAAACATGGAAATCGATTTGAGATTGCTTGTTACAAGAACAAAGTCCTCTCATGGCGTTCTGGCGTGTAAGCATCTTCTAAATAACATAATATTCATTGATTATTGATATATTCAGAAGTTGGTTAATATTAGGGTTTATAGTTTTATTTAGCGTACGAATTTGGTGTCTATTGTGTTTGTTGTTGAGTTTGTTTTAAATGATCCATTGCTTTGTGGTACTGAATAGAGAAATATTGGAACATTTCTGGTTTTAGGGTTTTAGGTATGGAACAAATTGAATGAAAAAGTTTTAAATTATTGCATCGTAATATTTTAAAGTTAACTAGCTATCCTTGATTTAAGCACTTGATTATCTGGTCCTGATTGGTGAAATTGCCATAATAATTTTGAACACACACAATTGATTTTTTGTTTATGATGAAAGTGTTTGATATTAGGGTTTCATAAAGTTATTTTGTGTGCGACTTCGAGCTGTATGGTGTTTATCGTGTTTGTTGTTAGAGTTTATTTTAATGATTTGTTGTTTTGTGGTACTGGATAGGGAGATATCTGAAAATTTAGGGTTTTAGATATCGAACAAATTGAATGAAAAACTTGTGGATTATTGCATCATAATGTTAGAATGGTAAAATTGCAATAATCACTTGATCTAAGCACTTGATTATCTGGTTCTGAATGGTGAAACTGCATTAATCACTTTGTAAACGCACGTATAAATACCTTTATGTAAGTTCCTCATGCTATTGCAACTTGTGAAGAATGTATTCTATTCGTGTTGCATGTTGATAACTAGCTTGATTTACACTAACAGTGGTAGATGAGATGATGCAATCTGTTTTTACACGTAAGGACTGATTGGCGCGTGGAAATGAGGGTTGAACGGACCGAGACAGGTGCTGAGTTTGTTGATGGCAAACGTAAAGCCTTTAGTGAAGGTTTTGAGAGTGCATGGCGTATAAGTTTATGCTTGTTATTTGGCGGTTATTTTTTTGTAGGAGTGATAGGGCTTGACTAGAGTAGATTTGAATTCTTATGACTTATGAGTTTGTATAATGATTTTGAGTCAAAATGCCAAGATTCTAGTACCGCTGTTTTGTTTTTTATTTTTTTTTTATGTTTATGGCCAAGCTTTTCTGAAGAATTGTCTTCTGTTCATGGTTTCATGATGATAACTAGGTTAATTTCCACTAGTAGATGAGATGATGTAGTCTGTTTTTACACATAAGGACCGAACGCTACATGAAAATGAGGGCAAAACCAACAGACGGGTGTGTAAAGGTACCAGTGTCCCATTTTAAGAGTGTACGACCTATATTGTTTGGCAGCTATTTATTTTGTAGGAGCAATAGGTCTTGGCTAGAATTATTGCTGTACACTTAAGGTATTTCGGGTAATCAGTTGTTATTTAGAACTCATATGAGCCTTTTTTTGGCTTCATAAAGTTTTTTTTTCTAACTAGATACAGTTTGCTTAATGTATAAGTTTCATTGTTTTCTAAGGCATTCTCTTGTTCCATCAGAGATGTCTGAGTAATAGAAGTTGTCTTTGGTATTGTTTTTATTTTTCTATCTTGCTAAATATGATTTTGATTTCTGAATTATCGGTGCTGATGTGTAATGCAATTCTATGTCAGCGAGAAAGATTTGGATGAAGTGTTGCAATCACACATTGTTTACTCAAATGTTGCGAAAGGAGTTCTTGCAAAGTCGAAAGATCTAAAGGCGGCTTTTGGGATGGATGATCAGACAAAGATCTGTCTTGAGGTTTTTTTAACTACGTTCAGAATTTTAGTTCCTTTTGAGCTTTATTCGTTGCTTAGGATCAAATGTTGTGACAGATATTAGAGAAAGGAGAACTGCAAGTCGCAGGGAAGGAGAGAGAATCACAATTATCGAATCAATTTAGGGACATTGCAACTATTGTCATGTAGAAGACTATCAATCCCGAAACTCAGTGCCCGTATACTATAAGCATGATCGAGCGTTTGATGCATGAAATTCATTTTGCTGTAGATCCACATAGCAATTCCAAGAAACAGGCAACTCCGTCTTTTCCACTTCATGTTAGAGCTGAGCGGGTGGGGACGTTGGGTCACATGATTTTGGGTCAATACGTTGACTTAAAAAAACTAAAATGCTATTTTCTTCCTTGACGTTTGGCCAGTTTTGCGACTTTCGTCCAAATCCAAAAGTTTTGAAATCTTGCCATTTTCATCCAGCTCGTTTAACTCCATCCATTTTCTCCATTAAGTCAGGGGTATTTCTGTCTTTTTTGTTAACTTAATGAGCAATTCGGTCATTTTAACTTCATGTACAAGCATTTAGCATAATGTACAAGTATTCAAAAGACCCTTATTAAACAAAAAACAAAAACAAGTAGGTAAGATACAGAATTACCCCTGATTTAACGGAGAAAATGGATGGAATTAAATGGGCTGGATGAAAATGGCAAGATTTTAAACCTTTTGGATCCAGATACAGAAAACAAACCTTTGGACAAAAGTCGCAAAACTGGCCAAACCTTAGGGATGAAAATGACATTTTACTCTTCTTAAAAAAACGGGATGGGTTGGATTTACTTCCAGCTACATGTTCATGGTTTTAGGTCAAAACATTACCTTTTTTTTCTAAAATGAGTTGGATTGGATTGTAACTCTACCACCTGTTCATAGTGTTACCTTATTTTGATGACTTTGCTGTGCCAATGTGTGTGTGTGATTTGAGTTAATAATGGGTTAACTAACTACAGGCACTAGACGTCATCCGTGAGCTTCAAAAACATTTCCCGATTAAGAGGTCCCTTATGAGACTAAGGCTAACTTTACCACAAAACAAGTATGATTCTCTTGCGGAAAAACTTAGTGAGTGGAAAGCGGTCATCCTTTCTAAAGATGAATCTGGAAATCAGTTTTCTGTTGTAAGTATACATTTGACTTCCCTGGATATTCATTTTATTATCTTTAATTTTCAGTAGGAGTTTTGGTTGCATCTGTCTGTTTTTCTGTTATTCCATATAAAAACCAGACCTGTATTTTTACCCTCAATGGTAGTATGGTACTATCTTGAAGAATTGCAGCTTATTTATATATTTTTCCATCTTTACCCTCTTTATGCCTTGTACACCGGATATTGTGTATTTGTTTTCATATTGTGGTTTTTCTGCTTTCCAGTACACAAAATGGGCGGGCCGGGCAGGCTGGGTAACATATCAAAGTCATTGTTTCTATGTGCGGGTCATTAGGGGTCAGGTTGGGCAGGCCCTCTTTAACACTTTTGTGCCCACTTTTTCCTTGTAATTTTTTTGCATATTCAATGTATGAAACATGATTATGGTAACTGCATTGCTTATAATTAATTTAGTTTCTTTAATATCAAAGACGCTTTAGGACATTGTAAGTACTCATTACACAATAGGCAATGTTTGATTTGTTTGACCTGTCTGACCCATTTGATCAGGTATGGGAAATTGACCCGGGGATCTTCAGAGACTGTGATGCGCTGGTAAGAAACCTGCAAGGGATGTCTGAAATTCTAGCAATTTCCGTGCACGGTGAAGGTGATATTCATGCAGATGATGTATCATCATCAAGCCAAGAAACCTCGACATCACCAGAAGTCGTCCAGCAATTGACTGACAAAATGCAAAAGCCGACGTTTGTGAGCGAACCCACCAGCGACCTAAAGCAATGCACTACATGTGATGCAGTTGTTGGGGATGCTAAACAATATAGAGAACACTTCAAGAGTGATTGGCATAAGCACAATATGAAGAGAAAAACACGACAATTGCCTCCGCTTTCTGCAGAGGAATGCGCAGCTGATGTGGAACTCACTGACTCAAAGAAAGATCTCAGTGAATACTCCTTTTGAGGTTTGTTTTTCATTTGGTTGTCCAGGTCATATTGTGTTTACAAACCCATGTTTTTTGATGAAGGCGACTTTTAAATTTTGAACTTTGAATCATATCAACAGTATGTACTTGGACCGGTAAAGCTCACTGTGTAAAACTGGAAATGTGCTTCTTTGTGAACTCATTTTATGTCTGTGACCATGTTGCTTCATGTGTTATTAATAGTGTCATCATATTTTATGTGTTGGGAATTTAGATCTAACAATTTTAGGCTTTTAATAACAAGTCAAGGTCCTTATGACGCATATTGGAATAATTATATATTTTTTCTCCCTTTCATTAGGTTATAGTAATGTGATTTCATGCACCTATTAAAATATCTTGTGAAGTTGCATTCCTATTTTTATTTAAGTATGCAAGTTCCTAATGTTCAATGCATGAAAAGTATTTGAAGATATGGTTAGGTATAGTTTCAATAATTAATTAGTGTCTTGTTTCCTTTAGATTTTCTTCTTGTCCAATCTCACCTTTTCTATCAAACATATATGATAACTGATGATCTTGTGAGATAGATCCCTTCGCTCAACATTTATGCTCCACACGTGACATCTTCGTCCTTTCTTCTAACAAAAATTCCGTTCATAATGATGGATTGGGCGGAAATGTCATGAGTGGAGCATGAATAGGGACGACGTCTCATCCATTCTTGTTATCAATTCAACAAGAAAATCTAAATAAGAGGGCTGTTTTTTTTTCAAATAGCTAACTTGTACACACTAAAATTACTCAACCACATAGGGGGAACAGCATTTGAACACGCCTTAAATTCCATTAGGCCACACATGCCCTTTGGTCGCTAATTAGTTATGGAAACTGTAGTTAACCAGTTAACCATATTTTTAAATATTTTATGGGCTGAACTTGATGGAAAAAGAAATATAAATTGAAATTAACAGTAGAAACTATATTTAGAGGTTCACATAATATAACTATTAATTAATTAACTTGTTGAAAATGTTTGTGGTTTTAAACTTGCGAACATAATAAAAATTAGTATATATATATATATATGGGAAGGTTCATTTGAGTAAGGATATAATGGTAAAACATTAAATAGTTTATAACCCTTTTCATTAATTATATTATCTCTCATTAATAACGTAAAAACATTTTATCCTACACATTTCAAAATTTATCATACACGTGTCTTACATTTACCGAAATTACCATACACACATGTAAATTAATCCTACACATGTCGAAAATTGTTCTACACCATAAATTATTTTATCTTGAAAGAGTATATGAAAAAAATGAGTTACAAATAGCTAATTAATGACAATTACAGGTTTACCTATATGTTCTTTTTTATAATATTAAATACACACATTAAATGAAGTAAATGGAGAATTTCTATTGGTTTAAAAGTTATTCTTTTTTATTTTTACAAATTTTTTCTTCTTGTTTGAACTCTCCAATATATATATATAACTTTTATGTGTTTATAATAGTACATTATTATAATAACCACCTAATGATAGGAAAGAAGGAAAAACTTCATATTTTCTTCTATATGCATGAGCATGTAACTAACAATTCTTCAACCCACATGAATGATAACAAGTAAACTCTTATTTATATAACAAAAAAGTGAAAACGTAGAACATTTGATTTGTATCCTGTTTTCGTAAACCATATCTCATAAAAGTCATATATTTAAATGTAATAATCTGGCATGAGGTCAAACATATGTGGTGGGAGCACTTCTGGACGGTTCATAGCGATTTCCAATGGTATTTTAGATCATGAGACGTGCTTTAGAAAGACGAGTTCTATGGGTTTTCTCTAATTTCCTTAAATACTTGTATATGGATCTTTGTTGTCATATGTTAAAAGAATAGTTGTGTTTTTTTTTTCAAAAGTTGGGAGTATGTGTATCTTCTGTTGTATGTCATTAAGTTTTACAAACCCGACGCAAAGTGATCCATGACATACAAGACATAGTATGGCTTGAAAAGGGCAATCATATCTATTTCGGATGTTTATTTTAGAATGAACGGTTCAAGGTAATTAGGGGTTTTATAAACAATGGATATCTCAAAATAATTTGGAGTTGAATCCATCGACCCCGGGTACGAACACATGCACCTATATGACAAATTGACGATCGATCACAGTATGAAAAATATACATACACATTCACAAGTACATCTTTTTTTTTCTGAACAACCAATAAAATATATATTTATAAGAAAAATAAAGGAATACCTAGTTAGAAGCTAGGCTACAACACCAAACAACAAACCACCAAGCCACAAGGAACTACATCAGACTCAACCAAAAACAATAACAATCAGTTACAAAAAAAAAAAAAAAAAAAAAATTCCTCCGATTTGACCAATTAATGGATTGCTCTTCTCATCTATGCTTGATCCATAGAAAGCCTATAGACTTAACTTTTTCTGCCACTCTAGACACCGAGACTTCTTTCTGGTTGAAATGAGCATCATTTCTCAGACGCCAAATACACCACATAGAGGATAGGATGATGGGTGAATCGCCTTCTTTCTTTTGGCGGAACCCCGGAGTATTGGTGCAAGGATAATAGTTCGTTAACACCAAAGCCATAAATAGGAGATAATCGACGCCATTGCACAATTAAACACCATACAGTATAGGAGATAATCGACAACACTGCACAATTAAACACCATATAGTTTGGGCGAATTAACCGTTTCGTTAAAGTCACCACATAAAACACACAAATTTGAGGCTACCGGAAATAATTATTTTTATTCGTAACAAATGCAAGTTATTATAAAGTTAGTGAAGCATTGGAGAATGTAAACCGAAGTATTAAAATTTAAATGTAAGATATTATTATATCAACTTCCATCCTTTTCATTTTAAAAACTAGAATTTTGCTATAAGTTATGGCTTTAACCTAAATCAATTCATTAAAACCCATAACTATGAGATTTAATTTAAAGTGGTAGACATATAAGTTGGTGTTCTTGAATTTCTTGATTTAGGTTTAAAAATTAAAGAATATTCAAAAGATAGAAAAGATGAGGGTCTTTTTGATCAATTTGACTTCAAAGACTCAAAAGTGTGCTTCAGGTTTGCAAAGTTTTAATCATTTATGTGAGGCCCACGAATATTGCGTTCAGTGAATGTGTTTGTAGATGTATGTTTTCATTGTTTTGTATTAATTTGAAAAAAATAGAAAATGAAATTTCAATCGAAAGTTTGAAATTGGTTTTCTAAATTGTATATCTACTTATCATCCAAATCATAACAATATTTCATTTTTCAGTGTTTGATTAGTTGATTATACAAATATACATTATATTATATTATACAAGTATACATTTGCAAGTTGGATGAATAGTGAGGTTTTTTTCCCTCTTTTTGTAATTTTGTTTTGTTTTTTTTTTAACTTTAGTTTTCAGCATTGACTCTTACAACCAATGTTTTAAATACCGGTATGAATTTACAAATATACATTTGCAAGTTGGATGAATAGTGAGGTTTTTTTTCCTCTTTTTGTGGTTTTGTTTTATTTTTTTTGAACTTTAATTTTCAGCATTGACTCTTACAACCAATGTTTTAAATACCGGTATGAATTTATTTATTTATAAATATACATTTGCAAGTTGGATGAATAGTGAGGTTTTTTTTCCTCTTTTTGCGACGACGAAGATTTTGATTAGTTCTTATATTTTTGTTTACTTGTTTTAATTTTAGTTGTCCTTGTTTGAAATTTTAATGTAGTTCTATTTTAATTGCTTTTTTTTAGTTTTTTAAATATTATTGTAGTTTTATTTAGTTGATGAAATTTGTCTGTTAATAGATGGATGCCATGTGATATCCCTATTTAACTTTTTTTTTTCTCTATATATGTAATTCTTAAAACTATGTGTACAAGTCTCTGTTGTATATAAATATTTATGTTTTCTTTCCTTTGATTATTTCTAAAATAAAATGAAGTCTGTTTGGTATGAGGTAATGGAATGGACGAGGTAATGGAATGGACAAGGTGATGGAATCGATGAGGTAATGGACTTGTTTGGTTACCATGTGAGAATGGAATGAACCATTACTTTTTGTTGTTTGGTATGCCAGAAAAGACGAAGGAATAAAATCGGATGGTGGTGGTCAGTGATGGACGGTGATGGTGGGTGGTGATAGGTGGCAGTTGTAGCGACGGCGGCGGTTGGCGGTGGTGGTAGGTGGAGACGACAACGGGTGGTGACAACAGTGGTGGTGATGGGTGACGACAAAGGAGGGTGGCGGCGGTGGTCGGAGGTGGTAGCGTCGGGATGGTGGTTGCAGGTGGCTTGCGGAGGTGGTGGTGGGTGGTGGCAGTTGATAGCGGTGCTGGAGGTTGGTGGCGACGGCGGCAGTGATCGGAGATGGCAGCTGTGATGATCGAAGGTGGGTGGTGGCTGTGATCGGAGGTGGCGGTGGCAGTGACGGAGGTGGGTGGCGACGGTGGCGGGTGACGGTGGCGGATGACAGCTGTGGTGGGTGGTGGCAACGGTAATGGGTTGTGATGTTGTTAATGAAGAGTGAAGGGGGAATGGAATGGAAAAAAAACAAGGGGACAAATTGAATGATTTTGAGGGAATGAAATGCATTTTGGAATGGGCGATTCCATTCCATCGACCAACCAAACACTTTTTTCTTCAGTCCCTCACAATGGTCCATTCCATTTCATCTTTCATTCCTACATACCAGACGCTATCTAAAAAATAGAACGGAGAGGGGAATGAAATTGATCATTCCGTTCCATTGTAATGTTTGGTTATCCATATGTGAATTAAATAAATCATTGCTTTGTAAAATTTGTTAGGCAAAAAAGACCAGGTAACAAAATACAATTTATTAAAGACGACAACAATATTATAATAATAATAATCATAATAACATATTAATGATAAAAAAATATTGATTTTAATATTATTATTATTATTATTAATTTTTCATTCCTTGAATGAATGAAATAAAAACATCCATGAAAATTCTTTTATTTGCAAGGAATTACATTTTTGTGGAATGATCTATTTCATTATCATATTATAACCAAACATGTATATTTTCATTCCATCAGAATGATCAATTTCGCCTTCAATTCCTTCGTTACAAACGTTACATTAGAGTATTAGGAAGTACCATATAACCCTTATCGTTTATTTTTAGTTTTAATAAACCATATATTTTACAAATTTATTACACTCTTATAATTATTAGTAGTATTATTTAAAAATTCAAATCCAATTGACTTGTGAGTTAATACGTCGCAACGCGAGTGCGTTGTTCACCGTTTTTACATCTATTTTTCGTTTGGTTTAATGGTACCGCCGCAACGCGCTACATTTTTTACATAAGATTTCAAGTATTGTCAACGTCTTTACTATGATGCATAGAAATATTTTTTTTTTGGTATAAATTCTGCGATTCAATATTTTTACGTTTATTTTTTAATTCGGTATAACAGTCTACCGCAACATACGGGTCTTAACTACTAGTTAGCATTATTAAATCATTTAAAACCTCTATGTTTAGACAATCTTTTCCATTATTTATTCATTTAAAACCACATTCAAAAGCTAACACCACCTATGCGAGTTCTGTATTTTTACTTTTTGCAATTTTGAGTTTCATATTGGTACTGACATCGACTATCGGTAGATAGAAATCTTTAATGCTTTTCAAACTTGATAAAAAGTTTCATTTAAGATCTTACAATCTTCTAAACTTTACTAATAGAAAGAAAAACTCCTTAATTTGAAGAGTTGTTTGATTAAGTTTGACATTATTGAATATAAACAAATGTAACCAAATTTATACAATATATATATTATCAACTTTTTTTTTCATTAGAAGTTTATATCATATTTAAGGAGTTTTTTTTAAATGTTGATTTTATACTTTTAGTCCAAAAGTATTTGATGTATTATTTTTAACTCAAACTATTTGGTTATAACTTTTAACCTCAAACTTTTCATCTTTTCAGTCTAACCTAAAATTTTTTTACTTTCAACTTTGGTGCCATATACTTTTTATATTCCGCAACTTTCATTTTACCCGCTTCGTTCTAAATTTTGCGAGTTAACACGACACAACGTGCGTGTGTGGTTCAACATTTATACGTTCCGTTTTACGCTTCGTTCTAAGTTTTGCAAGTTAATACGATGCAATGTACGTGTGTAGTTCACGCTTTTACGTCGTCTATTTTTTTCCTGTTTGACAAGTTCGTCATAACGTGCGGGTTCTAAATCGAGTTAGTTATTATTTTCTATATTTTACGTTTCAGTCTATTTTTTTCGCTGCAGATTCAGTGTTGATGGTCGCCCGCGATGATATGACATTAATGCTATTTAAACACGATTTTATACCCCCACCGCAATACGAGGATGATCAATACTAGTTGAACAAAAATACATATTATATATAATATTTCTCAACAACCAAATCACTGTAGCAAAGGTAACATCAGCTATTTTTTTTTGAGTTTGTTTTCTTCTTTTAGTTTATTCTCCTTTTCTACTCTTAGCTTTTAATATTGTCATTTAAACTATTAGCTTTATAAGAACTTTATAAATTTTTATTTTGGTCCCTCGAGTTTTATGTGTTTATTTTATATACGTGGGTCAAATATAAAAAAGTTTCCGTGCTAATTTTTTGTGAGTTTTCGGTTGGTCTAAGTTTTGGAAATACATTTTTGTGCTTATTTTTATGTGTATTTTCAGTTTTCTACGTTTTGCCATATATAATACGTTTTCCCTAAAGGGTATTAAATCAAGTTACTTTACGTTTCAATGCTGCCGCAACGCGAGATACCATTTTTAACTTAAAAAATACTATTTTCTTACGTGCTTTATTTAAGTACATTTTTGTACAAATCCAAGTTGATTTATGTATTGACATATTTTTTTCTCTATAATGAATGAGGTGAAATATAATACGTTTTCGTGCTTATTTTATGTATGTTTTAAGTTGGTCTAAGTTTTGACGTAAGTTTTGCTTGGAAACGAGTCGGGTCAGATATTTGACGGTACAAATTCAAGTTACTTTAAGTTTCGACGTCACCATAACGCAAGGCAGGTCAAAATATTAATTAAAATTAAAATTCATTAATTTCAGCATTTACTATCATTCCAAAACTAGCCAAACTGTTATGCGGTAAGGGTGCAAACGAGCCGAGCGGCTCGCGAGTGGCTTGAGATCGGCTCAAGAAAAAACTTGAAATGAGGCTGAGTCTTATTGAGCCCGAGCCGAGCTTGAGTCTAAGATAAAACTCGTTTAATTATCGAGCTCGAGCCTGGAATGTGAAGGTTATCGGGCTCGTCGAGCCTTAGTGTAATATTAGTTTTATTAATATTTAATAACGTTTACCTTGTATTTAAAGTTGTCTAGTTATCAGGCTGAGTTGAGCTTATTTAAACTTGTTTACGTACGGAGCCCGAACCTAAAAATAAACTTGTTTAGTAGACGAGCTTGTGTTTCAATTATCAAGCTCGCGAGCGTAAACGAGTCTATTATTTATTTTATTTTTATTTAATATACTAACTAATAGATAATAAACGAGCCGAACTTGAGCTTGAGAAACTACCAACAAGCCGAGCTTCAGCTTTAAAAACAAAGCTCGAACTGATTTGAGCTTAGTCAAGTTTGGAGTCGACTCGTTTGTGTAAGACCCTATCTTAAAATATTTAAATTTAGGATAAAATTTTCGCATTTAAACGAGTAAATACAAATACACGTCATTACAATTTTCGAATTTATTAAAACTTTATCAACATTAAACATTTTGACATGTCGTTACCGATTAGTTTCATAACAATGAAACCAACTGCGGAAGCTTGGTCTTTGAAGGTGTTCGGTTCTTCATTGAGCTTGATCGTCATCCGGAAGTGCTTGCGATTACCCTAAACTGGAAATTTGCAAAATATTAGTATTATAGCAAATTTACGAAAAGCACGACATAACCGACTCGTCAAAATAAATCAAAACAGAAACTCAACTTCTAAGGCGGCGTCGGCGACGACACCTAGCCGCGTCGGCGACGCCACTTTAAAACTTACGTAGGAGCTTTACTACCGTAGGCAGTAGCTTAAGTCGTCGGACATTCGACGTTGCGTCGGGGACGGCAACACATGGCGTCAACGACGCTTTCTTCTGCAGCAGTTTTGTTGCTGTGTTGTTTGGTCGTCCGTTCGACCCATTTCAAGTCCCGCACATTTAAAATCATCTCGGGACTTACAGAGACGTATCCGAGTAATACTATTTCTACTTTCATTCATTAGTTGTCTACCATAAGCTACGGTTGGCCACTGTAGCTTAAAGTGGTCTACCGCAAGTATTTTCCATCTTGCCGTCTTTGTTACGAAAACTTTCGTAACTTACTCAATTTTTATCTGTTTTCCATGAAACTTGTTTCTAAATGTCCGTAAAATGTTTTCTTACTTATTTAACCGAAATCCTTAACCCGGATTCTTATTTCTTATGAATTACGTATTTATTTCCGGTTTATGCTCATATATTTTCCAATTTTACCCATTAACCACATTTAAACCAAAATAAGTATTTACGCATCCATTTCGGTATGCATTAAAAATGCATTTTTACCTGTTCAGTTGCCTTAGCAAAAACCTTCGCTCTATTCAAACAAACATTTATCTTATCATTTTGACCCGATTAGTTGTCTTAACGAAATCCAACGCTTATTTCAACCAAACCTTTATTTATTTTATCATTTTCACACTAGATATCTATTTATTTTCCACCACAACTATACTTATGGTGAATTTGTAATCGTAAATTTATTTAATCCAATTTCTACCCTTGGTTCGACAAATTACGAAAAAGACCCGTTAAAAGGTATTAAACTAAAACGGCTTCTGCCATTAACTTTTACACTACCGCAAGGGGTATACTAAATTATAAAACTCATTTTTAAACTATCCTTAGGGCCGTTTACTTGTTTTACCACACGAGAGCATTTTGGTCAACTTAGGCCCTTCTTTACGACGAATGACTTTCAATATCATGTTTTGACCAAATATGAACATTTAACCATAATCTATTTTAGAATATTATGTTCCTAAGAGCATAATGTCTACATTTTAGATCATTAGATTTATCTTACCTTAGGTAATCAAATGTTCATTCATGACTCGTTTAACTCTCAACGGACCGTAAGTCCTCTTTGAGAGTTTGAACCATTACACGTACCTGGCTCGGCTCATAGCATTGACCGTTTTAATATCTTGCTCTATTAGTTGCTATATAATAGCGATGCAAATCATACTCTATTTTCCCTATGAGCACAAAAACTCAACAAATGACCATTAGTCATCATTGTCAAATACCATTTGTCCGTTCGGCCTAAATGACCATTTATCATTATGAGATGGCACTTATTTGTGTTGATACACTTTTATGTCTGTCGTTTGTTCTTAGTTACGTCTGTAATTGTACGATCTTTTTTTAGTGTGTCTGTATAGTTTGGTCTGTCGACCAAATCAAGATATCCTCTTATCTTGATTTCGTACGATGATTGGTTTGTCTGTGTTGTAAAATAGTTGCTTGTGTGCATACTGTTGAGTCTTGTGTACGTCATGTCTGTTGGCACGTTCTCCGAAGAACACTTCAAGTACGAGTGAGAAGAACTTCGTACGAGCAAGTTGTTGCTCGTACGAGCCACTCACCATTCGTACGAGTGACTCTTTAGTCGTACGAGTGGGCTCATCTCAACAAGTATCTTGCTTGATTCGTACGAGCCAGTTCATTTTTGTACGGGCCATGGGTCGTTCGTACGAGCATCCTTTGGAGAATGTTCTTCGTGACTTATGGTGTTTCGTATGACCAGCAACATTCTTCGCGCTGTTGCTAGGTGTGGACACTATATAAACTGACATGCACTTCTCAGTGAAAGGTAGACAAGTTAGACACTAGAGAGACAGTGAAGCACAAGAGCACAGAGAGTATATCCTGAGTCTGTATGAACATTGTTTGTATGTGTTTATACTAGTTCTTTCTATTAATCAAGATAGTGAATCTTGGGTAATCTTGTGTTTCTTACTTTGCTTTTGTTTGCATACTTACATGGATTCCGCACTCGTATATGTGTTACATAAACATGGAAGTAGGTTAATCTTGATTCTCCAAGTGGACCTACAAGTAGTATCAGAGCTTTGGCTCTCTTCCTTGTTTAAAACCAAGCTTAGTGTTGTGTCTGAGCTAGTTGTGAGGTTTTCTGGAAGTATTCTTGAACTTTCAACAGGAAACTTAAGTTTTTAAAATATAACCAACTTAAAACTTAGTTAAAACTTGTTGTATCCAGAAAAATTTCATAAAAAACCTTGTTAGAATACATGGAGACATGTTGGAATCTGGTTTTTCTTAAAATTTTCTATCAAAGTTCAGTTGGACATATTTTCAGGTGAAACACTGCCGGAAACTCACCGGAATATTCTTGTAGGGTTGATAAAATCTCTAGACTTGACTGTTTTGACTGAAAAGCTGATATTGAAATGTTTGTCTTTTTAACCAAAATTGTGTAGACAACTGACCACTTTCGAACAAATTCAGAAACAAGTCTTTATTAGAAAAGGAAATTTTCTCCAACCAACCCTGCAAAAAGATTCCTCTTTGCGAAAAACCAAACTTCAGTGAAAAACATCCGTGCGAATAACCAAGCTTAGAAAAGGAAATTTTCACCATCCTTGTTTAAAACCAAGCTTAGTGTTGTGTCTGAGCTAGTTGTGAGGTTTTCTGGAAGTATTCTTGAACTTTCAACAGGAAACTTAAGTTTTTAAAAGATAACAAACTTAAAACTTAGTTAAAACTTGTTGTATCCAGAAAATTTCATAAAAACCTTGTTAGAATACATGGAGACATGTTGGAATCTGGTTTTTCTTAAAATTTTCTATCAAAGTTCAGTTGGACATATTTTCAGGTGAAACACTGCCGGAAAACTCACCGGAATATTCTTGTAGGGTTGATAAAATCTCTAGACTTGACTGTTTTGACTGAAAAGCTGATATTGAAATGTTTGTCTTTTTAACCAAAATTGTGTAGACAACTGACCACTTTCGAACAAACTCAGAAACAAGTCTCTATTAGAAAAGGAAATTTTCGCCAACCAACCCTGCAAAAAGATTCCTCTTTGCAAAAAACAAACTTCAGTGAAAAACATCCGTGCGAATAACCCATCCGCACGAAGAACAAGACTGTTCGTGCGAAAGACCAAGTCATCCGCACGAAGGACCTTGTTCGCACAAAGCACAGGTTGCTCGCACGAAAGACTACTGCTCGTACGAACAACCTGATTCATACGAAAGAAAGTAGCCCATACGAATCATTGATTTGTACGAAGAACTAAGCTTCTTTGATCTGTTTTTCGTGTTCTAGTTTTTCAAAACTTTGTGGTTTTTAAAATTTGTGAACTTTAAAGGAGACTGTTATTTTCAAAAAAATTAATCTTTAAACCTTTTAATTTTCATAAACAAGAACATATAATGGGTATTAATCCTTGGGATTGGGGGAGTGGTTCAAGCACAAACCAAGACTCATCACAAAGCTCTGCAACCTCATAGGTTAAATCACTAATGCCTCAACACACAACTATGATTACCGCAAATCAATGGGCGTGTGTAGCAAATCAAAATCAGAGCATTTAGACTCTTCTTATAAGCGAGAGTGAAACAGGAAGTAATAACCATCCACCAAAACAGAACCATATGAACGATTATACTTCTTGGAAAAGTCATTTCCATACATATGTTCTCGGTCAAAATACAGAATTATGGACATGTTTTATTACACCTTACAAGGAATCTCTCGAAGAAGCAGGATCAAATCCAACCTCCTTAGCCAATTTAGATGAAAACGATAAAAAAGGCCTATGATTTAGAGAAGAAGGCGTTTGATATCCTCAGTTTGTGTACTGTACCACCACCAAAAATTTGTGGGATACTTTGGAAGCAAGAGGAGAAGGAAATGCTGCAACCAGAAAAATTCGACATGATCTGCTAAAGAAAGAGTTTGAATGTTTCATGTTCATGGAGAATGAAACACTGAACGATATGAAAACACGTTTCTACCATCTGCTTAGTGAAATGTACTCATACAAAGTGTTAGGATCTCCACAAGAACTCGTGATGCATTTTGCTGACGCTTTACTGCCAAAGTGGAGTCAATTTATTGACTTACTAAGGCATACATGTGTTTTGGATATGATTAGTATTTATGAATTTGTTCAGAAGCTGGAGAAAAAATGAAGAAGAAGTCCGGAAAGCAAAAAGGGGTTCCGTTCTACAAAACCCTGAGATGTACTTTGGAGGTATTAATACAGGTGTGAGCACAACTCAGCAACCAAAAATTCAAACCGCGCTTGTGTCAAATGTTAACCCCTTTCTACCACCACCAGCTCAAACAGATTAATCAGCTCAAGTACTCAAACCTATGGTCAAGTATTTGATCCTAAGCCTTTCTACCACAACCTCAAGTTGTTACACCTCAAGTTCCACAACAAGCTTCTCAACAAGCTTTCTATGGTAACAACTTTCAACCTGCAAATCCTAATACCGTCAGACTTGATTTATCACATCTTTCCAAGGTCAGTGTAGAAGTTGTTCGGGAACATATGGAACTTCTGAACACTATGGTTAGTGCATACCGTGGACTAGTCGTTGGTCAAATTGGAAACATCAATTTGACTAATGAAGACTATCAACAAATAGACAGAGATGAGATGGAGTTGATGGATATTAAATGGGCGTTTGCAAGTGCGGTTAGAAGAGCTAAGGATTACATGAGCAGAACTAGGAAAACGAGTTTGGAAAGCAAGAAAAATACGAAATATGGTTTTGATAAAGATGTTGTTACTTGCTTCAAATGTGGTGAAAAAGGTCACTTCAAGCGTGAATGTACTCGACCCAGCAAACAAGGAAATCACAACCCTTTCCGAAATCAATCACAACCATCCCACACAACTCAAGTTAACAATGAACAAAGAATAGTTGCTGTTAACAACCCAAACAAATCTAATCAGTCTGGACCTTCAAAAAACACAAACAGAGCTCTAGTAGTTCAAGCAGATGAAGGATGTGATTGGTCAGTACAATTGGGAAATGAGAATCAAGGAGGAACTGCATGTTACCAAGATTATCAATCGGATCAAACATGTTCACAACATTGACAATTCTGATGATGATGATAGTTCTGGGTATAATGGGAGTTCTGACGAAGAAAGCTCGAGTGTAGGTGGTTATGGATTTGATCCAGATGTCAGGGAAAGGATTGATACTGAGGTTAATAAGTTGCTGGAAGAAGCAGAAAAGTTGGAAAGTCAAAAGGCTAGTTTGATAAGGAAAGCTGAAGTTGCATCAAAGGAGATGGAGAAAATCTTTGCCAACAATGCGTCATTTTCTCATCATACCGCTTTCATGGCTAACGTTGCAGGTTCAATAAGTCAGGTAAAATCCGACTCTCCTAATGTATACATTGACTGTGATGAATTAAAAATGAAATTTGAAACAATAAACAGTCACAATCAAAGCCTAGTAGTTGAACTGTCAATTGACACTCTTAAGAAAAGCATTTTTGAATTAACTAAAACAGTTTTGAACAAACAAACAGGAATTAATAACTACATTAATATCCTTGAAGAAACGAAAAAGGAGTTAGCCATTGCCAAATGCGAACATGATACAGTTAAGCTAAAATTGGAAAGTTATTCTAACTCCCGATATATGCTTGATCACATCATTGACGTTCAAAAGCTTAAGGGAGATGTCAAATGCATTGGGTATACATCGTGTCCACCCCCGTTGAAACACAATTATACCAAATTGCCTAATGAAGAGGAAATGCCATGCTTTGAACCATCTGTACCTCTTAATGCTGAAGAGTTTGCAGCAGGATTAGGGTTTAAGTTGGACAATTCCTCAGTTGAATCAAGAAAATCAGAGAACTCGTCATTAGTTGTTGATCAGAATCCTTCTACAATAGAGGAGGATGATTCATCAGATGATGAGTCAGAGAAAATCGATCAGGATCAATCTCTTGATGAAGAAAAATGGATAGAAATTTCTGTTACTCCCGATGTGAAAACTGTTGAAAATCAAGGGAATGATCCTATGAAATCTGTCAAGATAACTGAATCTGCAGCTGAAAATGATAATGTGTTGTATACTTTGATTAGGGACAAGAAAATTTACTCAAACAAAGACTTTCCGATCAAAAATGTAGATCCAACTTCAATTGATCAAGTTTTTGAAAATAAAACCACCAAATTTTTGGAAAAGAAGAATCCAATCAAGTCACAACCATTATTCATTTCAAAAGAAAAACAACAAGAAAAGCAAACTGAAAAACCTAAAGTATCACAATCAAGGTTGAAGCTAAAGGAGCTCGCTACAAGAAGAAATTGAAGAATGTTAAATTTGTGTGTTCAACTGGTATTGATAAAATTGAGACTTTTGAAAGCATGTCTAATGCTGATTTTGTAAAACAAGTCAAGATTTTAAAGCGTAACTGTCAAAACAATTACACTCAACACACACATGGTTGTGAAGATGAACCAAGTACCTCTAGACCCACAAGTTCAACATCAAGTCATAAAACAAATCTCCTAAATTTGTGGAAAGGAGAACATGTTTTAAGTGTAGTGAGTTTGGCCACATTATCAAAAACTGTACCAATCCAGCAAAACCGAAGTTTGTTGAAAAAGCCCATTCTGAAACAACTTGCCAACGTCGATCTATGTCACCTAAACAAGACAAACGAATTGTTAAGGAAAAAGACGAAAAACAGAGACGTAAACAAGTAAAAATAATTGAAAAGCATTAAAACCGGATTTTTCAGAAAGGAAACCAAGTTCATCAAGTTTGATAAAACCAGAAGTATTTAAAACTGTAAATAATAGTAATTCTGGTAATTTCAACAAGCTTGGAAACCTAAAACCGGAAATGTTTCAAGGGGAGGCACAAAGTTTCCAAATCATCAAGAAATAGAAATCACATTTCTTGATGATAAGAGTCGACCCAAGACCACTAAAGCTTGGGTCCCCATCTCAAACAGATCGGGTATTGAAATGTGCAGGGTGTTCTAGGAGGAACTGTGAATAGTCATTGGATTGTTGACAGTGGAGCATCAAGGCACATGACAGGCGACTTAAGGCTTTTTTATGATGTGAAAAGCATTAGGGGAGGTTATGTTGCCTTCGCTGGAGATAAGGGCGGATACATCACTGGAGAAGGAATAGTTTCCAATGGTGTTGTTAGCTTTGATAAGATCAATTATGTTCGTCAAATTGATCATAATCTTCTGAGTGTTTCTCAATCTGCGACAAGAAGTTCTTGGTTCATTTGATGATGTCGGATGTTATGTGCTAAAATCTGGTTTCAAGATTCCCAAAGAATGGATTCTCCTGCCGGCTCCAAGAATTACTTGTATATTCTTGACATGAGCCAAGCTATTACCACGTCTGCACAAGTCACATGTTTTGTCTCAAAAGCCACCGAAAAGGAATCAATCTCTTGGCATAGACGAATGGGACACATTCACTTGAGGAAAATGAACTATTTGGTGAAGAATATTCTTGTGAGTGGTGTACCAGTGAAGACCTTTCATTTACAAGACATCTGTGTATCGTGCCAAAAGGGAAAGCAAGCTAGAAAATCTCATCTTGTGAAGAAGATTAACCTAGTGAATATGCCTCTAGAACATCTTCATATGGACCTCTTTGGACCTATGAAACATAAGACTACCTTTGGTGATTCATATTGCTTAGTAGTTAATGATGAGCACTCAAGGTTTTCATGGGTAAATATATTGACACACAAGAGTGAAGTTCCTAAAATCCTCAAGAATCTCCTAACGCTACTCGAAACTTTGTACAATTTGAAGATAAAGAGAATCAAAAGCGACAATGGCACCGAATTCAAGAATCATGTTATGGATGAGTTCTGTTCTTCTAAAGGCATTTTTCATGAGTATAGTTCTCGTTACACTCCACAACAAAATAGTGTCGCTGAGAGGAAATTGAAACTGCAAGAACTATGTTAGTAGAATCAGAACTTCCTGTTCAATTCTGGGGGGAGACTGTGGCTACTGCATGTTATACGATGAATAGAGTTCTTACGGTGAAGAGGCATGGGAAAACATGTTTCGAGTTGTTACATAAAAGGAAACTGGATGTGTCTTTCTTAGAACCTTTTAGAGCTCCCTACACTATGATTGATCCACATGGAAAGTTTGGACCAAAGGCTATTGAGGGTTTCTTTCTTGGATATGCTACTCCAAATTTCAGAGTGTGGAATTTGTCATCGAAAAAGATTGAAGAATGGGGTGAAGTTAAGGTTCAAAGATACACTGAATCAGTAAGAGCTCCGGGTGCTCCTTGGATGTTTGACTACGATGGATTGTTTGACTCCTTTAATCTGCCAACTTTTGATGATGCTTCTGCAGCTGCTCAAATGCTACTGGAAAGTGATACTGCAGTTGACTCGTCATTAGTACGACCAATTATTTTTAACCCTCAGTGTCTACTTCGGTTAACATCTTGTTCAAAATGAGGAATTCGAAGATGCTGCTGATTACAATGTTTAGTCAGAAGATGATGAATTCCATGATGCAAATAAAGCTACTTCTGGTCCGGTTCCTGGAATTTCAGATGTCACGTCAAATGTGCAAAATCTAGGGACGACTAAAGGTCATGCGTCTACATCTTCGTTAAATCCAGCAAACGAATTAGTTGTTGATCTGAATATCAACAATCTGGGTATAAATTCTTGAGTTCCCGATGTTCCTGAAACTCGAATTCATAATACCCATCCTCAGCAGAATATTATAGGAGATGTCCAGAGTGGTGTACTGTAACGCCCCAAAACTCGAATGTTTACATTCGTCATACGTTTCATATGATAAAACACAAAATAAAATGGCTAGGTTATTTAGTTAAATAGTTTAGTCAAAACAAATAAAGAATGAATGTGGGACAATAATGAACAAGTAACAAACATGAAGGGCTGAATTTGGAGATTTAGAATGAAGTTTGGGTTAAATGAAAAAATGCAAAATTTAGTGTGTGTAAATATGTGTGTGTCGTGTATGGAGGAAGAGATAGAGAAGAAACCCTATCTCAAGAACATGTATACAATTCAGCCAAATCAAGACCAAAATTGAAGGAAAAACATTGCATGAATGGAGATTTCTCACCCTCTAGCTCATATAAACATGTGGTAAGTTGTAGATTTTAGTTTGATGATTCAATAAGAAGTGGGTTTATGATTAATCCACGAATTAGTATGAAATTTAGTATGGATATGTATTAGAATCACCATATGGAACACGAGTTATGTAGGATTATGAGTAATTTGATGTTTTGGGGAGGAACCCACTTGTAGTAGTGAAGATGATGATAAGAATTGCTATACATGTTCAATAGTTGTGTAATGTTGATGTGTGATGTGTATGTAATGAGTAATTTTAGTTAATTTAGATATAGTATGAAAAGTATATGATTCTAATTGAATTTGATGATCTATGTTATGAACTAGAAAGATTATGCAATAAAATACTTGTACATTGTGCCTCGTGTGTTGTATGCACATCAAGTATTTGATGAAATGTCTAAGTGAAAAAAATAGGAGGAATTGTATGCATATAATGGAAAATAAAGGTAGAATATGATAATGATGTAATTGATAATAGATTAGCATAAAGAATGTGATTTACATGGAATACAAGTGGAAATTAGTTTGATAAAATGATTTAGTAAGAAACATGCATTAGAAGGTAGTACTACAAGCTTTGAAGGTGTGATACACATCATATGTGGGATTAAGTGTTTGATCATGATTAGTAAATGATCATGTCCTAGATATGAAGCGTTTGAACTTATTAGCAAGTAAAGATGGTAGAGTTATGTAAATGGCTAACTTTGAATGTGGTTGTCAATTTATAAGATCATGAAAGCTGGACCGTTGACTTTTGAAAGTCAACAGTGTATGAATGTAATGGATAGGCTTTTGGACACAATTGTGAGAGTAGAGAATTAGTGTGTTATGTAATAGATGATTTATGTCCTATGTGAGATAACAATTGAGTTGTGTGAGATTTGAATGAGGTACCTATTGGTATATGTCTTATGTATGCAAAACTTGACTAATGAAAGTCAAATAATGTGTAAATAAAAAGCAATGAAGGTTTATATGTATGATCATATATGCTAACCTTGATACGAACGTGATGACATGTAAGGATGGGAATCGTATCAATTGACTCAAGCACGAAGGGCTAACGGGTCGAGATGAGGCAAGAAAGAAAGCTCTATTACACACGCTTAAGGTAAGTGATTTCCAGAATCACTTCTTCTTTTGTAAACGAATATTGTTATGTGAAATGCAGGGGGTTGTGTAAGAGATTACGGATAAGGGTAAGAATCAAGGTAAGTATTGTTGTGATAATAGGATGTCAACTATGTTCGGAAAATTATAATGGGAGTAAACGGGTCAAAATGTAAAAGTATGTGTCGGGTGTGGGATTTGGATGTTATGGTATGGGAACCATATAAGAATGTTTAAGTAATCACAGAACTAAAGAATGTATTGTTATAACAGGCCGTAAACAGTAGCTATGTTGGAAATAACTTAAAATAGTAGAACGGGTCAAAAGAATCAAGTAAGTGACTTCCGATTCACTTCTTAGTAAGTATAGAGAAGTTTTGATATTATGATCGTGGGGAATCAAGTAAGATTATGTAGTAAAGGGCGAGCATTAAGGTAAGTAAATTCCTGAACTCATTTCGTAATTATGTACATGAAGACGTTTATATGTTCGAATAATCGAAACTAAGAGTGAATGCGTAATTCATAAGAATTAAGAATTCAGGTTAAGCATTTGAAGCTAAATATGTAGGTAAACAATTTACGGGCATATAGAAACAAGTTTCATGGGAAACGGATGAAAATTGAATTAGTTACGGAAGTTTTCATAACTAAAACGACAAAGCTTGAAAAAGGTTGCAGCAGCCCACCGTAAGCTACGATGGCCTACCGTAGCTTATGGTAGGCAACTGCTGATCAAGAACAGAAAGTCTTGACCGTAAAACAGAAGTTACAGGACCGTATAGCTACTAGCGACCGTAGCTTACGGCGGGAGTAGTTACGGGGGCGACAAATGTGAAATTTTGTTTGTCGTTGTATATTTGTGTCTCAGATTTCCGTATCCCTTAAGGCTTATGCAAAGGCCTCGGTAAACTTTCGGAAGATAGTATAACTTAGAAAAAGATCATAAAAGTTTATTTATGTGGTACGAATACAATAATGCCATTCGGGCTCGAAAGAATATATATATTATATATATATTATATGTTTGAGATTCGAAACTTGTGGAAATGTAGTTCAATGTTATGTGCTTATGTGAAGGTGTGGGTCTTCAATAGGTTAGAGGGTATGTGATGTTAAACGTTTGTTGTTGAGGATGAATTTGTTACTAGTTATTGTCCAAAGATGAATGAAAGTGAGTTATATGATGACCTTGAAGATGCATTGGATCAGTTACATGGAAAGATAAACGAAAAGAATTTCATGAAAAGAAAGAATTTGGAGTGATTATTTAATAATGAATGTTTAATACTATGGATGAAGTCACCAAATATTAATAATGCAAATGTACGTGGTGGTTGCAGGTTGCACGGAGTTATCTTCACTATGGAATTTAAAAGAGTTGAAGATCGAGTCAAAGAGCAACGATTGTACGGGAAGAGCGGTCTCATAATTGGTATCCATGTATTACATTTAACAAGTTAATCAAGAATGAAAGTTGTAAATCATTTCAAGAAAGTGTCCAACATTTGATAAATGAATCCTTAACTAAGTTATATGGTCAACAAATAAATAAATTTTGAGTTGGTATTTCCGCGACGTCTCGTATGGTTAAAACGTATTTAGGGTGTTACAAGTTGGTATTAGAGCCCTGGTTTGGGTGAATCAAGTATAAGGAGGTAAATACTTAAACTCAAACCTGTGTGCTCTTATGACTAGTAATCCGTACAATCCGAGACTCGATCAAAACCCGAAGGTAAAAACGTATAGAAGCATGTATATGAATGTTCATATGAAGAAACTAATTGCGTGATATATGTAAGGTAAGCTTGGATGAATAAGAAGGATGATTTAAGGATGCGATCTAGAACAGACACCAAAGCATGTGATTGGACTATTGGACCCCAGTACACGATTTTAATAAATATGGGTACCGGTGTTGAGAAACTCTCCCAAAGAAGGGTAATGTTAAATGAAAGTTTATGCACCGGTAGCACGTCTTGAGGCCATAAGAATCTTTTTGGCTTATGCGTCCTACAAGAAGTTTACCGTTTATCAAATGGATGTGAAGATTGCATTTCTTCATGGTGTGGTTGAAGAAGAAGTATATGTTGAACAACCTCCTGGTTTTGAAGATCCAATCCATCCTGACAAGGTTTGGCTTCTCAATAAGGCGCTGTATGGTCTTCATCAGGCTCCTCGAGCTTGGTATGAAACGTTGTCTTCCTATCTTTTGAAGAATGGTTTTCGACGTGGATTGATCGAATGTACTCTCTTCATCAAGGAAGAAAATGAGGACTTATTGTGGTACAAGTGTATGTTGATGATATTATTTTGGGTCTACAAATGAAAGAATGTGCAAAGATTCGAGCATATGATGCAAGAGAAGTTCGAGATGAGCGCAATGGGAGAAATGACTTTCTTTTTAGGTTTGCAGGTTCATCAATCTAAGGAAGGGTTTTCATCCACAAACCAAGTACGTCGGGGATATTCTCAAACGATTTCAAATGGAAGACTCAAAGCCTTTGGGAGCTCCATTAGCTCAAAATCATGGGATTACTCCTTGACAGAATGGGTGAACATGTGGAACCATCTCTTTATCTGATATGATCGGATCTCTTATGTGTCTTCTGCTTCAAGACCCGATATAATGTACCCAACATGTCTTCTAGCTCGCTACCAGTCAAGTCCAAAGGTTTCTCAGTTGATGGCTGTGAAAAGAATCTTTCATTATTTGAAGGGTCGCCCGGACACTGGTCTCTGGTATCCTAAGGATGATAAGTTTGATTTGACAGCATTCAGTGACTCTGATCATGGTGGCTGCAAGATCGACGCAAAATCAACATTAACAGGATGTCAGTTCTTGGGAAATCGCCTAGTCACGTGGCAGTGCAAGAAGCAGACTTGTGTAGCTACGTCAACCTGTGAGGCTGAGTATATTTCAGCTTCTAGTTGCTGCTCTCAGCTTCTATGGATCTAACAACAAATCCGCGACTACGGTTTTGAATTTCTAACTACTCCTATTTATGTTGATAACGAAGCTGCTTTACAGATCACTCGTAATCCTGTACAGCACTCAAAACCAAACACATTGAGATTAAGTATCATTTCATACGAGATTGTTATGAAAAGAAACTTATCAATGTTGTTAAAATCCACACGATCACCAACGTGCCGACCTGTTTACAAAAGCTTTTGATAAATCTCGTTTTGATTACCTTCTTTTGGTCAATGGCATCAAGGTGAAACCCGAGTAAATCATCCTTGGCTAATCGTTTTCATAAATATTTTCTTAAAAATCTAAAACAACAAAAAGATTTTCCATTTTCTCTTAGTTTTATATTTCGGGGGAGAAAATTTCAAGAAAAATACAAAAACATGAGAAAATTCAAAAATACAAAAATATATCTTTTATCTAGTTAAGTTTTCATTTATTTACCTTTTTTATTTAAGGGGAAGAAAAAATTAGAAAAATACAAAAAAATATAAAATTCAAAAATAAAAAATGAGTTTCTTGGAAAGATAAAAGAAGATGATGATACACACCAATGATATGTCAAAACGGTCAAAAACATAAAACAAAAATTGATAGGTAGCTTTACTATTGATGTATTGGTAGGCTCACAATCAGATTAAAATGTGCAGGTTAATATAAACATAAGGACTGAAAGCCAGGTGGGAACCATTCATTGGCATATGGTCTTAGTACCGAAATTTCGTTTGATAGTATGTCGAGGTTCTGAGATATGCGGTCTTTATGCTTGTTTATCATCTGGGTATCATGGTTGAATCTTTTACCGAAAAATAATGGTGACGCAAGTCTAGAACTTCCACGATACCATACATACGTGTAAATACTGCATATGACCATCAATAAGTGATAAACATATCACATCCACCCTAACAATAAGTGATAATATATCACAGCTTTATACGGGAGCTAAGTTCGTTCTTTGTCAGTACGATGGTACTAACCTGTTCACGGACTTACTCCTATGCATCTGAAAATCAAGTTCCTCATCAATAAGTGATTTAATCACATAGGGCTTGTTTTCAATCAAAATAAGTGAGTATCTCACATCATATACGTCAAAACAGATGATAAGCGGTATACTCACCGGTAAGATTTTTTCTCGTGCATATCTTGATACGTGAATGTGTCGTGAAGTGGTTGAACACCGGCTAGTAAGTATAATTCATACATTAAGCATGTCTCTTAATCATGATTACATCTGATAAGCTGAGCTTACATGGACAACAATACCGATAATCATAGTAGAATGCTTATTTATTTAATTTGATGTTTTAAAACAAAACTCGTTTTTTACAAGATTAAAAGCTGGTATGATTCTCTTACCTTGAAACTCTGAAAAAGATTGTCTAGTAAATGTACAGTTATTCTTATCTTTTAGTAGTTATTTTATTTTATTTTATTTAGTTTACTCTGTTGATAAATTAA
Organism: Scalesia atractyloides; assembly: GCA_947069175.1. NCBI lineage: Eukaryota > Viridiplantae > Streptophyta > Magnoliopsida > Asterales > Asteraceae > Scalesia > Scalesia atractyloides. The sequence goes on along the minus strand of CAMTDV010000013.1, from coordinate 66,240,696 downwards.
AGTATTTTTTATTTAGCCAAAGATGGAAACTCAAAAGTTTTCTACCAAGATTCGCCCTAAAAATCATTTGTCTTGCTATCATAACTTCATAAAGTACTTTCTTACAACGGGTAAACTTATCTCAAAGAACAAAATCTGTTTAACGAGCACTTTTCCTAACTTAACTTGTGATTAGTGTGGATATGTGCAAAGATCTAAACAGGTCAACGAAAAACCTAAGGTCCTCAAAGAATTAAAAGTCAGTTTTGAAAGACTTGGACTCATATGAATCAGAGATCACTCGTACGAGTGATTGTGCCTCGTACGAATGACTACTAGTGTCTTGTACAAATAGCAGTTCCTTCGTACGAGCTAAGGTTCTTCGTACGAGTATCTTGATGTGGTATAGAGGTGATGAAGTTCTTTGGTACAACTTTACTTTCACCTAGCTCACCTCATCCTTTCACCTTCTTTAAAGTTGTTTCTGATATCCTTAAGGTATAAATTGACAATGGTGACATACCTTGAAGATGAAGGATTTGAATATTATCTGACTATGTGACATTGTCTGACATGAACAACAAACTTTAAGCGAAAAATCTTTAGCGAAAAACAAGTTCCTCATGAATAATCTTCTCTTGAAGTTGTTTGTGCGAACAAGATATTTCTGATTCGTACGAGTGAAATAGCACTTGCACGAGTAACATGTCGCTCATACGAGCCAGTTACTCGTTCAAGTAAATCACTTGTTTTTCTAAGTCAGGTGTTCGTAAAATCAGTTGTTCTTCGTACGAATAAATTATTATTCGTATGAATCAGTAATTCTTCGTCCAGGTAATATACATACATACATACAGAAAGTTTGGAATCAAACTTTTTGTATATTCCCTAATGAATTTATGTTCTTATGCTTGTTGTCTTATATGTACAGAATGGAACAAAAGTAACATAAAAGAAAACCCGCAACGAAGAGAACTGACAAGTCAGAAGTGGAAATTATGTCAGAACCAAGACATAACATGGTGGCCTACTTAGATCCAGAAGACAAATTTGCTGAGTACAACGGTATAATGAAGTTTTTGCGCGACTCAGGATACATTATGCTATCACACACAAGACTACAGTATACAAGACGTTGATTAAGGAAATTTGGGATTCAGCTAAAGTTGTTGAGTGAAGGGCAGGAACTTATCCACGGAAAAGTAAATGACTTGGACGTAGATATCTCTATTGAAATCATTAACTCAGTATTACAGCTTGGCGATGATTCTGAAGCTCCTTTCTCAGTACCGTTGAAGTGTCAACGTGAATGTTTGCTTAGAATGAAATGTGTTGGAGATTTTCTCGTAGGACAACTAAACAAAGCATGGTTGTCACTCCGATACAAGTTCTTTCTACATGTTTTAATTCAGTGTTTGAGCAACAGATGAAATGGTTATGACATGGCGAATAACGACTTGGTTGGAATGATGATACTTTGACATTGAACAAACTGTTTAGTGTTCAAAGTATATTTTTTCAAACATGAAGGAAAACATGAGAAGAACCAGATATGGTGGAAACAAGTTTTTGATGTATCCTCGTTTTCTCCAAATGATCTTAAATGTGCAACATCCGAATCTTCCGAAGAACGACAACGATGTTTTAAAAGTTGAGATCATGATGGAACCTTCGTTGAAAATTTTTAGAGGTGTAGTAGCAAAACGTTACAAGGAAAGCACACATTCTCGTAAGTTGTTCGGCTTTCTGGCAAATGATGAATATGTTGCACCAGAAAACGATAAGTGGCGCCATGATGACAGTGAGTCAGATAATGATGAACCAACCTTAAAGAAGATGATCAATAATAAGTTTGGTCGTGAAAAGGGAAAAGGTGATGATGATAACAGTGATAATGATGGTAATGGTAATGCAAGTGATGTAGGTATTACAGGTGGTGACAAGGGAAGAAAGAAACAAAGCAAAAAGCCTATGGGAACATCGTTGGCCAACCTGAAATCACACAACCTACAACCTCACATCAAGAAACTGTACTGGAACAAGTTGTAGAAGTCCAGACTACTTTACAACGGAGGAGATTGAACCTGTAACGACGGAACCCACTACAACCTCTGAACCACAACCTTCAAATACCACAGCAGCTGAAACACCTTCGGCTGAAGATACTCTAGTTCAATCACAACCTACTACTTCATCAGTCCAACAATCCTAGTCCACAACTCATCAACAAAATAAAAAACGAAGCAGTCGTTTATTCTCTCAAATGGAACAGGATGAGAAAGTGGATATTTCTGTTCTCTCAGTTGCAAGCTGCGACAATCCAGATTAACAAGCATTCAGAGTTTATGTCCTTCAAATCGGAACACAGTTGTCAAACAACAATTGGAGATAAATTCTTTGAAAGAGACCGTTAGAAAACAGGATTCTGAAATTGCCAGTTAAGAAAAGAAAATGAGCGGCTGAAGGCTGCAGATGCTGAAAGAGCAACTCAGCTACAACGATAAGAGCAGCTGATAACTCTTGGGGAATTAGTTGAATAGGCTGAAGAACGTAGTGCGGCTGTTCAACGATCTGCTGAAACATTAACTGCTAAGCATAACACTTAAGAGAATTGTATCATTCTCATAATGCTACACGGTTGAAGGCTTTAATGGTATCAAAGACGTGTTTGAAATGAGCAGAAAGCGAGTAAACATTCTATGGAATGAAAGATGCAGAGCACAGGAGATCACACGTAAACATGATCAGGATAGTGAAGGCAATCCTGATGCTTCAGCCTCATCCTCGCAACCAAAAGTTTCTGCTTCAACTCCAGTGCTAGAGTCAAATGTACAGCAGATCGTGACTGATCCAGTTGCCTCCAGTGACACTCAAGAGGAAACAAGAAAGGTTTGATGTTTCTGGAAAGTATTGAAGACCTGATTATCAATCAACATTGGATTGAAGATTTTCATGGGGAGTTTGTTGATACAACAGGCAATTCGGAATGAAGACCGAAGACAGGCAACAGCCAAGGGGGAGTTTGTTGATACACTTTTATGTCTGTCGCTTGTTCTTAGTTACTCTGTAATGGTACGGTCTTTGTTTAGTGTGTCTGTATAGTTTGGTCATGTCGACCAAATCAAGATATCCTCCTATCTTGATTTCGTACGACGATTAGTTTGTCTGTGTTGTAAAACAGTTGCTTGTGTGCATACTGTTGAGTCTTGTGTACGTCATGTCTGTTGGCACGTTCTCCAAGAACACTTCAAGTACGAGTGAGAAGTATTGCTTGTACGAGCCACTCACCATTCGTACGAGTGACTCTTTAGTCGTACGAGTGGGCTCATCTCAACAAGTATCTTGCTTGATTCGTACGAGCCAGTTCATTTTTGTACGAGCCATGGTCGTTCGTACGAGCATCCTTTGGAGAATGTTCTTCTGGTGTTTCGTATGACCAGCAACATTGTTCGCACTGTTGCTAGGTGTGGACACTATATAAACAACATGCACTTCTCAGTGAAAGGTAGACAAGTTAGACACTAGAGAGCACAAGAGAGAGAACACAGAGAGTATTTCCTGAGTCTGTATGAACATTGTTTGGGTGTGTTTTACTAGTTCTTTCTATTAATCAAGATAGTGAATCTTGGGTTATCTTGTGTTTCTTACTTTGCTTTAGTTTGCATACTTACGTGGATTCCGCACTCGTATATGAGTTACATAAACAGGGAAGTAGGTTAATCTTGATCCTCCAAGTGGACCTACATTTGACATCTCACCCATTTAGCCATTTGGTTTTACAATGTGTGATCATATTACTTAATAATCGTTTCTTAATTCGCTTGACCCATCATGACTTACGCCATATGGTGTCTTTTTCAAAACTCTATATTTATCCATCAACTCGTGACCGATTACTATTTTACCCCTTATTACCCATTATGGTTTACACCATAAGGTAATGTTTCAAAACCTTTATTTTTCGTCATCACATGACTAATTTACCTTTTTACCCTTTTTACCATAAATCATGGTTTCATACCATTTTCACTTGTTCCGACTTGAATCACTTCGCATCGAAACACCATATTTCAATACTAATCTATCTTTTTCTTAACCAATAATACAAGTATGTGTTCTACTTAAAATATGTAAGCGTTACTTACCTTGAAATCCGATTATGCTTTTCCGCGTACTTGATCTGTTTGACCCGCTTGTTCCCAAGCCTCCACCTAGCTTGTCAAGCGTCAAACTATCATTTATCATTTGCAAGATGGTTAGGTTAGTCGTCATTTAACACGACTATTCCACCTTACGGATTTTACATCAAATTTATTATTTGATCTTATTATAGGTCAGTTTGACTTTTTAAAAGTCAACTGCCTATTTACATATGAATTGTACATTTATGTTCAACAAACTTATTTAGGCATTTCATCAATTACTTGGTAGGCGTTTTTCTAGGCCACTATAATAGCTACGTTCCCCAACCAAGTTCACGCAATTGCTAATATTAAATTAACATAGTTTCTACCATCATATGCTAATCTATCGATAATTATACAAGATCTTGGAATTGTTTCATTATCACAAAACAACTCATTTCATCGTATGTATGAAATCTATCCGAACATCAATTTTTGTCATAGACTTTAAACATTCTCATACACATGATGATTTCTAGCATCTAATAACATGAGTATTCAATCAACTTAATCATATCATCAAAACCTGCTTCATAGTCTACTTGTTAATCACTTACAAGTAACCTTTTATCATATTTCTTAATTTCCTTATGTTTAACGAAATGTAGCATACATCTATGTCTAATTTCATCTTTGGATCGTCATCCAACAATCTAATTGCAAGTAATCTACTTGTCTCAAATTGCAACTTTCACCAATCTAGGTTTTAAGACGTACCTTATGATCCCCTTGTCTAGGTGATCGTTAAAATGGGTTCATGCACTGATTTGGGTCTCGAATTTATCTTCAATTTGGTGGATTAAGATTGAACAAGGGTTTTGCCCTTGTTCTTTCTCCCGAGGATCGACACATACGCACACTAAGTGTGTGTTATATGTTAAATTTTATGTTTTAATAAAACAAGTTTCCTTTTTGGCAGCTTTGGTCCCTCAAGTTTAGTTTTTGATTATAAATGAGACAACAACTCATTGTCTTGTTACTTATATACATGTTATTAACTAGGTTAATTTTGTTCCTAGTTATTTTGTTTACGGGTTCACTCTAACCACCAACGGTATTTTACCCGCTCTTTAATATTAACGTTGTTTGATTACCAAACCTGTTTTTGGGGTGTTACAAGTCTACCCCCTTAAAGAGATTTCGTCCCTGAAACCTTTCTTACATAGTTCATTGGGTTAAACCTAATGAACTTAGTCTCGGTACTTACTTGAGCATTGTTCATATTTCAATAATTCAATAAACTTACAAGGAAGGTATGGCAGTGCCTTTTAGGCTCCAAGATGCATGCGCCTTTCATGTGTAAGGCCTCATGTCCTGTTACTTTCATCTTGTATCCCTTTTTCTATACTCGATCGAGTCGCCGTTTGCCCACTCGGTCATATATATCTGTCAACATGCTTATTCCACGCAAATCTTATACTGATAAGCGCATTCTACAAGTTTTAAATTTAATTTTTGTCTTGACCAATCTTGTCAGTTAGACTTATCAGTCACCAGCTACTTTATACCTCGTAGTTTAGGTACACTCATATTGCCTTCGTAAGGCTTTTACGATTTATTCAAGACCCCAATCCTATAGTTTGTTTTACAAAGTAATCTTATACGATGTTACTTTCTTGTTCGAGATTACTTCCCGCCACGTTTAAGTTTATATCAACTTTTTGTTTTTGAAAATTTTCTTTTCGAATTTATCGTCTTGCACCTATTGGTGTCAAGACCTGTTTCTTTTAATATTAATAATTTTCCAATTTATCTCATACCATTTATGTTTGTTAAAACGTTGTTTTTAACTAAAACTGAATTTTTAGTTTAACGTTTTCCTTCTAATTTGGTTAATTACTCGCATCGAGAAATTGAAAAATCTAGCATTTCTTCTTTTACTATTTTTATTTCATGCGGTAAATCATAACTGGTTCCCTCGCTTGGTTCAAATAATCCTTAAGCTGTAACATCCGCCAAAAACCGGATTTTCCAAACCCGCTTCGTTTATTAACCGAGCAACCAGTTAAAAATTTCGTTGCGTATTTAATGCCCAAATTAATTTTAAGCGATACATAATTAATAAGTATATTAGAATATAAAATCTATTTTTGAAAATGTATTAAAAATAGTGAATTAAAAACAATATGCTGAAGCCGGGACTCGAACCCGGGTCAGCCGAGAGCCTACAAAGCATTAACACACATCTCTACAACCGCTCCGCCACTTGATCTTTTTGTGAAGTTCTGGGGAGCAATTAACTAAGAGTCAACCTGTTTCGCCAACTGAAACCGATATCGGCTTTCAAACCGACCAAGACGTTTGAGTGCTAGCGGAATCTTGATCATAACCGATAAAACCGACATCTTAAATCAATTCAGTCGTTAATGAACTTGAATTCAGGTGATGTTTGGTTTTTATAACCGAAAACTTTCATTCTGAAATTACTTCAACAAAACACTCATCTCGCGATTCAATTTCATTCCCAGAGCTTCTAATTTTGTGTTTATTCTATTTTCTGGTCGTCGGAATTGCTTTCTGATCATCGCCGGAATTCTCTGCAAGTCGCCGGAAAACCGAGACTCAACTCAAAACGGTAAAATACCTCGACTATATTGTTTCAATCAATTGTTAGAACCTTACTAACATTAACCCATCGCTCAGAATCAACCACAGACGACATTGCTGGACTTTCTGTTTTCACCGGAAAACTTCTGGATTTGTCGAAAACTCGCTGTTAACCGGTATGATCATTCAAACATACTGATAATCATTACTCATTAGTTCAATTTCACATCTAATCCCTCCAAACTGTTAATTGATTCTAACCGCCGAAGGTTCCAAAACAGAGCCGACGAGCTTCGCCGGATTTTCTGAAGAAGACGATCTGTTCGGTACTTTCTTTCCCCAAACTCTTCGGTTCAATACTTTTCAATTGTTCATCTTGTTCATTAACTGAATTAATCAAGTAACAGTTAGATAACCGTTGTCTGAGTTTTGAACGAAGAAGACGAAGTAGTTATGTTATAAGATTATTTAAAATCGGTATTATAAACGGGTTAGACACACAGTCCAGCGGTGGACTGTGTGCGAACAAATACACATACGACGCGAGTTCGATTCCTGTCCCAACCTCATTCGCCGTAATAAAATGCCTTTTTTTGTAAACTGAACCGGGTTAACTCCGTTAGATGTTAAGTATAATAAAAATCTGTATTTAAACCAAGTTAGACACACAGTCCAGCGGTGGGCTGTGTGTAACATTAAGTCTCAGGTCCCGGTTCGAAACCTGTTGACGACACCGGTCCGATGATTTAAAACATTTTTGAAAATAAAAGAATTTTGAATAAACTGAGTTAGTATATAAATATAATTAAAAATAGAATTATTTCGGGTTAGACACGTAGCTCAGTTGGTAGAGCTGCGTGCACGCGAACGGGAGGTCTCGGGTTCGAGCCTCACCCGGCGCATACACTTACACAATAAAACCGGTCAACAAGTCAATGGTCCACGGTCAACAACTCAACGGTCAAAAAGTCAAAAAAAGTTTTTTTATTATTTTTATGTATTTATTTTATTTAAAAATCAATTAAAAATACTTAAAAATAACATTTTTAAAGTTAGAAAATAGCCTAAAACTCACAAAAATATATCCAAAAATCCTATTAAAGTTGTTAATAAAATCCATTTATTTACCTTACTTTTCTTTATTAATTAGGTTAGTTATTCCTCGACAATCAATCCTCTAAACTCGTGCGCATTTATCATCATTCACCGAACGCACCCACTGTGAGTGAATCTCTACAAATTCCCCGTTTAAATCATGTTTTTGGGGTGTATCATGTGTCTTACTATTTATTATATTTAAATCATGGTGCATACATCATATCATGAATAAATGTGTATCAGCTTGTATAAACTGTTTGTGTGGTTATTGTTTAGATTTAATTTATTATTTTCAGTACATGCAATTTCATAGGCCGCCGCTCCCCATTACATTATGAGCGTTGAGCATGTTCCCCATTACATTATGAGCGTGAACCTGGCGTGCCAACATACGATCGGCTCCGTTTGATTGAGCCTTGATCGCACAGACATTTATCATTTTCAGTACATGCAATACGATCGGCTCCGTTTGATTGAGCCTTGATCGCACAGTTTCATTCATGTTATATATCCATGCAAGTTGATATGTTATTGTATGCTGTTGGTTTGTTAATGTATGTTATTGTTTGTTGTGGTTTGATATTGTATGCTAATTGTTGTTAATGTATGTTATTGTTTGTTGTGGTTTGTTATTGTATGCTAATTGTTGTTATTGTATGTTTATTTACATTTGTTCATATATGAATATTGCATGGTTTTTCCATATTAAATACAACCAGAAATAAATAATAAATGTTTTCTAACTAGGTTCACTCGCCAACTTTTTGTTGATCCAAAAACCATTTTTACATATGATACAGGTGAACAGGATGAAGCATGGAAAACATAGGAAATTGCCTTAGAAGAAAAATAATGAAGTTTAGAAGGATGAATAGAACATGTTGTATTTGCTTGATATGATTGTATGATCTCTTTTAAATTGAAATAATAAATATGAAACCATATAATAAATGTCATGAGCTTTGATGAAAACCCAATCATGCCCCGGTCACCTTTTCCGCTGCGGGTCGAGGTGTGACAGATTAGTATCAGAGCTTTTGACTATAGGGATATAGGATAGGTTATTAGACCCTTAGAGCCTATACTATAGTTGACTAGATTTTAATTGTTTATGTGGTTACATGCAAACTTATGATATTTATTTGTTTCATATTTATTACTTACACAAATGCATGCAAACATTTCCAATATTACATTTTGTGATACATAGTGAATTATACTTACTGTCAAACATACATACTTACATACATATTCATCATACATGTTTCAATGTTCATATATTCAAATCATCTTCATACTTTCGTTATTCAAAGATTTTGTCGCATTTTTCATTTTTCAAATCTCATCAAAGTGAGTTCTGCGACGGGCATGTAGTAACTGTAAGGGTACAAGTACCGGTAGTCGGAACGTCCTGTCTAGGTTGGCATTCGTATAAATCCAATATAACGGACCAGTTTGCCTACCTGGGGACTAACGATGAGAGTACGAAGGACCTATTAGGCCAAAGCATGCCACACCAAACGTCGTTCGAACTAACCCCACTTTGAGGTGTCACCGTGTCCACACCTGGACACATTCCGAATATCATACGTTACATATTTCTCGATTTTCTCCGGGTTTTAGTGTACGTAACCAGGCAAACACATGCGAACCATATGAAAAACCCGGTAATCATGGGGGCCCACATGATTACGAAGGTGAAGTATGGCGGCATGCAAGGCCCAATTACGAGCAAACCCCAAGACATCCTATGGATGTAGTAGATTTATTTTACTATGTTTATTTTAAGAATGTTCATTCCTAAATACGACACATGATCCCAAAAACATCCAACTCATACCCTTCATATGTATTCCTTGTAGATGTCTTCTAATTCCGCTCGTAGGAAGATGAGAGCAGGAAAAGCTCGCGAGCGCATGGCTGCCCTACTCGCTCAACAAATGGCTGCCGTAATACCCAACATTGTAATTCAAGTCCAACAAGCTCTTACCGCTAATCCCGTCAATCAAGAAGTTCAAAATGTTGTTAACCCTCCCCCAAATACCACTAAAAGCACCTACAAGCATTTCAAATCATGCGACCCTCCAAAATACGAAGGGACTGAAGGTGTCACCGCTCTCCTCCATTGGTTTGAAGAAATGGAGAACACTTTTCAAATTGCGATTGCCCCGATGATCGCAAAGTGCGATATGCTACTGGTCGTTTATATGGAATAGCACTTACCTGGTGGAATACAGAGAAGGCCAAACGAGGTGTTGAAGATGCTATGAGTTTAACTTGGGATGAATTGAAGGAAATCATGACCAGACGGTTTTGCCCAAGGAGCGAAATCAAGAAATTAGAAGATGAGTTCTATTCGTTGAAGTAAAAGGAAGGCGACCACACCACATACAACAAAAGATTCCTCGAGTTAAATCAAATGGTTCCCAACTTGTTCACCGTTTGGTCGAGCACTACATTCGAGGTCTTCCGTCAAAGATTCAAGACTCTGTAATAAGTACCACACCTGCAACCTTGGAAGCAGCAATGGAGTTAGCTACAGAGCTCACCGAGAACCGAATCCGGAACAAAGACTTCAAGGAGGAGAAGAAGAAGGATAAAGCATCGACTGAAACCTCCAACTACACCCAAACCGAATCCCTTTCTCAACCCATTTCTAAGAGAAAACGAGACGAGCAACTTTTCGCTGTCACCCAACGCAACCAACCAGCCTTACAAGCCGTACCCCTCCAAGCTATCCCAATCACTCAAGTAGCACCCAACTCAACCTACCCAAATAAGAAACCTTACCTTGGACCTCACCCTCGATGTAACACCTGTTTTTATCACCATCCATCTACCTTACTTTGTCGACTATGTGTAAATTGTGGACGTTATGGTCATATGAACAAGGTTTGCCGCACCCCTCAAAACCAAACCTCACCCCTACTCAAAACATGATCCAAACATATCAACAACCCCAATACCCCATGTCCCCATATGTTCGAGCTTGTTTCAATTGTGGCGACCCTACCCACTTTAGAAACACGTGCCCTCAATTGATTAACATCATAAACGCCCAAGCTCAAGCAAACCCAGTTAACCAAGCAAATCAAGAAAACCCAACCACTAGGCCACCAGCAAGAGGAAGAGTTTTCAACATCAACACCAATCCTGTTGAAGATAGTGACGGCCCAAACGAAACCAACCAACTAGTCCCATTCACCAACAATCAAGATTCTACTCCAACCGCTTAGTTTTATGTTTTCTTTATGTTATCTCAATTCTCACGTGTCTCAATTTTAAATTGGAAATTTATCCAAGGATTTTAATGCAAATTATTATTTCAGTTTTGTTTTATACTCATTGATTCAACATTCATACCATCATACATCTCAACGTATTTCAATCTCATTATTTAAAGAAGTTGGGCTGTGTCTCACTTCTACTTAGACTAACCTCTCCATCACAACAAACGAGAGAGGGATTGCCATCATTCAGACATGTATACTATCAGGATTATGACTCAGGCATTGTTAGTTGTGTTTATTTATGTTTTAGAGTCACATAGGACTAATCATAGCTTACTGATAAAACCAATGAAAATTTGACGAGAATATGGTGGATGCGCCGCTGGTACTTCCTATATATAAGTATTCTTGTCAAAGGATCAGAGGCATTATTAGGCGGTTATGAGAAGTTCCATGTAGGATTTAGTAATGTTTGGTTGAAATTTGTTTTACACTCACTGATTTAACATTCATATCATCATTTAAAGAAATTGGATTGTGTTCCATTTTCTACATAGACTAACCTCTCCATCATAACAAACGAGAGAGGTATTGTCAACATTCAAGGACTCAAGTTTTGGTTGTTGTGTTTGTTTATGTTTTAGAGTCACATAGGACTAATCATAACTTACCGATAAAACCAATGAAAATTTGACGAGAATATGGTGGATACGCCGCTGGTACTTCCTATGTATAAGTATTCTTGTCAAAGGATCAGAGGCATTATCATGCGGTTATGAGAAGTTCCATGTAGGATTTGGTATTGTCTTGATTGAAGTTTGTGTTATACTCAAGCATTCATATTATCTTTTAAAGGAATTGGATTGTGTCATCAATCAAACATGTATGCTATCAGAATTAGGACTCAGATATTGGTTGTTGTGTTTATTTATGTTCTAGGGTCACATCATAGAACCAATTATAACTTACTGATAAAACCAATGAAAATTTGACAAGAATATGGTGGATACGCCGCTGGTACTTCCTATATATAAGTATTCTTGTCAAAGGATCAGAGGCATTGTCAGGCGGTTATGAGAAGTTCCATGTAGGTTTTAGTAGTAAAAGTTATGTTTTAGGATATAACCTAATCTTTCAAACGTACCCAAACTCATATGCATAACATCATACTTAGTCAATCAACTCTGTGTATCCATGTTCCGTATTCATACACTTTAAGCAACAAAAAGCGATTCCTGTAGCAGGGTATTCAACCCTTACAAGGAACGTTACCGCCTCAAACAAAATTTAAACTCTTACTCTCTTCTAAGTATGTAATTGTCAAATTAAAACACCATCCTTTCTAGACAAATATGCCACTACTTAAATTTCGGGACGAAATTTCTAAAAGTAGGGGATACTGTAAAATCCGCCAAAAACCAGATTTACCAAACCCGCTTCGTTTATTAACCGAGCAACCAGTTAAAAATTTCGTTGCGTATTTAATGCCCAAATTAATTTTAAACGATACATAATTAATAAGTATATTAGAATATAAAATCTATTTTTGAAAATGTATTAAAAATAGTGAATTAAAAACAATATGCTGAAGCGGGACTCGAACCCGGGTCAGCCGAGAGCCTACAAAGCATTAACACACATCTCTACAACCGCTCCGCCACTTGATCTTTTTGTGAAGTTCTGGGGAGCAATTAAATCATATGTTCAACTGAGAGTCAACCTGTTTCGCCAACTGAAACCGATATCCGCTTTCAAACCGACCAAGACGTTTGAGTGCTAGCGGAATCTTGATCATAACCGATAAAACCGACATCTTAAATCAATTCAGTCGTTAATGAACTTGAATTCAGGTGATGTTTGGTTTTTAAAACCGAAAACTTTCATTCTGAAATTACTTCAACAAAACACTCATCTCGCGATTCAATTTCATTCCCAGAGCTTCTAATTTTGTGTTTATTCTATTTTCTGGTCGTCGGAATTGCTTTCTGATCATCGTCGGAATTCTCTGCAAGTCGCCGGAAAACCGAGACTCAACTCAAAACGGTAAAATACCTCGACTTTATTGTTTCAATCAATTGTTAGAACCTTACTAACATTAACCCATCGCTCAGAATCAACCACAGACGACATTGCTGGACTTTCTGTTTTCACCGGAAAACTTCTGGATTTGTCGAAAACTCGCTGTTAACCGGTATGATCATTCAAACATACTGATAATCATTACTCATTAGTTCAATTTCACATCTAATCCCTCCAAACTGTTAATTGATTCTAACAGCCGAAGGTTCCAAACAGAGCCGACGAGCTTCGCCGGATTTTCTGAAGAAGACGATCTGTTCGGTACTTTCTTTCCCCAAACTCTTCGGTTCAATACTTTTCAATTGTTCATCTTGTTCATTAACTGAATTAATCAAGTAACAGTTAGATAACCGTTGTCTGAGTTTTGAACGAAGAAGACGAAGTAGTTATGTTATAAGATTATTTAAAATCGGTATTATAAACGGGTTAGACACACAGTCCAGCGGTGGACTGTGTGCGAACAAATACACATACGACGCGAGTTCGATTCCTGTCCCAACCTCATTCGCCGTAATAAAATGCCTTTTTTTGTAAACTGAACCGGGTTAACTCCGTTAGATGTTAAGTATAATAAAAATCTGTATTTAAACCAAGTTAGACACACAGTCCAGCGGTGGGCTGTGTGTAACATTAAGTCTCAGGTCCCGGTTCGAAACCTGTTGACGACACCGGTCCGATGATTTAAAACATTTTTGAAAATAAAAGAATTTTGAATAAACTGAGTTAGTATATAAATATAATTAAAAACAGAATTATTTCGGGTTAGACACGTAGCTCAGTTGGTAGAGCTGCGTGCACGCGAACGGGAGGTCTCGGGTTCGAGCCTCACCCGGCGCATACACTTACACAATAAAACCGTTCAACAAGTCAACGGTCCACGGTCAACAACTCAACGGTCAAAAAGTCAACATTTTTTTTTATTATTTTTATGTATTTATTTTATTTAAAAATCAATTAAAAATACTTAAAAATAACATTTTTAAAGTTAGAAAATAGCCTAAAACTCACAAAAATATATCCAAAAATCCTATTAAAGTTGTTAATAAAATCCATTTATTTACCTTACTTTTCTTTATTAATTAGGTTAGTTATTCCTCGACGATCAATCCTCTAAACTCGTGCACATTTATCATCATTCACCGAACGCACCCACTGTGAGTGAATCTCTACAAATTCCCCGTTTAAATCATGTTTTTGGGGTGTATCATGTGTCTTACTATTTATTATATTTAAATCATGGTGCATACATCATATCATGAATAAATGTGTATCAGCTTGTATAAACTGTTTGTGTGGTTATTGTTTAGATTTAATTTATTATTTTCAGTACATGCAATTTCATAGGCCGCCGCTCCCCATTACATTATGAGCGTTGAGCATGTTCCCCATTACATTATGAGCGTGAACCTGGCGTGCCAACATACGATCGGCTCCGTTTGATTGAGCCTTGATCGCACAGACATTTATCATTTTCAGTACATGCAATACGATCGGCTCCGTTTGATTGAGCCTTTATCGCACAGACATTTATCATTTTCAGTACATGCAATACGATCGGCTCCGTTTGATTGAGCCTTGATCGCACAGTTTCATTCATGTTATATATTCATGCAAGTTGATATGTTATTGTATGCTGTTGGTTTGTTAATGTATGTTATTGTTTGTTGTGGTTTGATATTGTATGCTAATTGTTGTTAATGTATGTTATTGTTTGTTGTGGTTTGTTATTGTATGCTAATTGTTGTTATTGTATGTTTATTTACATTTGTTCATATATGAATATTGCATGATTTTTCCATATTAAATACAACCAGAAATAAATAATAAATGTTTTCTAACAAGGTTCACTCGCCAACTTTTTGTTGATCCAAAAACCATTTTTACATATGATACAGGTGAACAGGATGAAGCATGGAAAACATAGGAAATTGTCTTAGAAGAAAAATAATGAAGTTTAGAAGGATGAATAGAACATGTTGTATTTCTTTGATATGATTGTATGATCTCTTTTAAATTGAAATAATAAATATGAAACCTTATAATAAATGTCATGAGCTTTGATGAAAACCCAATCATGCCCCAGTCACCTTTTCCGCTGCGGGTCGGGGTGTGACATAAGCCCCTTTCACTTAGCCTTGTAGGCTATTTCTTTAGGCTTTCACCCTCTTCTTTTCCTTTACTTAGCCTCCTAAGGTGAGGTCTTTAATGCATCATTTCTCTTGATTCGTGATCCCAAGGTCATTTTAACCCTGTAGACCATTACACTATTTATAACCCGAAGGTCGTGGTTATCCTTTAGATCATCCCTTTACCCATATCATTCTTTAAATATATTTGGTGTCAATGAACCTCTTTTATATTTGAAAGGAAAATCATTTGCATTGTCCTTTCTTTATTCGCCAAATCATGGCTCTTTTTTTACGATGAAGACTAATTTATTTTATTTCTATTATGGTCCTCAGACCATGTTTGATCCGGTTTGTTAACATTTTCGTTTTCTATGACTCCGCGAGTCATTTATGAATCACATTCACTTGTCGGATCTATTAGTCGTTTCATCTCTGTTGGGTGATGATCACTTGCGTCTAAGCCTGGCTCATGGTCAAATGGCATTGACCACTCGTCATCACCGAGTCACAACTACCATCTTTAGTGGCAACCACAACATTTTGTGTATGTTGCCCAAACACTTATTCAGACCAGACACTGTCAGTTGATAGCCGCGCACGCCCGTGCAATCGTTGTCTATGACTAGATCGTTTTTTTCGTTCGGACAATTCTTCCGACTCTATGACTTCATATGTCATTTATGCGTCGGTTTATCTCACGTTTACCGTTATCCGATTTAAGCCTATATTTCTTTACAACCCGTTACTTGGGTTCTATATCTTAATATTTTTAACGCTCCCGTTATTCGTTTTGCGTTTTCGTTTAAGTTCATTCATGACCCTTTACACGGGTTCATTATATTTCACGCTCCCATTATTCGGTTTGCGTCTACATTTATATTAATCACGTCCCATTACCCGGGTACGCTCCCGCCACCCAGTTTGCGTTTACATTTAAATTCAATCACTATACTCCATTTGACTAGTTTGACTTGTTCATGTGAATTTATCACTTATGAACGATCAAACCTTATTCTTTAATCAACTCGTTTGACTTGTTCGTGTGAAGTTCATCACTTATGAACAATCAAACTTTATTCTTATCTGACCCGTTTGACTTGTTCGCGTGAAATTTACCACTTATGAACAATCAAACCTTATTCATTATTTAACTTGTTTGACTTGTTCATGTGAAATCCATCACTTATGAACAGTCAAACTTTATTCTTTATTTAACCTGTTTGATTTGTTCGTGTGAAATCCATCACTTACGAACAGTCAAACTTTATTCTTTATTCAACCTGTTTGACCTGTTTGTGTGAAATCCATCACTTATGAACAATCAAACCTTATTCTTTATTTAACCTGTTTGACTTGTTCATGTGAAATCCATCACTTATGAACAGTCAAACTTTATTCTGTATTTGACCCGTTTTACTTGTTCGCGTGAAATCTATCACTTATGAACAATCAAACCTTATTCATTATTTAACCTGTTTGACTTGTTCGTGTGAAATCCATCACTTATGAACAGTCAAACTTTATTCATTATTTAACCTGTTTGACTTGTTCGTGTGCAATCCATCACTTATGAACAGTCAAACTTTATTCATTATTTATCACGAAGGATTTCCTTTAACTCGTCCCATTAGCCTCGTCTTTACTACATCGGATGTATATGTGTTCATTATAAGAAGTCATGGTATCATGTGTTTATTACTTACTTGGCCAGAGTAAGCGATCAACACATGGTACGCATGACCTTATTATAACTATCACATTACTTCCCATGTAAGTAAATCCTCGGTTCATGTCCATATTTCAGATTTTATTTGGTAAAACCTTGTTTAATTGTTATTTAACAATTATTAGTTTTTTACCTTCTCTTTTTTATCTATAAACATACAAAACGTTTTCCTTTTATAAAACTTTTGTACAATAACATTCTTTAATGTTATCGTTACTTTTCCTAAATAGAAATCATACCATTGGATGGTCACCCCATTCAAGTTTCTGAATATGAATTCTTTTATTGTTTCGTCATTCACGATTGCGAATAACACATAATTCTCACCCAATTGGAAACATCATCTTTGATAGATATTCTACCCATGTTTCCCAAGTTCTAGATTCCTATATCTAACTGTCATTCATTATTGAATGTTGCATAGTACCGTTCAAATAATAATATGTAGTGTGCACCTGGGTGATACTCATCCTAATAAGCTTTCATTGTCGTTTAACCTTTATCCAGTGTTCTCACTTGGTTTAGATCCCTGATGAGCATGCTCTGCTTGTTATACTCTGGACTAATTCGTCATCATATCAGTAAATCATTAAACTCTTGCCATCCTTATATGCAAGCATCCTTCAATTAGAACGTTCACAAAAGATTAGTAACGTTGACATTTATAAGCGCCCGTACTATTATACAAGGCTTTCTACTATATCTGTTAACATACGTAATTTTTTAACTATATCGGTCTTTTACCAATTTAATTGGGGTAACGTGCATTTACACAATAACCCTATGTGTTGTTTACAACACTTTAACATGCTAGACCGTTTATATTCATAATAACTTACCGGATCATGCGATCAAGTCTCGAACCGAACACATTTGATCATTAACCTTGAGCTCTGATTACCAACTTGTAAGACCCTATCTTAAAATATTTAAATTTAGGATAAAATTTTCGCATTTAAACGAGTAAATACAAATACACGTCATTACAAATTTTCGAATTTATTAAAACTTTATCAACATTAAACATTTTGGCATGTCGTTACCGATTAGTTTCATAACAATGAAACCAACTGCGGAAGCTTGGTCTTTGAAGGTGTTCGGTTCTTCATTGAGCTTGATCGTCATCCGGAAGTGCTTGCGATTACCCTAAACTGGAAATTTGCAAAATATTAGTATTATAGCAAATTTACGAAAAGCACGACATAACCGACTCGTCAAAATAAATCAAAACAGAAACTCAACTTCTAAGGTGGCGTCGGCGACGACACCTAGCCGCGTTGGCGACGCCACTTTAAAACTTACGTAGGAGCTTTACTACCGTAGGCAGTAGCTTAAGTCGTCGGACATTCGACGTTGCGTCGGCGACGCTTTCTTCTGCAGCAGTTTTGTTGTTGTGTTGTTTGGTCGTCCGTTCGACCCATTTCAAGTCCCGCACATTTAAACTCATCTCGGGACTTACAGAGACGTATCCGAGTAATACTATTTCTACTTTCATTCAGTAGTTGTCTACCATAAGCTAGGGTTGGCCACTGTAGCTTAAAGTGGTCTACCGCAAGTATTTTCCATCTTGCCGTCTTTGTTACGAAAACTTTCGTAACTTACTCAATTTTTATTTGTTTTCCATTAAACTTGTTTCTAAATGTCCGTAAAATGTTTTCTTACTTATTTAACCCGAAATCCTTAACCCGGATTCTTATTTCTTATGAATTACGTATTTATTTCCGGTTTATGCTCATATTTTCCAATTTTACCCATTAACCACATTTAAACCAAAATAAGTATTTACGCATCCATTTCGGCATGCATTAAAACTACATTTTTGCCTGTTCAGTTGCCTTAACAAAAACCTTCGCTCTATTCAAACAAACCTTATCTTATCATTTGACCCGTTTGGTTGTTTTAGCGAAATCCAACGCTTATTCAACCAAACCTTTATTTATTTTATCATTTTCACACAAGATAGTTGTTTATTTCCACCACAACTATACTTATGGTGAATTTGTAATCGTTAATTCATTTAATCCAATTTCTACCCTTGGTTCGATAAATTACGGAAAAGACCCGTTAAAAGGCATTAAACTAAAACGGCTTCTGCCATTAACTTTACACTACCGCAAGGGTATACTAAATTATATAACTCATTTTTAAACTACCCTTAGGGTCATTTACTTGTTTTACCACACGAGAGCATTTTGGTCAACTTAGGGCCTTCTTTACGACGAAGGACTTTCAATATCATGTTTTGACCAAATACGAGCATTTAACCATAATCTATTTTAAAACATTATGTTCCTAAGAGCATAATGTCTACATTTTAGATCATTAAATTTATCTTACCTTAGGTAATCAAATGTTTATTCATGACTCGTTTAACTCTCAACGGACCGTAAGTCCTCTTTGAGAGTTTGACCCATTACACGTACCTGGCTCGGCTCATAGTATTGATCCGTTTTAATATCTTGCTCTATTAGTTGCTATATAATAGCGATGCAAATCATACTATATTCTCCCTATGAGCACAAAAACTCAACAAACGACCATTAGTCTTCATTGTCAAATGGTGATAATATCACCATTTGACCCGTTGGGCCTAAATGACCATTTATCATTATGAGATGACACTTATTTGCCATCTCACCCATTTAGCCCATTTCATTTTATACTGTGTGATCATATTACTTAATAATCGTTTCTTAATTCGCTTGACCCATCATGACTTACGCCATATGGTGTCTTTTTCGAAACTCTATATTTATCCATCAACTCGTGACCGAATTACTATTTTACCCCTTATTACCCATTATGGTTTACACCATAAGGTAATGTTTCAAAACCTTTATTTTTCGTCATCACATGACTAATTTACCTTTTTACCCTTTTTACCATAAATCATGGTTTCATACCATTTTCACTTGTTCCGACTTGAATCACTTCGCATCGAAACACCATATTTCAATACTAATCTATCTTTTTCTTAACCAATACTACAAGTATGTGTTCTACTTAAAATATGTAAGCGTTACTTACCTTGAAATCCGATTATGCTTTTCCGCGTACTTGATCTGTTTGACCCGCTTGTTCCCAAGCCTCCACCTAGCTTGTCAAGCGTCAAACTATCATTTATCATTTGCAAGATGGTTAGGTTAGTCGTCATTTAACACGACTATTCCATCTTACGGATTTTACATCAAATTTATTATTTGATCTTATTATAGGTCAGTTTGACTTTTTAAAAGTCAACTGCCTATTTACATATGAATTGTACATTTATGTTCAACAAACTTATTTAGGCATTTCATCAATTACTTGGTAGGCGTTTTTCTAGGCCACTATAATAGCTACGTTCCCCAACCAAGTTCACGCAATTGCTAATATTAAATTAACATAGTTTCTACCATCATATGCTAATCTATCGATAATTATACAAGATCTTGGAATTGTTTCATTATCACAAAACAACTCATTTCATCGTATGTATGAAATCTATCCGAACATCAATTTTTGTCATAGACTTTAAACATTCTCATACACATGATGATTTCTAGCATCTAATAACATGAGTATTCAATCAACTTAATCATATCATCAAAACCTGCTTCATAGTCTACTTGTTAATCACTTACAAGTAACCTTTTATCATATTTCTTAATTTCCTTATGTTTAACGAAATGTAGCATACATCTATGTCTAATTTCATCTTTGGATCGTCATCCAACAATCTAATTGCAAGTAATCTACTTGTCTCAAATTGCAACTTTCACCAATCTAGGTTTTAAGACGTACCTTATGATCCCCTTGTCTAGGTGATCGTTAAAATGGGTTCATGCACTGATTTGGGTCTCGAATTTATCTTCAATTTGGTGGATTAAGATTGAACAAGGGTTTTGCCCTTGTTCTTTCTCCCGAGGATCGACACATACGCACACTAAGTGTGTGTTATATGTTAAATTTTATGTTTTAATAAAACAAGTTTCCCTTTTGGCAGCTTTAGTCCCTCAAGTTTAGTTTTTGATTATAAATGAGACAACAACTCATTGTCTTGTTACTTATATACATGTTATTAACTATGTTAATTTTGTTCCTAGTTATTTTGTTTACGGGTTCACTCTTACCACTAATGATATTTTACCCGCTTTTTAATATTAACGTTGTTTAATTACCAAACTCGTTTTTAAGGTGTTACAGTTTACACACATATTATGTGCGGTATAATACTATTAGATGATATCATGATAAAACTAATATCACTTTTTCCTCTCAAACTCATACAAATGTTATTTCATGTATGTAAAAATTTTTTAACAACATTTTTTGACAAAATCTCTAAATCTCTCGGCACCTAAATTTGGTCTAAGCCTATTGTGAATAAGAAAGTATGAGCTCGTATCTTACGAAGCCTAAACAAATTCCAATTAATCTGTTAATAATTTTATAAATTTTCGCCTCTTGTTTGTAAGTTATAATAGTTAATTACAATAAAAATGAATGTTGGCCGCACCACACATCGAAAAAACCATATATCAATAAATATAAGATATATATAAGAATATATCTTACATAGTAAACGTACATAAATTTGACAAATGTCAACTAAACCATCTTAAAAAAAGATATATATTATCATATAAGTTATGAACTTCATAATCTATGTATACCTTATTCACTAATATAAATTTATGTATACATTATCACGTATATAATATTATTATCAAAGTCGTATAACATGCGGGTCTATAATTATGTCCAATATTATTAAGCTGATATATTGTAAAATGATACCCAGTTTAAGAAAAATAACAAAAAAATCTTACATACCCAAATTAAAAAAAATATTAATAAATAAAATAAATACGAAAATAAAGAATGAGCAATTATTAAATAAAATAGAAAAACGCTAACCACAAAAGCAACTACCTGTGTTACAACCACACAAGAAAGAAGATGAAGAAGTGTTTAGAAATGTATATGGTGAAATCCAATTTCAGTGTTTTACATACAACTCATGGCCCTTTTACTTCCACCAAGATACTGAAGCCTCCTATTAAACCCTCCACCATAAAGCCGTCGTTTTCTGCCCTTACTTTCAACCGCACCATCTCCTGCAACTCTTCCGTAAGTGAAGGTATCTCTCACTTTTAGTTTCTTTTTATTTAGAGTTAAATGCCATGTTAGTCCTTGTGCCTTGGATCATTTTGTTAGTTTAGTCAAAGGTTTCATTTTTCGTAACTGGTTCAAAAAGGTTTTATTATTGTCATTTTAATCGGCTGTGTTAACTACATCCATTATTTATGTTAACGAAAGGGCAATTCAGTCATTTTATATGGATGAATTGCCCTTTTAGTTAACAAAGTTACATATAAAATGACCGAATTGTCATTCTCGTTAACAGAAAAAATGGATAAAGTTAATTCAGCGGACTAAAATGGCAACGGTGAAACCTTTTTGGACCTACCGTCAAAAAATGAAACCTTTGGGCTAAACTGGCAAAATGACTCAAACACAAAAACTAAAATGGCATTTAACTCTTATATTTATATGGGTTGTGTTCGCGGGATTAATCGAACACAAACCAAAATATAACACATGTATTTATGGATTGACACTTACTAGACCCATTTTGACCGACCTTTTACATATTAACATTCAATAATTGTAATTAAATACAGGGAAATACAGGGAAGGGTTATCCTAAGACTATTAAATATTGTGAAAACTGTAAGTACAAATGAAAAATTCAATCAAAATAGTTTTTAATACAAAATTTATTTTGGTTAAAATAATACTTTAAAAAAAGAATTTACTCTTTAAATAATTCATTTTTCCTCTCAAAATCACTTTTAATAAAAATTTACATACGTGTAAATATAACAAATTTACACATGTGCAAAATTTCTTTTTTTTTTTCCGAATACATGTAAATTTAATTTCTTAAATTATATTTAAAATGTTTTTGACCAAGTTCTTGCGATTTTTTTATTGATTCTCACAGTTTTCGTAATATTTAACGTTCTCGTTTAAACCATCCTCTTAAAAATAAATAAAAATGTGTTTAAAACAAATTAGGTTAAAATACATAATCAACATGAATCTGACCTGTCGGTTAAATATGTTTACGGTTTAGATTACGAATCAACGTGAAAGACTGAACTGTTTAGACTAAACTCAAACTTATAAATTTCATGGTAGATTCATCTCACTCTGAAATAGTGAAATTCACATCCTAGATGGTTACCAATACTATATTAATTTCATTTGGTGTAGTAAGAATATATGATATGGAGATTAATTCATAAATTTGTTCGAAAGCAAGCTTAGACTTGGGAGCTTGGGTTGACATATGGCGGAGGTGGGCTCCATTAGGCCACCTCAAAAAAAGTAGGGTGGGGAAAGCGGCGTAGCCTAGCGTGGGATGACATGTGGAAAATGTTTATTTAATTTTATATTTTAACATTTTATATAATAAAACACACAATTATATTAATTAAAAAAATTACATAAAATCTTAAAAAGAAAAAAAAATCTACTTATTAAATCCTAATAAATTAAAAAAAGCTTAATAAATCCTAAAAAAAGATAAACATTAAAGTGCGGAACCTGACCCAACGAAATTCCGCATTTCCATCGTGCCTCCACTGGATTTTCCGATCTCCATTCGATCGGCATGGCTTAAGTCGTCCGCAGGGGCACGGTTGAAGCAAACTTTAAACCGATCTAGTTTCGGTTTTAGCTCACACCACTTATGTTGACAAGTGTTCAAGTTGTGACGCGCGTTTCCAACATGTGTTGGTATTGTGAAACGCTTGCGTCCAATAGGCGGTTTGACCACGACGCAACGTTCGTTGTGCGTCAACGAATTGACGTCACTAGCGAATCTCCTCCACCTCGGTCCAATGAATCAGTTTTTTTGGTTGATTTTGGATGAAGATTTGTGTTTGAAGAAAGTATATGTGGAAAATATTGATGTTTGGGACGGGTATTTATAGGTAAACAATGGTAAGATTTTTTAAAAATTTAAGTTACATAGCGGAAACCGCCATGGCCAACGGCTAGCCCAAATGGGTCTGATTTCCCTAGCCAATCTCAGTCATCCACATCATCTCCCCAACCCGCCCCACGCCAGGCACCATAGCCACGCCAGCGGGGCAATGCCGCTACCCAGTACCCATGCTAGCCCAGTGTGGCTAAAGCGGCGTTGCTTGGCTTCCCCCCGGCCCCAACCAACAAACCCACACCCCGTGGTCTTAGGGACTGAAACTGAACATGTATGCATTTGTTTGGTCGTTCATCCCTAGTTCCCATTTGCTCTAGTTCCAATAAGGTTACTAAACAGGTCATGTCCACAAGTTCGCCAATTGCCTAACACAAACTTGAACATAACAACAACCCAAAAATCGTTTCAGACTCATATACTCAAATAAGACACGAATATTTATGGGTTGACACGAACATAATCCCTTAACCTGATTTTTTTTTAATTTTTTTTCATATTAATATTCTAAGATTACAACTTAAAATCAAACGTAAAATTATGTATAAAATATTGCACGATGTCATTTCTCTTTTTAACTTTGGTATACAGTGCTTGTGACATTATAACATACTTAAAACTAAAAAAAAGCTGGTTAAACAAGTGTACCTGCGAATCTGCCAGGTTGATTTGAACCTACCCGTTTTATCTAAAGGTGTTTGCAGGTTTGACATGAAACTGACCGATCATGTTTAAACTAAACTCAAACCCGATAATTTCGTGTTAAATTTGTGTTGCGTCAAAATTCACACCCCAGAGTTCCAACACGACACGCATTTCTACACGTGGTTAATGGGCCAGTTTGGTTTCTTGTAGTTGACGTGGTAACAGCCTGCTCATGGACTGAATTGGTGGTAGCAGCCGACATGCCGGTGCTAGTGGAGTTTTGGGCACCATGGTGTGGGCCATGTGGTGGTCGATGAAGTTGCAAAAGAATACGCGGGTAAGGCTTTGTGCTACAAGCTCAACATTGAGACTACCCCAACGTCGCGTTACAATATGGAATCACAAGCATTCCAAGTGTGCTATTCTACAAGAATGGAGAGAACAAAGAGATTGTTATTGGTGATGTCTCTAAGTCCACTCTTTGTGCCACTTTAGACAAGTACTTATCTTGATATACAATTGTTGTCTTGAGGTTTAGCTTATTTGCAATTTTATAGCAATTTAAAAAGAAATTGTGATCAAATACAGTGGACGCTTGTATTTGTATATACTATATATATACACACACCCACATGCTTAAGGTGTTTGAAGATGAAAAAACACTTGATTTCATTCAACACCTATTACAAAAAATACAAAGAATCAATATAGTATCATAGATTAGTAAAAGTGATTTCACTTTTAAATTATGTTATAAATATGTTCATCCATCCGTATCAAATTCAAAAACTATTTTACGTTTCACTTGTTTTCATAATGTTTGTATATATTTTTGTTTAGAATGAAACTAAGTCCTCTTGATTCTACATGTTCCTATACTTAGCTAATTGGCAGCTCTTTTATAGCAAGTTATATATCAAGATTGTTATAGGCAAGTTGTGACGATATTTCGCCGTTAGTAGCATGGGTTCCATATAGTCAAATCCAACACAATTTTCTCTAGAAGAATAGAATGATGAAACGAATACATGAAGTAGGAACGTGATGCATTTGGTAGAGTACATATCGTTAGAGGCAAATTAATAAATTTGCTAGCGAAACGGTAAAAAGGGTATTTTAGCTTATCGAAAGCATTCAACAAAAAAAAATTATGAAATAAATCAATTGATCTCGTGAAGGTTCAATAGAAACATTATATGGGATTCGAGTCATTCGACATTACTTGGGAGACCGAGGATTAGAAGGAGCATTACCCTAGTTTGTTTTCGAACGAATGATTTCGTGACAAACTCTTGTGTAGTAGGGAAGAGTTGTAGCACTAAAATCTTATTTAACAAAGTTATAAATATGAATTGAGTGGAAATAATTTAGGGCTGTAAACGAACCAAACGTTCGGCGAACTGTTCGGCGGGAAGTTCGTTTGTGTTCGTTAATAAAAAAACAAACACGAACAAGAAATTTCGTTCGTTTAGTTAAATGAGCGAACATGAACAGAGGTCGCATTCGTTCGTTTATGTTCGTGAACGTCGGGACGTTTCGTTTATGTTTGATTTTGTTTGATAGTTCATTAGTGTTTTTAGTTTTTATATGTTATTTAAATGCCTCAAAATTTCGACAAATAAAATATTTAAGTGTCATTGTATTACATATTATGTTCATAAACGCTTGTTTGTGTTCGTTTGTTTCCATTTGTGTTCATGAACATTAGTTTGTGCTTAGTTGTGTTCATCAACTTTCGTTTACGTTCGTTGCCTAAAATTAACAAACGAACACGAACAAGTTCATTTCCTTAACAAACGAACACGAACATAAAATCTCGTTCATTAAGCGTTCATAAACACATATATTTCTTAACAAACAAACACCAACAAGGTCTTGTTCGGTTCATTTGCAGCACTAACTAAGTGGAATTATATGTTTAGTGGTATGGTAAATCACACTATTATAAAGTTCATATTGCCGAATCATATAAGAACTTTAAATAAAGCTTTAGACCGGTGAAGAGATGTGAAATTTAGGGTACAACATATGTTTTCAATCCTATCGAGGATGAAACGTCAATAAGTGTTCTTGTACATTTTAGGAAGCTTTTGTAAGTGAGTTTGAGTTTTGAACTTACGTAAACCATGAATCTTCTTACGCTAAAGTTCTAACTTCTAAGGTTTGAAGTGGATTTGCCCAAAAAATCAAAAGTTATGGAAGAAAGCCTAAATTAATGTTTCAATTTTTTAACGGCTAATTTTCCCTTAAGTATTTATATAGGATTAAAACTTGTTATCTCCACAATAGATAATTTTAATTTGTTATTTTAAGAGAAAAATGTCTGGTTGGTCCATGTGATTTGTAAAAATTGCAGATTTGGTCCCAAGGGTTCACTAATTACACACTTGGTTCCAGTGGTTGTAATTTTTAAACTCGGGTGGTCCTTAAGACTAACCTTTATTAAATTTTTCAATTAAATCTTTATGAAATGGCTAAATTATCCCTTAACAATTAAAAAAAGAAAAAAAAGAGATGGGACCCACCCTCTCTGCCCATTTCTCTCTTTCTAACCCACCAACACCTCCACCTTCTACCCACCATCATCACCACCTCCTCCACCTCCACCTTCACCACCACCTCCGGCCGGCCCCGCCATCTCCTCCGATCTCCGGTCAACAATTCACACTCAACTCTACACACCCCAACCAACCTTCACTTCAATTCAAGTGGGCCCACCCCACCTTCTCTAAGTCAACTTGCAACCACAAACTCACCGATCTGCAACCACGACGTTAGATCTGAAGTAGTTAAAGGTTAACCATCAAACCCTTTTTTACTTTCAAGTAAAACTGCACAATCTCACTGCCTTCATTTTTTTCATAAAGTTTATTAATTTAGCCTAGATTGTGAACTTATGATCCACCTATGTTCTTCACTGTTGAAATTGAGGTGATAAAAGGC
>CAMTDV010000013.1:65585028-65613048 GCA_947069175.1 Scalesia atractyloides | reverse complement strand
CTCTACTGCATCATGTTCAGCATCTAATATTAGAGTGGCTCTTAAAATGAGGATAGAGGAACACATTGCTGAAGATAAGTCTTGTGAAGAATTGCTGGAGACTAACATTACTAGGGTCAAAGAGAACATGAAACTGAGAGAAGAAATACTCAATTTGCTGTCCGAAATGCAAGAGTCTAGTGTAACGCCTCGCTTTTTCGTATTTTTCTTAATTAGAAAGTGTAATCGTATTTCTACTTACGGAAACTTGTATTCGTATCTCATTCGTATTTTATTTCCTAATCTTCTAACCCGAGACTTTGATCGTAATAAAATTCGTACTTAATACATACTTGTCTTCCATGCATTGATCATTTAATACATGTTTACATACAAACCGATACTTGTTAAATACTCATACATACATACTCGATACTCAAAATATACTTACATATGTGTCTTACACTTAATAACATGACAAAACACCAAGTTCTAGCATGAAATGAAGGAAAAACCAAGTTCAGGGACTAAAAGTGACAAAAATCAATTAAGTTTCTAGGCCGAAGCCTCTCATGCCCTGCGACCGTCTCATCCCCTGTCTCTCGCGGCCCGCCACAGGGCACAATCCGCAGAATGTCGTAATCAACTCATGTATTGGGCAAACAGTGTGTTAGTTTAGTGTGTTTCTTGCATTAATCCTCACGTAACTCACCCCTTAACCTTAACTATAAAACCCACCTCAATCTTCACTCACTTTGCACCTCACAAACAATAATCTCCTCTCTAAACTCAACTCCTAACCATAAAGTTTAAGACTTTTAAAGTGAGTTCTAACTCACCTCTACTTCACTTCGTTACTCTTTTCTTTCTTCTTAACACTTGGAACACCTCTAGGAGTGTTTCCATAGGTTTTCCATGGAAAACCAATATGGAACATCACCATATTTGAGGTCACAAGTGTAATAAACTTCCCGTTTTAATAGGATTTTAACTCACAAGTGTTGTATCCTTCCAAGCTTGTTCTTGTAACAAGACTTGTGTTGTAGTGTGTGATTACTTGGAAGCCTTGGCTATCCTACCTTCGATCCACCACTTCACTTGATGATTTTGAATATTCTACAACTTTTATTTTCATTTTAACTCATTCATGACCATCCTTGTTGTCCTTGTGACAACTTGTGCATTAGTGAACAATACGAAAGAGGTTAAAGGAAGGTTATCCTCCTACCTCCATGCATGACTTCTATGAACTTCCATGATAAATATGATCTACTTATTACTTATACTATATATATTTTATATACTAATCCAACCCTTGATGATAATCGAATGATTTTTCGTCGTGGTACTAACTTACATCACCTAAGTACTTAACTTCTCATTACAATTCTAATGGGTATCTTAACCCATGAAAACACATCGACCCAAATGGGATTCATAGTGTCAAAAACGAGTGTTAAGTCTAGATGATTGTTTTCTCGTATACATACTTTGTTATATTTAAATTCCTAATCCTCCGTTATCATCTGAATACTTACATGCCTACCTTTTCCTCACGTAGGATAACTCGGTATTCCATCCTTCCAACTCTCCAAACCTTCATGGAATTACCAAGTGGAAGCTTGCAAAACCGTGAATACACTTGACCCATTTTCCTTTTACACAATTTTGGTTGTAACATGTTTACTTACCTAATACACAAATACACACAACATACCTTATACACTCGATGCGTTATACATGATTATTTTTATGTTTAGGTTCATACTAGATTCATACATGCTTCTTGTCATTAACTTAGCTAGCCCGAACTTAACATATATAGCGCTATAGGAGTAGCACACCGCTCGTCGGGAAATGTTAAGCTTATTCTTATTCTTAAATAGTCTCGTTACTTTTGTGGCGAGGGACACTTAATTCTTGTGGACACTTGGGTTTGACATTTAGTATTGCATGCTAGCTTACATTGTATACAACTGCCATTGGGATTTAAGCAAACTCTTTTATACTTATGTTATGTAGTCCAAAACTTGTGTATTCGCCAATGCTTTTGCGTTGAACCATATTTTTAACATGTTACAGGATGATGATGATGATGCTTAAGACGAATCTAGTAGGGACGACATAGAAACGCACAAGAAATACTAAATTTGGATATTTTGATTTATTGAACTCATAGTACTTGACTATTAATTGTTGTAATTTGAATTTCCTTGTAATATGTTGACAATTTTTGATATGAAATGGAACCCGTTTTAAGTTAACTATTGTCGCAAATAGTGTTATGTGTCTCGAGCAATCCAATTTGTCCTCCGATGTTTCCACCATCGGTTGGGGTGTGACATCTAGTGTCCGGGAGGTGGCTATGATGTTCATGGTTTGTCTAGGAGAGCGTGATGAGAAACAGTTAAAGGAGCTTGTGGATGCAATAACCGTTAGATGCTCTATGGATACTAAGATCAAGTTTTTACAGTCTTTCTTCTGAGTATTTTAACCATGTGTGTTTGTTTTATGCTCTGGGTAGTTTAACATGTGTGCTTGTTTTATGTATGTGGGTGATTCCGTATCGTTTTTGTTTTGGAATAAGGGATCATTTCCGGTGCTTGATATTAATATATTCAACGGACATAGTATGTTGATGAAAAAAACATTTCAAAACACGTTATAAAAAACTTATAACAGAGAACATTATTTAAACACTTAACCTCTAAAGCACCTATCTAATCTTTCACTGATTTTCTTATCTAGATTGTGCAACATATTTATGTTGCCTGGATTCTTCTCAAATGCCTTTGCTGCATTGTAGACTTCTTTTCTTATAAGATTGTAGTCGGATAATACAATCTTACTAAGATAGCGGTACCTCAAGAACTGAAGCTGTGAATATGATGTTTTTTAACCTCATATTTTATCACTATATCTCTAGATTTGATCCAAACACTCTCACAGTTCATCATCACTATAATTAGGCCTATACATTGCGTCGAGCTGCACGAAGTAAATGTAATAAGAAACAAATACACAAATGCGTGATTAACAGGAGTATGTACATACATCAATAGGCGTAATTTATGTACACAACAATCGTAGTTTATTCATTTACTTCCAACAACATGCTTAATTACTTATCATCATTTGTTATGCTTACAGTAAATGTACATGCGGATATATACTCAACAACATGCGTGATTAATACTGTATCTATCATGCAGTATATGTAATTAACATGCTGAATTATATACAACAACATGCGTAATTTTCGTACAATCATTGTACTGTTTAAGAACAGCCTGTATGGTGATGACTTTTTGTCCATTTTTTTCTCTTCAAAATTCAACACATCTACAAAAATGTCTACTCCATTTGAAGCTATGTATTGTGATGGATGAAAGCTTTCGAAAACTATTTTGCACATTTCCAATCCACTGCTTGATTTGTAGACCATTGAGCTATGTTTAAAACCAAACTGAAATTTATAATTAGCGAAATTAAATAAGTCAATATTTGAAGTGTTGCAAAGCTAATAAAAGGTTGTATTTACTTAACTTCTGGGATGGGAGCTAACAGGTATGCGATTATAGTTTTGTCACGGTTTAGGAGTGGCTCATATAAACTCACTATCCTGTTGCAATAAGGTGATCGATAGGCATCACCTAATTCCGCCATCCGTTTTCGTTGAAATTCCTCACTTTTTTATATGCGTTCGCACTATTTCATCCAATCTTTTTTCGGCAGGAGTCATAGGAGGTTTTACTGGCTGTTAATGTTTGTAAGATGGGACCCAATCTTAAAAGCGACTCACCGACTGCATTTCCGCTTCCGTCACTTTAGTGGAAATATTTGGTGGTATTTTGTTACCAAAGACGTCAGGGTTTATTTTGTGTAGTTCATTCAACATGGACTTGGTGTCTGTATTTTGGATTTGTTTATTTGGTTGTGTGGACTCTGCTAAATCGACTGCTTGTTCCATTTCTTGTTCCACATATATACCAGCCGTTGAAACGGTATTCTTAACTGTATCATCCCACCTTTTACACATTTTCATAATCTCTGGATCCCAGTAGCACTTTGCTTTAGCGTCTTTAACGATTTTGTTCATTTCCGTAACAAGTGCATTGTACTTCTTTATGTTATTGTCCATGTTTTTCAACAACACCTGCAAGTTTTGAACTTTTTTTACTAACAGGCGTTTTTCAACATATATAACATGCATGATTACTTTAAAAGATTACAAATTTTGAAATTTTTTATTAACATGCGTTATTAATTTATAGCATGCGTGATTATTTTAAAATATTGTACCTTCATATTTTTGTTGGAGTTTTCACGTGCAGCAGCGTCATAGCTGACCCCGGTTAGCTGTAGCGAAGCGCTGCAATACTCTATGAGTTTTTGCGTTTGTGTTTTGATGCCCATAACTAGATTTAACTCTTATATATCATTAATTTCATAGTTTTCCTCAAACAATCAGAAGTAGATGGTATGTAACACTCATCAACAGAATCTATCTCAGCTGCGTTTCGTCTTCTGTAGACCTTTGTGCTATCCATAGGTGGTATTGTGAATTTCTCTATTACTAGCGGATCTATCCTTTCGATAGCTAGGTTATTTTCTAGTACTGCTACAGCCTCGTGTAATGGAATGTAGTCACCAAATAGGTCTTCAATAACGTCGAAGGTTGTTGATTCTGCTGATGTAGGCCTTCCAATAACGTCGAAGGCTGTTGATGTTGTTGATGTACTGTAATGTAGTCCACAAGTAGGTCTTGCACTACTGTTTCACACTCTTCATGATCCCCATGTGGTTGTTGATCGGCATTGTCATCTTCAACATCTGTCAGCAGCCCATTGTTGTATAGATGCTCTTCCAAGTCGTCAATCATACGAGATGTGATATACTTTATAAGAGGTAATTCGACGACTTCTTTGAAAAGGCGGTGCCTTTTGTTGTACTTATGGGTGTATACAAGTTGCATATAACCGTATAAAAGAGTGTAAAATGACAGTAACAATCCATGTTTTTTCTTAATGTTTAAAGATTTTCGAAAAACATACCGTGAGAAAGGGCAACAGGTCCATTATATTGTGCAACCCTTTTCCAACCTTCTCTGGTTCATCTAAGAGATTCTAAAATATACAAGCACCAATCTAGTTTTGCCATGTCTGCTTCTTTGTCAATTACAAGCAAAAAAGCTATGTTTGTTTGTTGTTGATTTTGTAATCTCTACAAATAATGTGTTCCAATAGGCTAGAAAATTCAAATTGAATAGCATGCCAACATTTTTTTGTTGTCTCATTGCTTCGGCAACAATCCATGAGTAATCCTGTTTGTGGGCCACTGGTTTTTGAACTCATCGATAGTTGACTCGACACCATCCATAGCAGTTTTTTTTTCAACTATAAAACCTTTTGTAGGCTTATTTTTTTAACTACCGGATTAGGTCCTTTTGGAATACCAAACACCTCATATACGAATCTCGTGTTATTGGTATTTTATGATTTCCGATAATCAAGATGTTGAATTGCTCATCATAGTTCCAAAGAAGCCAAAATCCCGGATGTGTACATACGTAATTAACCTTAATATCAAGAACAGGACCAAAACCGATACTTTTGACATCCGTTATTTGTGCTGCTGGTAAACTTCCTTATGGTATCTACAAAAGTAGAAGGACTACACCTTAGCGTTAATGCCTTGTGGTGATATTCATAGAAAGGTCTAGGTTCCGTCCTAAGTGATTCTGGTTTTTAATCGTCTTCTTTTTTTACAGGATCCTTATGCTTATCTTGTTTCCGCACTTTCAACTTCTTAACGGGCTCTTCAAAATCATCATTATCATCAACATTTCTTTTATTGGCCCTCTTTTTTGTGTTTTCAGCCTTTGTAGTTTTCAAAAGTTGAATTGGTAGTTCAAAATCATGATCATCTTCAACTTTTCTGATATTTGGCCTATTCTCATGTTTCTTCATTTTCAACTGTTTAATAGGCGGTTCAAAATCATCATCAGGAACCCCTACATACATGAATTTCATACTTTTAAAACCAAAACACTAGTTATACACAACAATACCGCATGTCTTATAACACTAGTACCAAAACCCCTAAAATAAATAGCCGCAAGTTGTCACATCAGTTCAAAACTCAATATCAAATACCAAACCGCAAATTATAAACAACTTAACCGCAAGTTATCAAAATATATGAATCCAAAGTTAACAAAACATAAACTGCTCGTTGGCCAGAAACCCTAAGATAGAAAGTCGCCTGTTGTCACAGAGCATATGCCAGTTAAAAACTCAAACCCTAAGGTGCTATAGAAAGAACCTGGATTGCTATGCTTCGATTGAACCCACTCGTTTCTCTTTTTGCTCCTCATCTCCCTTGTAGATGCGATTGTTCATGAGTGAAACAATGGTTCATTATTGGTAAAAATCCAATTATAACAGGACAAAAAAAACGAATAAAAGTACTATAAAATCGAACTGATTACCTCCCAATTCTGTAGTCGTCATTTGCGTAATTCATGATCAATTTTGCTGGAGACAACTATGAAACTTCTGCGAGATTTTGAGATATATTCTTGTTTTTTCTTTGGAAAGATGAATGTAATAGCCTGGAATTTGAGAATGTAATGGACAATTTTAACCTTCTCCATTAAATATTTACGATTCTGACACTGCTTTTTATAATGTTTAATCACGCAACAATTGGACGGTTAGGATTTATATTGTGTGTAACGTACGATTAGTGGGAATGTACAATAACTGCCCTCTATATTTTATTTAATATATTTTTTAAACCAAATAGATATCACTATTACTATAATTATTAATATTAATATATTAGATCAGAAGATCTATTAGATTAAATTATATTATTAATAATGCACACATTGGTCTTGACATTAATAATAACTAGGTTTTTATTTTCGTCCCGCGTTCCGGCGAAACGGAGCAAATAATAATGTAAAACAAACATTTTTTGAAAATGTAGCATGTTATTTAGAAAGCCAAACCGTTATAATCAGTTCAGTTTATCATCATATCATTTTACGATACCAAATTAAGCACAATTACGTACTTAAGTTTTTAGAAAAAATATTTAACGAACATAAGTTATTAAAGATATATCAAATTAATTATTAAGTAAAGAAAATAATTATTAAAGACAAAAATAAATGATAATCAAAGAAATATCAAAATTGATAAAGTAAAGATGATTTAAAAAAAGAAAAAGAATTGTTAAAGACAAATAAATGATAAAGGGAATATGGTTTTAGAAAAGAAAAAATGAAAATATGTTAAAAGCTAAAAATAAATAGAAAAAATAAAAATATGTTAAAAGTTAAAAGTGAATATTAAAAATAAAATATTGATATAATAAAATATATATTTTAAATTTAAATTATCATCGTATAATTTTACGATACCAAATTAAGCATAACTACGTACTTAAGTTTTAGAAAAAAATAATTAAAAGAACATAAGTTATTAAAGAAATATCAAATTAATTATCAAGTAAAAATGATTTAAGAAAAGAAAAATAATTATTAAAGACAAAAATAAATGATAATCAACGAAATATCAAATTAATTGATAAAGTAAAGATGATTTTAAAAAAAAATTATTAAAGAGAAAAATAAAAAATAAAGGGAATATAGTTTTAGAAAAGAAAAAAAAATACGTTAAAAGCTAAAAGTAAATAGAAAAAATGAAAATATGTTAAAAGTTAAAAGTGAATATTAAAATAATATATTGATATAATAAATATTACAAAGCTATATATTTTTAAAATTACTATATAATAAAATATTGCAAAGCTGTATATTATTTTAAACTTAAAATTACTATTCATAATCGTTCGAAACTATACATATAAAATAAAATAAAATAAAATAAAATTGTTACTATGATTAATATATTGATATATTAAATTAGATTTCTCTTTTAACTTATTAATTAATAACATTGTTACTGTTATTATTAATATATCTATGTTTATCTATCTATCTATCTATTATTATTATTATTATTATTATTATTATTAGATAAACCTCCAATGACAATTGTTATTTATTAAGGTCATCTTTTATTTTCTCTTCTTATCGTAATATTTTAAATTACTTTACTTATTTTATTACAACTAATAAGATTTATAGGTTTTAACTTTTTATTATTTTATAATGTGAAAATTATTATAAAATTGTTTTTACGTATGTTAAATAATTCAATACCCTATATATATATATATATATATATATATATATATATATATATATATATATTCTATCTTCAATATTTATTTAAATATTAGATGTCATTTGTAGACTTTTGATAACCTATAGATTTTAATAAATATATGACATCTATTTAAAATCAATATCTTAAAAAAGTATTTATTCAACATATGTGATAGACGGATCTACCAAAATTTTGGTAAGTCAAATATTCAATATCGTATTTTATGTTAATTGATATAATATAATATCAAATTAAAATTCATACTTAAATTATCTCCAAATTATTATTTTTTTGTTTTTATCTGTAATAATTTTATGAATTAAGTTTCTCGTTTATAGTCGTCCTTTGATAACAAGTTTACTATTAAATTTACTAATATGTTTAGATTATATAAAAATGTATAGCTTAAGAAATATCAATTTAAAAAAATAAATAAATACCTATATTTTTCCATTTTGTTTAGTCCCATGTGTTTGTAACACATGAGATAAAAGAAAACAATTTTCTCTCATTTTGTGTTAACTGATTACAATAAAAAAATTCATGGACAATCGTAATTCAGATTGGTTTTGTTTTAAAATAATCAGTGTTTTCACATGATATGAATGTGATTTTTTTTCCATAATCAAAAGTATAGATGGGCATAAACTGTTAATTGTTGTTAAACATGGCAATCTTCCGAGTAGGACGGTTACTGTTGTCTACAAAGTATTTTTTAGAGTTTTGTAATTTGTATTAATAGATTTGTAAATGATAAATGTAATGTTAATTTGTAATTTTTATTATTATAGTAATGTAATGTGTAATTGTTTATTATAAATATTTTAATTGAATCATTTCTTGTATCTAATCACGTGTAGTACACGGGCTATTAACCTATATATAATAAAAGAAACCAATGAGGGACACATGTCATTTATTGGAGCCATCTATTTTTTATTTTTTCCGTCTCTCTCCTACATAATTATAGATAATTAGTATTAATTAAAAGATAATTACACATTTGAATTTTAATTAAAAAATAATTATACAATTGTATAGGAGATTATCTATATCTATATTCAGTTACACAAATGAATTTAATACAAATTTAAACAAGAGATAATACACCATTTTGAAATTTTCATCATATAATAATAAATACATTATTAAATGTTAACAGTGTTCATAAATTTGGACATATATAATTTGAGTTTAGTTTTGTATTTGAAATTGTGAATTAAGTTAGCATTATAGAATTTGCGTACACTTCATTAATTAATTTTTTAAGAGAGAATCAATACTAATTAAAGCTAATTATAATTTAATTTGTCGATACAAGTTTAGCTAAATATGGACTTTTATCATATAAAAGTATTAACTAATTTATAAAGCTTCAGTAAAAATCGAGTAAATTTGTTAGTTTTTTTAAAGATACAACTTTATTTTATTATTTGATACATATATAATTAGATTTATTTGTTCAATAGACCAGGTTTTTAAAGGCATAACTCTTTTATTATTTTATATAAGAAAATACATTTATTAGGTTTTCTTAAAGATACCTTAATTTTTTTAATTAATAGAGAACATTTACATGCCATTGGGTGGGTTCCACTCCCATAGCCTTGCTTTGCTTATCATCATCATCATCATCGCATCCATCCATCCTCATCGAATTTCTTAACACAGTTTCTAAGGTTTTTGGATGTAAACCATGTTATTTATCCTAGATACAAAATAGCCTCCAATCCTCCATCTTTTAAAGAGTATTTTCTTTAAATACTTTGTCTTATCAATTAGAGTTGTTTTTGTTGGCACTATCTAAAATCATTATAGAAACATTCGTAATTTCTTTATTTACTTTTTTTGGCATGGTATTAGAAAACTTTATTACGAACCAAACTGATTTTGACCAAACAACATAGATATTAATACCGGTATAATCGAAACCGGTACAGCTATACGTTTATATGGTTTTCAATCAATGTAAACATCTGTTAGTATCCTTTTACACATATCATGACCATATTTTTTTGAGTTTTTTTTTTCTTTCGGTTGCAATAGTGAGTGCCGGTAGCATAACGAATAGAACGAATACTGACCGAGTTCAGCTGCGAAGCGCGAGGAATCCCACTACTTACATATAAAAGAGAGCTTGTAGAGACAAGTGATAACATAGCATATATACTCATGATCAATCATATTTTCAGAAATCTTTAAGTAAACCAACTATAAACACATGCACGATGAGAAAACGCCTACCTGGGCAAATATCAAATGGAAATGAATAAATGAGTGCTTTAATAGCAGGTAGTGTAGCCTTGCAGTAACTGCTGTTGAGGTTCGTGAGATGTAAGCAGTTGTTTGCCAAAGCTATCACACTCTCATCTGCATGTTTCATATATATATATATATATATATATATATATATATATATAGGGGAGGGTTTAAGTGAGAACGCTAAATATCGCGAGAACCGTGAGAACGAATGAAAAAAACCACTAGAACTTGGTCAAAAACAAGTGAAATTCAAAATTTCTTTTTACACTTGTTATTATTATTTCAAATATAATTCTAGAAATTTAATTTACACATTTAAATGTAGTGAATTCGGAAATAAAGAATATTTGAAAATAAAGAAAATTTACACATGTGTAATAAATCTAATAATAGTGATTTTTAGAGGAAAAATGAATTATTTGATGTTGTAAGTTCATTTTTGGATGTTGTATTTTAATTAAAATGATGATTGTATTAAAAAAATTGTTTCGATTGGTTTATTATTCATTCTCACGGTTCTCGCAATATTTAACGTTTTTTATTTGATGTTGTAATATATTTTTTTTTGTTGTATTTTAATTAAAATGATGATTGTATTAAAATAAAGGTTTTGATTGGTTTTCTCATTCGTTCTCACAGTTCTCGAGATATTTAGTATTCTCAAGATAACATTCCCATATATATTATATATATATATATATATATATATGGTTCATGCGAGAACCAATATGAACACAAAAAAATACCTAAAAAATCTAAAAGACAATTTTTTTCATATATATATTTTTTAAAATCGCTATATTTCGTCACCCTAAAAAATCAAGTAATAATTATCGATGCACATGTGCATCGATAATTGTTACTCGAATTTTATTTTTTATTTTTTAGTGACGAAATATAGCGATTTTTAAAAAGAATATTTAAAAAAAATTGTGTGTGTTTTTAGATTTTTTAGGTATTTTTTGTTGTGTTCATATTGGTTCTCTCAATAAAAGGTGGTTTCTAACGGATTCTTCTCCAATATATATTATATTATATATATATATAATCAGTTAAAACAACTCATTAATGAAAACTTAAATAAAATAGTAGTCAGCTTTGACATTCAAAAGTCAACTATATGAACAAATTTTCCTGTTATATAGAGAGACACTGAAACAAGTCAATAGCATTAAGATGAGGACACCCATAAACTAAACTCATCACTCCAGCTTCACCAACATTAAAACACCTACTAAGATTCAGAAAAAAAAACTAAAAAATCTTTAAAAATTGTAAAAATAAAAAAAAATGTTTAAAAAATTAAGAAAAAAGTAAAAAATAAAAAAAAATCCTAAAAATAAAAAAATACCATAAAAAATAAAAAAATTCAGAAAAATAAAAAATGTCAAAAAAATTAGAAACATTAAAAAAGTTTGAAAATTCAAAATATCCAAAAATACTTTTTTTATTTTTTGTTTTTTAATTTTGATTCTAATTTTTTTTTTTTCTAATTTTTTTATTTTTATATTAAAAAAATGTTTTTTTTTTGAACTTTTTGATTTTTCTTGGTATTTTTAATTTTATTTACTTTTTTCTTTTGTTTTTATTTTTTAACATTTTTTAATTTTTACATTTTTTAAAAATTGTAGTTTTTTTAGTTTTCTGTATTTTTCGATGTTTTTTTTTATTTTTACTTTTTTTTAATATTTTGTATTTTTAAATTTTTATTATTTTTTAACATTTTTATTATTTTATTCATTTTTAATTTTTTTTTGTGATTTTTTATTTTTATTTTTGGATTTTTATTTTTTATTTTTTGGATTTTTTAAATTTTTCTGATTTTTAAATTTTTAGATTTTTAAGTTTTTTTTTGCTTTTAATATCTTTTTGATTTTTTGCTATTTTTTACTTTGTGAAGTCAACGTCTAAAAACACTCGAATAGGATGAAGAATCTGATTGTGATGCGCTTTTTAGAGTTACCCATTTATTAAGCGTAATACCATCCTTAATTATTTCCCAACCATCCTGACACCCCTTTTAACATTTTTTTTATTTTATTCATTTTTTAATTTTTCTAAATTTTTATTTTTTTGGATTTTTATTTAATTTTTCTGATTTTTTTCATTGTTTAAGTTTTTTATTTTTAATATTTTTTTTGATTTTTTGTTTTTTTTTTCTTTGTGAAGTCAATGTCTACGAACACTCGAATAGGATGAAGAATCTGATTGTGATGCTCTTTTTAGAGTTACCCATTTACCAAGCGTAACACTCATCCAGACCCACGAATTATTTTAAATAGATATCTTATAACCCATCCTTAATTATTTTCCAACCCATCCTGACACATTATCATTTTTTAAATGACCTAGAATAACCCAAAATACCGAAATGGTTTTTTTATTGCAAGGCCTAGTTAAAAAAAATAGGCTTTGTGTTAGTTTCAACATGATTGACCCGTTCTACTCATTTGACCTATATCGGCAAGAAACTAATATCAAAGATTATTGCTCTTGTGCTTGTGGGTAGATATAGCAATCGATAAACCTCACTTCATCTTTTAGTTCACTTCTACAGAAGTTTTGAGTTTTCATAACTGATTATAATGTTTTGTATTTTGGGGCTTTCACACACATATTTTTGTTGCAGGTGAGAACTGCTGATCATTTTGTGAGCCTCCTAAATGTTTATTTTCTGTTCTGCTACCTTAAAGAGGACATCAATCTGAAAGAAAAAAAATATGGGATGCGAAGGTCAGATATGGTAAGTTAATATGTACAGCAGTACTGGTGGAATAATAGTTTCATAGTAAACCCACTTTTGGTTTAGAATGTTAGGTTCACATTTGTACATCACATAGACTATTGTATACATGTTTTTGTTTAATTCATTACAAGTACCGCAACAACGCACGAGGTGATTTACTAGTTATTCATAAAAATATTAGGTTGGTTTTTATAGTGACTGTATTAGTCATTTCAACTATTGTAACTATTTATACACATAAACCATAAATTTCTATGATAAAATATCCTTAGCCAAACCACATATCTCCAAAGTTAGCCCAACATTCAAAACTCTTCTAAGTAAAACTACATACACATGATTGATACCTACTGCCCATCCATCAGACTAAGCGGGGTGAATGGCACGATGCAGTTGAGAGGCACATGCACAGTGGACCGAGGTTAACTTCAAGCAGCCATGCATGTTGAGAGTACCTTGGCATGTATGAAGTGCAGGAAAAGAATCACAGATTGCTTGAACAGCAGGTGGTGTTAGATCCGTGCATTGACTGATGTTGAGGTTCATGAGACCTTCTTCCTTGTATTGAGTTTTAACTGATTCCCATAATATTTCATCTTTGTTTTTTACTCGGCTATGAGCCAAAGCGTACATTGCCTGATCCGTGATTCTTAGACAGTAATATAGATTAAGAGACCTCAAGACGCAAGCAATTGTTTGCCAAAGCTATCACACTCTCATCTGCATGTTTCAAAGTATATCTATATTCAGTTGTAGAATCCAAATTCAGAAGTATGGAAAATACGGGTCAAAATGGGTTGACTTTTGATACAGGTCAAAACACGTTAATTTCAATACGGGTCAAAACGCGTTAGGGTCAAACACGTGACTGTATGGTGTGTTCGACCCATTCAAATTCAGTATATGGAACACCTTTGACATTAAAAAGTCAACTATACGAACAAACAAATTCACCTGTTATAAAGAAACACTCAGACAAGTCAATAACAATGAGATCAGGACACCCATAAGCTAAATTCTTCACTCCAGCATCTCCAACTTCATAGCACCGACCAAGATTTATCGACTCAAGTTGTCGACAGTTGTCTCCAATAGCCTGCAAGCAAGCTCAACACGGTTTATAAGGCCAAACTGAATATCAAACACATACTACATGTACATTTGTAAATCTAGTATACCTTCAGGGCCTTGTTGGTCACCGCATTTGTACATCCAAAAAGGTTCAATATCTTCAACTTTCGACAATAACGACTAAGAAAGTCGAGACCAGGGTCACCAAAAGCTGAGCAGCAACTGATATTAAGGTTAGTTAGGTTGGGACAACCATGAGCCAAAGCACAAAGAGACCAATCACCAAGTCTATAGTTCATGCTGAGGTCAAGATCCTCTAAATCATGACAGTTATTGGCAATGGTCTCGACTGATTTATAATCAAGCAGCGGTTCACCCTCTTTCCGAAAGGTCAAAACCCTTAGATTTGTAAACTTCGGAACAATAGAAAGCACCAAGTTGTTCATGTTGTTTGTGCACCTATACATGAGGGCCAAAGTTCATAAATACAACCGAGATGACATTCAGTGTGTTAGCTTGTCCGTCTAAGTAACAGACTAACTTTCAACTATCACAAGTTTGCATATGTAACCGTCATGCTATTCAACATTTACAACTGGCCCCTCTATTATATTATTTGTTACCAAACACATTTTGACCTATTATCTGACCTGTCTAGGTAACCCATTTCAAAGGAGACAGTCAACGGTTACATACTTATTGAGTCTAAAACATGCCCGTTTTGACCCGAACCCGTCTTGGCATGTTCTTTTACCCATCAAGTAAGCCATTTTAACAGAAACAAATCAATCCATATATACCATTAAGTTAAAATTATTTATTTTGACCCGAACTGACTTGTTATCTGGCCCGTCTAGTTAACCCATTTCAAAAGAGACAATCAATGGACATATTAAAAAACTACCTGTTTGGATCCTAGCACAGCACAGCCCAACCCAACCAACCCAACCAACCCAACGTCCTAACCCATAACGGACCATTAGGTCTAGAAAACTACCTGTTTTAACCCGAACCCGTTTTAACTTGTTATCTGACCCGTCTAGTTAACCCGTTTCAATGCAGACAAATCAATGGACCCAAGAACACAGAACCAACCAATCATGCCAATACTAAACCCATAATTAAAGAAAAAATAAAAAAAAATAATTCTTTCAAACCTTGAATAACATATGCAAAACCCACACAAACAAATCAAATAAACAAACTATAAACAATAAAACATATGTTAAAGAAAAGAAAGATATAGAAAAGATACCAAGAGAGTGAAAGATGAGTAAGTTCACTGCAAATAGCATTCCTCCATCCACTACAAACTCCAGAAGCAACGATCACCGTCCGATCATCCAACAAAGACACGATCTTCATCAACAGATCAGTTTGAATGTCCTGCCACTCTCTTTTAACCCTTCTCCCACCCCCAAACACCATCAATTTACCACCTTGCATCGTTGACATTTTCTAAATTCCCAAATTACCCCTCAGATAAAAGATCCTAATTCCTCAAAACAAGAACTAGGGTTTCTATTTCTTAACGAAATAGAAGGGGAATTCAAACAATTAGTTACGAGGTGAAATATGAATCAAATGAACGCTGAGGGTGAGATGTGGGTACAGAAATAGTTACTAGGGATGAAAGATCTAATATACGATGTCATATGTTATGATATGGTGATTAGGATTTTGCCCCGCGTCGCACCTTACACAGCAATATCGCGTTTGTTATTTCGTTATATATGTAACAATGATGATATTAATGTGTGCCCGCATATGACATTACACGTGTTTACTTTGTTATTGACTGTACGCTCGTGACACTAACGCCATTAAACATAGATAATAAAAAAAAGTATAATGTCTGAGACGCTTTTGTGTAAAATTGTAAAAATAATTTAGACATTGGTGTATAGTCGTAAAAGTAACTTAGCATCAACATGGTTAGGTATAATAATGTCTCACGTGTTACGGTGTAAAATCATAGTAATAGTTCATGAGATAATGATTTTTCGAGAAAATCGATGATTTCGAGTTCTAATGAGATTTCGAGTCTACTTGAGTTTTCGGGTTCTTTATGAAAATCTCGAATTCTCATGAGTTCTCGAAGTCTTATGAGATTTCGAGTCTTATTAAGATTTCGACTTCTCTAATGGTTTCAAGCCTAATGAGTTCTAGTTTTTTATGAGATTTCGAGTCCTCTACAGATTTCGACTTCTCCATAGATTTTGACTATTATAATGAGATTTCAATTTTTTATTGTAAGTTCGAGTTCTTGTAGGTCCACTTGAGGATCAAGTTAAACCTGCCTCCTCGTTCATGCAACACACATACAAGTGCGGACTTCAAGTATGCATGCAAACTAAAGCAAAGTAAGAACACGGGATAACCAAAGATTCAATATCTTGATTAACTGAT
The DNA here is from genome assembly GCA_947069175.1 of Scalesia atractyloides. NCBI lineage: Eukaryota > Viridiplantae > Streptophyta > Magnoliopsida > Asterales > Asteraceae > Scalesia > Scalesia atractyloides. The sequence continues at coordinate 65,596,341 of CAMTDV010000013.1, read as the reverse complement.
GAGAACTATTACAAACATATAAACAATGCTCATACAACTCATACAAACTGCATGTGCTCTTGCGTCTTCCTCTGCTCAACTTGCTAGCTCGACTTTGATCAGTGACCAACGCACTTAACCAGAGACCAGAATGACTAACTTCTGACTGAGAGGTGCATGTCTGCTTATATAGTGTCCATGCTAGTCATTCGTACGAAGTACGTTCCTAGACATACGGAACACACTATTACACACGAAGAACTGCTCCAAAGATGCTCATACAAACAAGTTGGTTCGTACGAAGCATTCACTCGCTCGTACGAAACAAGTAAATGCTTCGTTCGTACGAAGCTGGTGACTTGTACGAGCAACACCTTGCTCGTACGAAGCATTCCTATACATAGAGAATGCTTTCTTCGGAGAGCGTGTCACGGACATGACGTACACAAGACTCAACAGTATGCATACATGCAACTGTTTAACACAGACAAACTAACTCATTGTACGAAACCAAGATAGGAGGATATCTTGATTTAGTCGACACAACCAAACTAATACAGACACATGAAACAAAGACCGTACAATTACAGATGTAACTAAGAACAAGTGATAGACACAAAAGTGTATCAACAAACTCCCCTTGGCTGTTGCTTGGGCTTCGCTCTTCGGTCTTTGGTCTTTGGTCTTCATACTGGAATGGTTTGGCGTATCATCAAACTCCCCCTGAAGATCTACTATCCATTGGGTCACACCCGGATTTCCAATCCAAATCCATACACCGGTGGGCCCGGGTGGGGAGTATTGTGACGTAAGTTGATAACATCATTGTCAATTAAAACGGCACAACGGAAGTCTTTGAATAAAATTACTATTACAAACCAAATGTTCGAAATAAAATAATATACAGGCTTGTAATAGAAGATCCACAGGTGGATCATAAAATATACAAAGAAAGAATATAAAACAGACTTTAGGGCAGATCTAAGGATTTGCAAGATCCTCTTATTTCACTGCCGAGCAGCTTCCGGCCTATTTCGTATTGTACATGCAAGCTTAGTCTTTTGAAAATACATCATCTTTCGCTGGTAAATTCACCCGACTGACTCATTTTGAAACATTTTTAGAAATTAGATTTAAGTGCACAGGGCACAAATCTTTTATAACTTGGAAAGTTACTTTGTAACCTTATTAATAGATTCACATGTTTGTCCATACATACAGGGCTCAGTACAGAGACCGAGACATGATTAGATACACACCACTTAGAACTCACAGAGGAGTTATCCCCAACGTCTTGGGTAATTTGCATTTGAGCGTCTGTCAGGTGTATGCCTACACCCCGCGCTAAGGTCGTGGCCATTATCTAATGTAATGAGCCGAGTATATACAGGACACGGTAATTTATCCCCTGATGTTTAAGTTATCAAACAAAACTGATTAAAATGGAATATGCAGATTAACTAGCCACAATCCGGCATTCGATTGATCCCATTTCCGACCAAGCGGTAATAATTTACCGCATCCCAAGCCCGTATAGGGAAAATAAGTCAAGAGTATTTACCTGAGTTAGTCTTGTTTTAAAATGCAAGATTAATATATCTCATCCGTATCCAAAATGAATTAAGTGTAGATAGCATTTATCAGAAGGCTCTAGTCTGGATTATGGCATAAGCTAACCAATTAAATACTAACGCTCTTATTTAAGTCATAGACTTAGACCGAGTAGTGTACAGGATCAAAACGTATAACGCTTGATTAAACGATGATCGGATAGAATGTAGTTTAAACCCGACAAGTACTTAACTTGTATAAAATGGGTAAACAATTAACATTCTGGATTTTGAAACTTAAATGACAAGGTTAGACCCGTTTCGGTTAAATCCCGTAAACTAGTTACGTATGTTTAACCGTACGCTTATAAGCGATAATGGGTAACCGGATAAGTCATGGACAAGTTCTATATGTCATTATACTTTAATTAAGTTTTAATATCAGTAAGATAGAAACTTATATGCCCGTTAAGGTTTTTAAACGAAACTATGCCTCATAAGGGCATTTTGGTAATTTTATACCTTAATAAAAGAACTTGAATAAAAGTTGAATTTATAACTATATATATATTCTGGAAAAATAATTTATTTATAATATAATATCAGTAGGATATTAATTATATGTGTAATTTATATTTTATGACCAAACTATGTACCGAAGGGGCATTTTGTTCATTTTACACTTAGATTATATATTATTTGGGATTCTGAGTTCATAACATGTACCTACTGTAAATATGTTTAAATTTAGTTTTAAAATCAGTAGGTAACAAGTCTTGGTTGATAGTTATGATTTAAAACCATACTATGCGCCGAAACGACGCTTATGTCGTAAAATGACGATTTATGTGATATTTAACGAAAACTGATGTTAAGGTCAGATTAAAATATCTTAGATATGTTATTTAATATAACATATCAGCAGGTAAAAGATTTACCTTGAAAAAATATGATTAAAATCATTTTATAAGCCATAGGGGCTTTATCGTCATTTATCGACATATTACAAGGACTTGTTCATAAACTCAGTTTATGATTTGTTTTATCATCCCAAATAATCCTTCTTATAATATTATATCAGTAGGAAACTTATTTTCAAGTTCATTATCTTTTAAACCTTATTTTATGCAAAAAAGGCATTTTAGTCAAAATGGCATAATTACGTAACTTGTGCATAAACTCAGATTCTGATTATGATCATGTAATATAACCTCAGAGGGTTATGCTACATTATATTATGATCATAATGCAACTTTAGATCAGTATGTAACTAATCTAAATCGGGTCAGAATCAAAAGTCAAAGCAGAAGTCAACCTTCGCGACTTTCGGTTGCGAACCGACCCTAGAACTGAAATTGACGAGCCGAACATGTTCTTTCATGTTCTAATAATTATTTCCAACTTGTTTAAGTGTCAAAACATGTTTCATAACATATATAAGATCAATTTATGATTTTTCCGAAAAATGGTCTGTTTGACTTTTTAATATCATAACTTTGACCTGTCAATTGGTCTAGCAAACGTGATCTTCAGGAGGTGCCCTTTATAGGGACTAACACCTACCTTATTACGATCACTTAGCCATGTTCATTTCGAACAATGGCTGGACCATAATGGTCTTAACCGAAAGTCAAGACGTTTTCCGTAAAACGCTTGACTTTTGGCTATAGAAGCCTATAAACGAAAATGCAAGAGGAAGGAACACTTACAAGAGGTTCCTAGAATGCAATAGAACTAAGTTGGATGCTCATTTCAGCTAGGAACTTCCAGAGGAGGGAGATAGAGTTGAAAATGAGAAAGGTGCAAGTTCAAAGGTTGAACCTTTGCACCTATTTATAGTTGGAGAGCTTGAAGGAGGTGATGCCAGGTGTTAAGGGGTGTAAGAGGGAGCTTACAAGTGTCCTAAAACGTGGCATAGCTATTTGTAAGTCCCTGGTTTCGAATCAAATGGTTTTTTGGCAATTTGTGTGGAGGCCATGCAAATTTTCTGCATATGCAGGCCTCTCGCGCCCCGCGAGCGACCCTTAGATAGATTTAAAGTTTGCCACTTTTAGCCCCTCAACTTATTAAAACTTCCTAGAACCTCCTAAAACACCTTTTTTGTAGGTCCCCTAGTCCGTATGGATCTTCACAGAATCGTCTATCTAATCTAGAGTGCAAAATCCCCTAGATCAGATTTCACAGAAACAAGAACACGAACACGAAGACAATCACCTTCAAATAGTCTTTTATTGATTATCTAACACAAAGGTTTTACAATCAATTCAAGACTCTTCCTCTAAACTAGCAACACCAGCAACTGAGCAACTAACTGAGTAATAGAACCAGCAACCTAAACCCTAATGCAAACCTCCCTATATGTAGAGATAGGTTATGAAACTGGGCTAGGGTTTCCTACATAGACTGCTAATGGGTTTAAAGCCCAATTCGCCTACCATGTTCTATTTAGTGTCTAGATCAGCCCAATTACTTCTAATTAACTATTACAAAACTAAACCCGCTAACCGTTTATCATTTTACTAATTACAAGATATCCAAAGACCAAATCTAAGCTGTTGTCACAAATATGCACCAACAAACTCCCCCTTGACAATAGCTTCATAAAATAACTTAGTCTGTAGTCTTCTTGCAATCTTTAACATCTTTGGAAAACGTTGGTCTTTGGATAGCTTCAACTTTAACAGCTTCTGTCAGCAACAGACTCCCCCTAAGCTGATGTATCCAATCACCAAATCTTCTAAATCGTTAGCGTGTGAGTAAATCTAGTTTAGTCCTTGCATAGAAATCTTCAAACTCTTCAACTTTGTCTGCAATGTAGAAAGGAGGTTTTACCATGCATCCAAGCAAACTCCTCTTCACTAAACTTCTCAGCAACACACTGCTACAATATGTATACTATAACACAAACATCTCGAGAAACCATATGAATTTTTCAACACAAGTTAAACAAATTATTATTATTCAAGAGATAGTAAAACTGTATCACAGATTAAGCACTTCTCAACTCAAAACACATACTCAAAATGTTAAACACCATGAACCTGCAAGATCTTAAAAAATTTTGAACTCAGCTTCTAACATCGTCTCCCCCTATCGGTAACAACTCCTCCTTGAACAACTAATATCCCGTACATTAAGAATATACATGAAAATGAAATATTTTTGGATTTTTATATTTTCCGAAAGCAAATAAATAACAAAATAATAAACATTCTGTTTTTGTGAGTATCACCATTAAGAAGATCATATCAGCAACATCAAACTGTTTTGACACTATTTGATAATTCTATATGCAATATTCATGAAAAGCAGTTCAAGACGATTACCAGTATTGTTTATCCACTTAAACAAAATACATGAACATTTCAAGTACCATTACCTAGCGATATGGTTAGTTAATTATACTGATATACTAGTGTGTCTCACTTCAGGACTAACCCCACGATCAAGGTATGCACAAAAATTCATCGTAGTAGGTGAGTATACCGAAATTCTTCCTTTTGAATTACAACGTTAGATAATTGGTGATCAGGTCAGTACTTCCGTACAACAAAGAGACCAATATCCAACGAGGGTTAGGACAAATACAAAATTTTGGTACGAATGATGCAATTTGCATATTTGAATCACTCTCTAGGAGAGCTTTTTCAATTTTTGGGATTTGGCATTTTAGCTCTTTTAAGATATCCTGGTTGTGTCTAGGTCAGCATATATCTGGATGCAGCAGAAGGACAACCTTGATACCCCAGATGAAATAACGATATAAAGACCTAAAACCTTAGATTTTGGCAATCTATCAACGCAAGATTTAAGGTTATAAAACCATACGCCACTGATATGTTACCCACTCATACACAGTTGATTATATGTGTATCACCAAGGTAAGTTGATTATTTCATGCTTTTTGCCTACTGGTACATCATATGATGAAGCTACTATCACACTTAAGCAATTTTAAGTTTAATTTCAGTGTGACAGTCTAACTTGCTGATGTACTATCATTTCTTCTTTTTCACACAGTGAAAACTCATTTTTGATTTTCTATTTTTATGTTTTTTTATTTTTGAAAAGCAGTAAATTATTTTACAAACTGTTTTTATGGAAAAATGGTTATTCAGGATTCCTCATTCCGTCGAATTCGACTAAATGTTCAAAACGAGCCCTGTCAAATGCTTTTGTGTAAAGATCTGTCAGGTTATCAAGTGTGTCGACTCTATGAAGTTAAATTAATTTTTTTTCAGCACAATCCCGTATAAAATGATGACGAATGTCAATATGTTTTGTGCGACTGTGCTTTACGGGATTGTTGGTGATTGATATAGTGACACTATTGTCTATCATAATAGGAGTACGAGTGAAATTAAAATCGTAATCGCGCATCTGCTATTGGATCCAGAGAACCTAAGAGCAACAGCTACCCGCAACAATATATTCAGCTTCACACGTCGAGGTAGACACGCAAGACTGCTTCCTGCATGCCATGACACTAGCCTCCCTCCTAAGAACTGACAACCACTTGTGGTAGACTTCCTTGTAGATTTGCATCCTCTAAAGTCCGAATCAGTAAAAACAACAAACTTCAAATCACTAGCAGCTGGACACCATAACCCAAGTTTAGGTTTCCCCTTCAAGTAACGAAGAATCCGCTTCACCGCTTTCATGTGGGACTCCTTTGGATTCGTTTGATATCTGGCACAAAGACACACTGCGAACATGATGTCGGGTCTTGAAGCAGTCAAGTACATTAGAGAACCAATCATTGCCCTGTATTGAGTTGGATCAACATCCTCCACACTCTCATGATCTGGACCAAGATTGTGATTCTCACAGATAGGTGTATTGAAAGTAGTGCAATCTTCCATTTTGAAACGAGAGAAAATGTCATACACATACTTCGTCTGATGTATAAACATCCCATCCTTCTTCTGTTCAACTGGTAAACCCAAAAAGTAGGATAATTCACCCATCGTACTCATCTTCATTAGAAAAATCAGGAATATTAAATGATTTATAAACACTGTCATAATCATATAATATAGGAGGACCACTCGTTGATTGTTAATAACTAGTGATTTCCATGTTAAACACCATCTCAATTTTACCAGTTTTTAGATTGAAAACCCTTTTATTCGGTGTTCCAGGCATATAGCCTAGAAAGTAACCCTCATCAGCTACCTTACCGAATTTTTGCTTATCTTTGTTTCGCACAATGGTGCAGGGTAATCCAAATGGTTCAAACCCTTTTAAGTTTGGTTTTTGGTTAAACAATAGTTCGTGACATGTTTTGTTAAACCGTTTAACCGTCAAAACTTTGTTCAGGACATAACAAGTTGTGTTCACAGCTTCTCCCCACAAAAGAACTTGAAGCTTTGAATCAGATAGCATAGTCCTTGCGGCTTCAATCAACGTCCTGTTTTTCCTCTCAGCGACTCCATTCTGTTGAGGTGTATTAGGAGCAGAAAATTGATGTTCAATTCCTTTGCAAAGACAATAGAGATCCAGAATCTGATTCTTGAACTCCATGCCATTATCATTCCTTATCCTCTTGATCCGTGCATCATGGACATTTTCCAATTTCGTAAAAAGATCTATCAGCATCTTCGCTGTCTCATCTTTTGTACCTAAAAAAGAAAACCCATGAATATGTGAGTAATCATCAGTGACAACTAAACAATAGTACTTTCCACCTATGCTCCTTACATTCACTGGACCGAATAGATCCATATGAAGTAATTCATAAGGGGCATCTATGGAATTTACTGTTTTAGACTTGTGAGGTTTCTTATGTTGTTTTCCCTTTTGACATGGAAGACATTTATCTTCCACGTGAAACCTCTGCACTGGCACCCCTTCCACTAAACCATTTTTAATAATATAATTCATTTTCCCGTAGTGGATATGGGCCATGCGTCTGTGCCAAAACAATGACTCAGCCTCAGATGCTTTTGATAGTAAACACGCCACCATAGTGGAAGAATCCTTAGCACCCATGTCCATGACATAAGTGTCATGGTATCACTATCCAATCATCCGGTATCACCAAACTAGGTTTCAACACCAAAGCTTCAGACTTTGTAAAGTGGACCGAGTGTCCCTTGTCGCAGACTTGAGACACGCTCATCAGATTGTGCTTCAGCTGCTCAACATAGTTCACTTTGTCCAGTGTGATCTTCCCGTTTGTCACTTTTCCTCAACCTGTAATGTGCCCTCCTTTATCACCTGCAAAATTCACATAACCACCATTCATATTCTCAAACTCAGTCAACAGCCTCGCATCCCCCGTCATGTGCCTGGAGCAGCCACTATCAACATACCACAAGTTGATAATCCTCCTTAGCAGCTCCCACATAACCTAACAAAAATTAGTTAGATTGGGGGACCCAAGCCTTAATGGTCTTGGGTCTTCCAGATTCAAGAACCACGGGAACATCCATCCAATATCCACCACTCTGAACAAGAGTCTTGGATCTTAGACCTGTTGATGGAAATGGTTTTTGATTTCCACTAGGTCTGTGGTCCTGAGGTTTCCTAACCATGTTTAGACTTTGTGACCTTTGGAAATTTTGATTTTGGTTCCATGAATTTTGATGATGATAATTTCTAAAGCCATCGTTATAAAAATTTCGACTACCAACATTCTGGTATCCAGTTTGATATTAACCTTGACTTCTGAAATTACTTGATCGACCATTAAAGGTATTCATTCTTGGTGAACTACTTCTAGGTCTATCATATCTTCCTGATGTAGATGAAGGCTGAAATCTTTGTTGATTTCTTTGAAAACGAGGAACTTGGTGAGTTCCTTTTTCAGCCTTATCTACACCAACAACAACACTCTGTTGCCTGGAAGCAGATATCTTTGGTGAGTTAACCTTCTTCTCACCATCACCACTCTTTGCTGGTGATTTTTCTCTCTGCCTCTCACTTACTTGTGCTTCACTCTTTTTGTTAGGACAGCAGCTAGCTACATGTCCTTTTTCGTGACATTTGAGGCACGATTTTCTAGCCGAAGACTTCTTAATTGAAGCCACTTACTTAGATTCATCATGCGATGATGATGATGATGATGACGATGCCTTCGAAGGATCTTGTATAGTTTGCTTAACTTCTGATTTTTCTTTGTTTTTGTTCTTAGCAAACTGCACATTAGAGTCTCTTTGGTAATACCTGTGACCTCTTCTTTCATATCATTACCTTTAACAAAATCAACCTTTTTAACAAAAACTTGCTTTTGTTTGTTAGGGTATGTATTCTTTGTTTTCAAAACCGAGTCTCTTTTATTATCCTTCTTGGCATTCTCAGTCACATCAACATCCTTTGATGTGGAACTACCAGGTGTAGTTGACACAAAGTCTGTAAGCTCTTCTTCATCTGGCAAGAAAGAATAGTTGTGACCAAGAGGTGGTGGAACTTCATTCAAACCTTTGAATCCCACACATGTCTTGTCATTACTCTTCTTCAAGCCATTCATCATGTGTTTCATGACAAAAGATGAATCTCTGAATTGATTTAATTTCTTTTCAAGTTCACAGATTTTAAGTTGTGCTTCCGACAACTCTTTGCATTTTTCAGAAACCTCTTTTGTTTTCTCACTCATCGTATCATGAGCTAAATCAATAACTTGAAGTTTTTCATTAAGCATGCAGGTTAGAGTATTGATTTCTTCTTCATAACCTTTAATTTTCTTCAAGTATAATGACTCATTTCGTTTTACGAAAAAGTTTGATTCTTTTAGGTTCGAGAGCTCATTTATCAGAGTTTGGTTTTGAGTGGTTAATGTGTTAACTTCACTTTGCAGTTCATGACATTTTAAGCAAACAAAACTACCTGAGTTAGAACATACCTCGCCTGTTGATTTGCTTAGATCAGCCATGAAAGCAGCAAAATCAGCAGTCATCTTCTTCTCTGTAGCAGTCTGTTCTCCATCATCTTTCTCAGCTACCTTCTCTTGCTCTTCCTCAACATCAGCTTTCACTTCTTCATCAAAAACTGGAGCTATCACAGCCATGAACGCCTGTGAGGTATTATTATCACTCTCCAGATGAACACTCCAATCATAAGAACTCTCTCTAGCAGTAGAAAACAGGGCCTTTGATCCAGTGTTGTTTGACGCATTCCTGTTGAACCATGACCAGGAGAATCTTGAAAGGATGAACTAGAGCGAGATTCAGACTTAGGTGTTTGACAATCTCTAGCGAAATGTCCGTAGTTGTGACAATTGTAACACTTCACTTTCGACTTGTCAAAGCCCACACTCTTTCCAACGAACTTCCTTCCCTTTCTGTTCATGAACCTCTTCACCCTTCTAGAGATCATGGCCATCTGCCATTGCAAATCCATATCCTCTAAGTCATCGGGGTCGATCTGATCATAATCTTCATCAAACGTAGCAGGATCAGATATTTTCCCCTGAATGTAGTTCTCGTAGGAAGCAACGAAAGAATCAAGCAATGCCAAGTGATCTTCAGCACTTTTGACACTCAGAGGCATAAACTTAGAACTGTTGTTACTATTACTTGATTGTTGTCTCTTAGCCCCTGACGAGCCTCTTGAAGCAGCAACAAAGTATACTTCACCCTTAGCATTTGTCACGATCTGGTCATTCTCACATGAGAGAAACGTAGTTGCAGTATCACTGGAAGCATTGTTGGAAGATGAAGGTGTAAGACCTTTATCCCCGGATCTTGAACCTGATCATATCCAGTCTCCTTCTTCTTCATATTGAGCTCATATGCTCTCAATTTCCCAACAACCTCTTCCAAGTCTTTCTTTTCATAATCAGCTTCACCTTTTATTATCAAAGTATAGATATCCCACTTTGCAGGTAAAGCATCCAGCAACTTGTCGTTTATCTCCACATCCGTGTATCCCTCTATGTCATAATTATCTATTTCTGACATCAGATGATAATATCTCGTGATAATATCTTCAAGGGATTCATTTCTCATTCCTTTGAACACATCAAACTGTTTCTTTAGCAGATCAACCTTGTTTTTCTTCACATTGGTATTGCCCTCATACATCTTCTCTAGGGCATCCCACATCTCCTTCGATGTAGTATAACGCTTGAATGTATGTTTGATGCCATCAGGTAACGACATCTTTATAGCAGCTAAGGCTTTCTTCTCAGACTCATACATCCTCTTTTCAGCTTCAGACATGTTTACAAAAGCAGTAACACGTTGTCTGCCCTCAAAATCATGCGTTGGGTTAGCGTACCCATCTTGAATACAGATCCACATCCGTGTGTCCTGATATTCAATAAAGGATTGAAACCTATCATTCCAAGTAAGATAGTTCTCTACCTTCAGCATCTTTGGAGGTTTGTTTGTGGTGCCAGCCTCGTGCTCCATTCTTAACAGCTCATTTAGGTTATACATATTCGACATTCTTACCGAATCGGCTCGTTAAAAACGTTAAAACTTGTCCGAAACGAGTGGTTACCAAATTATACTGTTAGACTCGTCTCGACGATACGATTCTAATGATGTATATTGTCCGATTATGATTTTTAGAATTTTCGTGCCTTTTTTTGTCCTAAAAATCACACGAGCCTAACCGTGCAACCGGTTTGTCAAGAATGTTTATGGATCAAATTCTATGTCCGAAAACGTTTAAGTCCGGTTACGTTAGCTGGTTAACTTTCCACCTTTTTGTAGATAATCCGGAATAGTACCAAATCCGAAAAAGTAACTCGGATAGTAAATTCGAGATAGAAACCCTGTTCAGTAATCCGGATTGCTAATCCGAGATGGTGATTCGGAATAGTGATCCGAGATGGAAT